>OY757944.1:3532792-3747792 GCA_963585895.1 Sepioteuthis lessoniana
GATGCAGACACACACACACACACATATATATATATAGAGAGAGAGACAGAGAGAGAGAGAGAGAGAGAGAAGTAGAGAGAGAGAGAGAGAGAGTGAGAGAGGGAAAATTAGAAACAGGCGAGAAGTGGGAGTGATTGATAGATATATTTACTGAAAAAAATTTCATATATATACATATATATAACACAGTGGCGTCGAGCGTTTTATCTTACAAATTTTTCTTATTTGATTCATATATATATATATATATATATATATATGTGTGTGTGTGTGTGTGTGTGTGTGTGTGTGTGTGTGTTTCCTTATCTATATGAAAATGTGTTGTGTTTACTGAATTATATACACACAACCCTTTATATATTGTGGATGCCATGCTTTGTTAATGTTTATTCGCAGCTGTTCTCTCCGTCAATTTTGTTGAGTCAAACACCTGACATTCTTTACCCTCTCGATGCTTTCTTTTTTTTTAATCTCCTGAGGGACCCAAATGAATATTGCTCACCTGATCAACATTCTAAAAACAGATATTATATACTTATTCAAGGCATTTATCTTTATTCCATTTCCTTCAACTCTCAATTCTCAATTCTTCTTTATATTTTTTCTTTTTTTTTTTCGTGCATTCTTCTTTTTGTATTTTCTTCTCTTTTTCTTTCTTCAGTCCGCCATCTTTTTTCTTTATCCGGATATATAAGAATTAAATCAATAATGAAAGAATCTGTAATACATCAAACGAAGATCTCTTCCAATAAGCATCTTCTACTGAGTAAAATCAATAAATATATTCAATCTATTGTTTAACAATATCAACAGAGAAGTATTTATTTTTGGATAGAATAAATAAAGGTTAATGTCCTCAATTAGTTCTTAAATGTTTAAGAATGAATTTCCCATGGCAATGGATTGTTATTCGTGAATTCTTCGCGGTGAATTATCCGTCAACATTCTTTGCCACGGACAATTCACGTTTAAAAATGAAATGATATACAACATTTGGTTTGGTTTCTTAGTTTAATATATCAACCGTCGTGGGTTATTTAATTCTAAAGCAATCCTTATAAAAGAACAGCAGTCATTCTATTTGATTGATTGCTGGGAGGGATAAGAGGATTAAATCTTTCCTACGAACATTATTCCGAAACTGAATATTGTCGAACAATCAGGATTCGAATTCGTTTACTTCGGAAACCGCAGTCAACTAAGCTCCAACAAAAGAACTGTCCGTTAAAACGCCGAAAAGGATCGTAAAATGCACAGTGAAGTGTGCCGAAAGACGTTGGTTGTTTCTACACAACTGTGTTGTCACGTGGTCTACCACTGAGAGGAGAGAAATAAGGAATTTCCCCTACCCCTCCGTGTTTGAATTAACAGGCCGCCCAAGACTGTCCCTAACCCTAACCCTGTCGAAGAAAGTAAAGAATGTAGGTCAGGCTATCTGTACCCCATAACCTCATCCGGATGGAAAAGATAGTTGTCCGAACGAATCGCCTGACTGGGTGAAGGAAGAAGAAAGATGCCGAATGATTGGCCAGTACCCTAAAGCGGAAGTAGCACCCTTTTCGTCAGCAGAAATAGGGATAAGAAAATCAGTTTAGTTTACAGAGGTCGCCATGAATGCACGGGCGAACCTCATGCAAAACTCCGGGTGAAAAAGCGAAATAGAGCTCTTGGACAAGATGACAGACGCATTCAAGCCAAGCTATATAAAATCCCGCTAGCCCGTAAAAGAGAAAATACTCTCAGAAGGAACCCGTCAAAAAGCTAAGTAAACCTTAAGACTGTTTCTCCCTCCACCCATCCTAAGTATTGCATTTACATACTCTCTCTCTCTCTCAATTTAAAGAAGGAAGAAAGAAAAGAATAAGGAAGAAAGACATTTGTACTTTGATATTATCCGCTGATAATATAGCCGACACGTTAAATATGGGTGTCCGCATGTATTAAAAACCTTGTTATATTTTATATCTCTCCTCGTGTTGAAATTTATTCATTGTGTTGTCTGCCTATCAAGTTGTCTTTTGCATGCTCCTTTTCAGCTTCATTCGCCTCAATTTATTCTCGCTAAATGTCCTATTCGCCTTTTTAAAAATATTATACGGGAAACTGGAATTGTCGACTACGATAATTAATGTTATTATATCTAAACCTAGAGGTCCATATCTTCCATTATCCTAGGGGTAGGAAGAGGTAGTGGTCTGGTGGGTGTGTGTGTAACGCGAAATTTGGAAACCCCTTGCCAGCGGCGGTAAGTCGGGCCCCAAATTAACCCCCACATAATCTGCCAGTTCCCCTACGCCCCAAAAGGGAATCTTAACTGGAACTTATTTTGCGAGGGATCAAGTGCCAGGTTGCCCCGTCTTCACATGTGCAAAAAATAAACTCCCATCTTGGGATAAATATCTTATACCGCGTCACATGTGTCTAAAATTTTGTGAAAATTAAAAAAAGAAACGGTGTGCTTAAAAAAAAGGAAAACATATTCACAGACCACCAATCATTAATGTTAAATTGAATATTTAGTATTAGATAACAATACTTGAAAGCATATATCCGTTGCAAACAGAACAATTCTTGTGAGAAATCAAAACTTGAAACCACTTAACGGTAGCGAATAGAACTTAGATAGCAATGATTGAAACCTTTTGACGGTGGCAAACAAAAGAACTCGAGTAAGTTAAAAATCTTACCGAAGAACAATTCGTTTATCCTATTTACCAACCCCTCCGCTCGGGCAGGATATGACACAAGGTCAATTTTTAAGCGGAGTTTAACAGGTTTTAATTCAGAGTTTTCCTTCTCCTAGACTAGTTGCCTTACCAAAGCTGAAGAACCCAGTCTGTCCTACTATTTACCCATAGCTGGAGGCAGAATAATTAGATTCATACCTTTCCCAAGGGTATTAGTGGTATGTGAAAATGCAATCATTCTCGTCCAGGATTTGAACTCGTGTCGCCGTGTCCATTTCCTATGACGATAACCATTACACCACGAGGATCATTAAATAAGTTTCCAGACTTTTTCGTATGGGCACTTTTATTGATAGTACACACATGAAACTCTAGTCCCCTTCAAAGTAATCTCCTTCGGCTGCAATGCACTTGTTGTACCGTTACAACAACTTCTTCAAGGCCCCATGGAAGTCCTCTTGTGTGAGCGTGTCAATGACCTTCGTCACAGCCTCTTTCATCTCCTCAATTGTCCCACAACGACACCCCCTGAGCTTAGGGAATAACCAAAAGTCACAGGGAGCAAGGTCTCGACTATAGGGAGGGCGCGGAACTGTCTTGATGCCCATCTTGTTCAAATAGTATGTGACAAGGACGGAATTGTGGACTGGTGCATTGTGCTCGTGGAAATGCCACTGACCCGATTTGAACTGTGCTGGCCTCTTCCGACGGAGTCTCTTCCTGAACTCCCTTAAAACCTCAACATAGTAACCCTAACCCTAACCCTTTGACCAATCAACTCTGCTGTATTGACTTCCTTACACATCCCACACCTCTCATCATCCCTCACAGACTCTCTGCCTTCCTTGAATCTCTTATGCCACTCAAAAACTGATGCTCGATTCATACAAGATGCTCGAAAAGCAGTCTGAAGCATTCCATATGTTTCTGCGGAATTTTTTCCAAGTTTAAAACAGAATTTTATTGCATATTGTTCTTCTAAAGTGTCCTGACGTCCAGATTGCATTTTTGAAATTCACCAGTTGTGACAATCAGGCTTTAGTAGGGTGTATTTCAATTGATGCTGTAGCTGTATATTTGAAGCAGAAATCATAGAAATTGGTCAGTCATCTCATAAGATGTATAGCAATAACATAGTGAATTCTCAAGAGTCTACGACAATTTTAAATGCCTGTACGAAAAAAAGTCTGGAAACATATTGAAGGCACCACGTATATTTACAGTTAAAAACAGGATTTGGCATTAAATAACCTTCAAGGGTAAATATGCTATAAAACCCAACCCACGAATTTGAATTGAGAAACACCTGTTCTGTATTTAAAAACGGACATTGTGTTGCATTCTCTTCTTAGTGGAGAGGTCGAATGGGTACATAGTGTCAACAACTTGTTCGCCAGACTAAGACAAAGCTTAGTAGATTACAATGATATGAAGTCGAGACGAAAGGTGAAATATAATCCAAGTGAAATAAACACAGAGAGAAAAGAAAATCAACAGTGGAAAGGAATTAAGAATTGCAGACGATTTAAACCACTTGATTGGCTGCTATGAAAAAGAAGAACGCGTTAGAATTTATCAGTTATCTCCTCTTTTATTACACAACGTCTCTGGGAACATCAGAAATGAATGTTTGGGATTCACAGTCTCTAACTGCAATTAACAATAATCAAATGCGTATTTAGATAGTTGAAAAGTGAGTGGTTTTGTAATCAGATAGGATAATGATTTGCGTCCGTGTCTATATATATATATATATATATATGTTTATAAACAGAATGAAAAAGAAAAGAGTGATATAAAAGTGATAAGTGTTTAAGAAGTGTGAGTTGTATTTTATCAAGTGACGGGTTGGTCATGCTCTTCGCTGTCTGCATCGACTAGGTGCGCGTTTTAACTATCTTTGGCATTTCTAAGAAAGAAGAACAAGATAAAAAGGTTGTTGGTTTTTTACGCAGACGAAAATAAAAGAAAAGAAGAAAAGAAAAGAAAAATATAGAAAATTCCAATGAAGAAGAAAAGAAAAGAAAAAAGAAGAAATGATATTTGTCTACAATCATCACTTAAAAATCAAAGAAAAACGGCAAAATAACGGTTCGTTTTATTGCGGGTGGTTACGGCAATGCATTACAGTTTTTTGATTTCCCCTTGGGTAGGAGAAAGAAAGAAAGAAGGAAAGAAAGAAAGAAAGAATTTAACAGTGAATAAGATGTGAAAGAAAGAAAGAAAGAAAGAAAGAAAGAAAGAATTTCTGAGATGATTAAAGTGAAAGAAATAAGGTGTTGAAGAAAGAAAGAAAGAAAGAAAGAAAGAAAGAAAGAAAGAAAAAAAGAAAGAATTTTTGAGTTAATTAAAGTGAAAGAAATAAAGTTCTGAAGAAAGAAAGAAAGAAAGAAAGAAATAAAGAAAGAAAGAAAGAAAAAAAGAAATTCTGAGTTGATTAAAGTGAAAGAAATAAGGTGTTGAAGAAAGAAAGAAAAAAAGGAAGAAAGAATTTTTGAGTTAATTAAAGTGAAAGAAATAAGGTTCTGAAGAGGGAAAGAAAGAAAGAAAGAAAGAAAGAAAGGAAGAAAGAAAGAAAGAAAGAATTTCTGAGTTGATTAATGTGAAAGAAATAAGGTGTTAAAGAAAGAAAGAAAGAAAGAAAGAAAGAAAGAAAGAATTTTTGAGTTAATTAAAGTGAAAGAAATAAGGTTCTGAAGAAAGAAAGAAAGAAAGAAAGAAAGAAAGAAAGAATTTCTGAGTTGATTAATTTGAAAGAAATAAGGTGTTGAAGAAAGAAAGAAAGAAAGAAAGAAAGAAAGAAAGAAAGAAAGAAAGAAAGAAAGAAAGAAAAAAAAAAGAAAGAATTTTTGAGTTGATTAAAGTGAAAGAAATAAGGTGTTGAAGAAAGAAAGAAAGAGAGAAAGAAAGAAAGAAAGAAAGAAAGAAATTCTGAGTTGATTAAAGTGAAAGAAATAAGGTGTTGAAGAAAGAAAGAAAGAAAGAAAGAAAGAATTTTTGAGTTAATTAAAGTGAAAGAAATAAGGTTCTGAAGAAAGAAAGAAAGAAAGAAAGAAAGAAATTCTGAGTTGATTAAAGTGAAAGAAATAAGGTGTTGAAGAAAGAAAGAAAGAAAGAAAGACAAAAAAAGAAAGAATTTTTGAGTTAATTAAAGTGAAAGAAATAAGATTCTGAAGAAAGAAAGAAAGAAAGAAAGGAAGAAAGAAAGAAAGAATTTCTGAGTTGATTAAAATGAAAGAAATAAGGTGTTGAAGAAAGAAAGAAAGAAAGAAAGAAATTCTGAGTTGATTAAAGTGAAAGAAATAAGGAGTTGAAGAAAGAAAGAAGTGTTTAACAGTGAATTAAAGTGAAATCGATTAGGTCAGAAAGAAAGAAAGAAAGAAATTCTTTCTTTCTTTTTTCTTTCTTTCTTTGTTTCTTTCTTCAACACCTTATTTCTTTCACCTTAATCAACTCAAAAATTCTTTCTTTCATTCTTTAACAGTGAATGAAATTGAAATAAATTAAGTGTTGAAGAAAGAAAGAAAGAAAGAATTTAACAGTGAATTAGAGGGAAATAAATTAAGTGTTAAAGAAAGAAATGAATAAAGAAAGAAAGAAAGCGTTCTCTAGTGAAGGAAATATTCGTCACCGACTGTATATAATCAAAGATTTGTCACCAGCAATTCTTTACCAACAATTCGTTAATCAGCCGATAATTTCGTATCATTACTCTAATTGATTGTGTGGTTAGTATAGATATCGCTGCATAGTGCCGTTAGATCGCGTATTGTTAAATAGTTTCCCAAGAATGGGTAATCATTACATCATGCCTTTAGAAAAAGCAATGAAATAATACCATAAGGACGAGTATTATTCCATAGTGCCATTAGAATGAGTGTAATCAAATAGCTACCCTAGAACGGGTATCATTACATCGAGGCTTGGCCTCTACATGAATGCAAATAAACTGAGTTCCTGTGATTTAAAGAAGGACTTTAATTGACAAGGCTCTGAAATTTGTTGACCAGTTGACATACCTCGGTAGGAATATCTTATCAAGTGAAAGTGATGTCATTATACGACTTGTGAAAGCCAGGACTGATATTGACTGGTAAGCAATCATATAAATATCTTATTTCTCCAATAAAATGATTGCCCAGTCGGCTGGGGCTGTAGAATACACCGACTGCACCTCTGCATAGAACTAACGGCATACTTGTGCTAAACTGAATTGTTTAACAAACCGAATAGCTTGAAATAGAAATGTTTTGACAATCAAACCGTACTTACATTTAAGCTGCGTGCTTATGCTAAACTGAATTATTTAAAATAGAACTTTTTTCTGACACTGAAACTGATTTACACTAAACTGAAATTGTTTGACATGGAACTGTTTTGACATGTAACTACGTGTAAACAAAATCTATTCTTATACTAAATAGAATTGGCTAAATTAGAACTTCTTGACTAAACTGAATAGCTCGAAATAGAAATGTTTTTCACAATTAAACTGTACTTACAATTAAACTACGTGCTTATGCTAAACTGAATAATTTGAAATTTAACTGTTTTTGACATTGAAACTGTACTTACCTCAAACTGAATTGTTATTTCTATTTCAAACAATTCAAGCAGTTATATATGTTTTTGACAATTAAACTGTTTACCCAAACTAAACTGAATTGTTTGAAATAGAACTGATTATTTACATAAGAATGGATTTGGCGTTAAATAATCTACAAAGGTTGATATGCCATAAAACCCAACAAACAAAACCAATCCAATAAAATGAAGCGGGTTTTCTTCCAACTTATGACTGTTGCAATACTACTGTATAGCTGCATCACACGGACGGTAACGAAACGCACATAGAAAAAGTTAAAGAAGAATTACACAAGAATGCTATATGCTGTTTTAAATAAATCCTAGAAGTAAGTAAAAAAGTAAAGTTGGTGACCATGGTCGAGGGGGACATGAAAGCTGTCTTTTCAATAGCTACTACACCGAGATGTAAGGGCGGGCGTTACTCCTTTTCTTTCTTTTATTTCTCCACCTTACCCTTGATCCCTACCTTATAATGCTGAGCGTTAAGCAAGGAGGCATCAAGTACCATTTGTCGAGTCTTTGGTAAGAGTCAACTTGGTATTAAAACCCGGTCTTCTAGGCCATTGGCGAATACTCTAACCACTACCTCCCATTTCACAAACCTACCACGTAAGACCAACAAGACATGTGGGGTACTGCTGTTGAAGTAAGGACCAACTCATAAGCGATGTTCTGGGCCAACCAGCAATGACTTACACACATCACCTCAATATGGACATTGAATGTGGGGTCTGGTGGACCAGCTGGAAGCAATATATAATAGGAATGGAAAGGTTTAGGAAAGAGTTTGGAAATTCTATACCATCAACGCACCTTAATTAGTTTTTTTTATACTCCTCGGAGAGTTTTTCCCAACAAAATTAGCTGATGGTCTTCCACTAAAATTTGAGTGACAATAAGTCTCCTCAAGTCTCCAGGACTCTTCTTGATATTCTGTCCGATCTCAATAATGCTGTGGTTTAGATGGTCTACACTCTTCCTCTAATTTCCAAGTCCTCCTGTCCCTTATCAATCATTTGTTAACTGTACCGAGCTCACTGATTACAATTGGTATCACCGTCACTTTCATGTTCCTTAGTTTTTTTAAAGTTCTCTAGCAAGGTCTACATACTTATCTTCCTTTCGCTTGCTTTCAGTTTTACTCTGTGATATGCCAGAAGGACAAAGTCCTCTATTTGGCAGGTTCTCCTTTTTTTTTACTATCACTATGTCTGGTCGCCTGGCCAAAAATAGGTGATCCGTTTATATCTCAAAATCCCAGGAAAGTTTGTGCCTCTCATTCTCCAGGACGGATTCTAGGCTATGCGTATGCAACTTGTTCCCATGGCCATATTTCAATTTCTTGCGCAGTTCCCAGTGGATCCCTTTTTCCTCCCATTCGTGTCTACTCTTATACTCTCTTTGCGCTATTTTGATGCATTTGCTTATTATGTAATTGATTCTTTCATCCCTATCACAAAATAACCTACATTTGCAATTTTCTTACGTCTTATCTATTCTTGATTTGATATTGTTGGTCCTTATGGCGTTGTTTTGTGCTGTTATTTGAAGAGTCTCAGTTTCCATCTTAACGTTTCTCTTTCTAAGCCATTTCCAAGTTTTCTCGTGTGAAATTTCGTCAGTTTGTCGCTTGAAATGTCCATTGAACTATTTTTCTTCCAATTTTTGTTTTCTAGAAATTTCTGTTTTGTTGATTCTTGTGTTGTCTATTTTGTTTCTGGTCGCTGTTATCAATTTTCTTTTTTATGTTGTCTTCGAGTCGCCGTATCGATGCATCATCACTATCTTCAATGCTGGCAAATCCTCTTCCTCTTTTCTAGACCCAAATAGTCTGTCTATCAACGTCATCTCTGGCATTATTATTATTATTATCATTATTATTACCGTAAATTGCGACATACAAGATTTTTGGTTCAAAATTCCGGGTTTGAACCTAACATGCTATATAGGTCTATCTGCAAACATTACCCTAATCCTCAGTGATATTTCGGTTAGTCTTGTCAGTGGGTCTGCTGTTAAAAACAACGTTTGATGTAGCTTGTTTGTTTGTTTGTGGGGGTGTCCTCGTGGTGTAATGGTTAAAGCGACGGACTGCGGCATATCAACCATTGTAGGTTATTTAACGCCAAATCTATGTTCATACAAAAAATCAGTTCTATTTCAAACAATTCAGTTTAACATGAGTACACAGTTTAAATATGAAAAAACATTTCTATTTCAAGCTATTCAGTTTAATCAAACAGTTCTAATTCTAAAAAAATTCAGTTTAGCGTAAGTACAGTTTCAATGTCAAAAACTGTTATATCTTAAACAATTCAGTTTAGCATAAGTACGCAGTTTAAATATCAAAACAGTCCTATTTAGAGCGATTCAGTTTAGCATAAGAACGCAATTTAGTTCTATTTGACCCATAGATAGGACCGTATCAGTTGCTACCACACTGGGCCAGTGTGGACCTAGGAGTGATGGCAATGAAAGGGTACTCCATATTCCCCAAAGCTCCAATATTAATGGAACCTCACCATCAGATAGTTTAGTATCATATTTAGGACACTCGTTGGGGGGGGTCTTACCCCCTCTGCAGAGGTACAGTTGGTGTATTCTACAGCCCCTGGCGACTGGGCAAGACTCTATTAGGTGATACCACTCCAGATCAGAGTGGACCTGGAAGTAATAGCAATGAAGGAGTACTCCACATTCCCTAAAGCTCCAGGACTGGAGCCTCACCATCCGATAGTTTAGTATCATATCTAGGACACATCTGATAAAGCCTTAATATAAAACTTAATATCTATTACAGTTTTATTTCATACTGATCTTTGTGCTATTTTGTTAAATATATTCACCAATCCCGAGTTTAATTTGGAAATGTTTGTGGCCTTCTGTTGGAGTTACGGTCAGTGGAGTTACGGTCCGTTTTGGGGGGTACTGTTCTATTGGTTGACAATGCTGAGGTAAAAGTCTGGAATTTAGTCGTTGTTATATTAGTCGACCCTGTAGCGAGAGAGGAAACGACTTAGCTCGAGGGGCAAGACAGATGTGAACATGTCTTGCATGCAAGATATCTGAGAGAGGAAAATATGGCTGCTCTCGGAGTTGCAGCTTATAAAAAAAATCGTTTCGACTTTAAAGTAAATCTCGCGAGACTAACTCGTGACGTTATGCAGATTTTGACTCCTTTCGCTGATCCACGAAAAGCGGATTACCGGAGGAAGAAGAGTTGAGTGTTTAATCATTTATTCATTTTTATTTTATTTTTTTGTATTCTGACGGTCACTGCAGCACTTGAATACAGACTGATTATGTCAACAGTGAGAAAAATTTTGAAAGGCTTTACAGGTTTGTGCGACCGAAGAAATTACAACTTAGGAAGAGGATTACTTTGATTTGGAAAACAACGTTTATTTTCTTTTTTTTTTCCTTTTTTTGTTTTGTTTAAATAGTTGTGCTATTTAACCCATAGCTTGATAAAGAATTTCATAACTTTCCCAAGGGTGTTAGTCCAAAAGTGAACGTAATAGCGTGACTGGAAATCGAAATCGCTCACTTCGATGTCACTGTCCAGCACGTTAGCCAAAAGGTCACGAAGAATTTCCGAATGAATTTCAACTTTGTTTTAAAGTTATTTATACTTGTGCAATTGAATTAAAAGTTTTCATGCGAAAAAAAAATCTTTAAATGTAGTTTCTACTTCTCCTTAGGAACAGAATGATTCTGCGTAAAAAAGTGCCCAGATGCTTTAAAAATTGTAGCCAGTGGGTAAGAGATCTTAGGAATATGATGGATGTGGCAAAGTCTCATATCTCAAGTCAGTTAGCTTCTGCAGTGTCATCCTGTTAATATGAGACAGAGCATTGTCCATGGGTCAAAATAGTAATCGGTGGGTGAAAGATCAGGAGAATATGGTGGATGTGGCAAACTCTCATATCTCAGATCAGTTAGCTTCTGCAGTGTCATCCTGTTAATATGAGACAGAGCATTGTCCATGGGTCAAAATAGTAATCGGTGGGTGAAAGATCAGGAGAATATGGTGGATGTGGCAAACTCTCATATCTCAGATCAGTGAGCTTCTTCAGTGACATCCTGTGAATATGAGACAGAGCATTGTCCATGGGTCAAAATAGTAATCGGTGGGTGAAAGATCAGGAGAATATGGTGGATGTGGCAAACTCTCATATCTCAGATCAGTGAGCTTCTGCAGTGACATCCTGTGAATATGAGGCAGAGCATTGTCCATGGGTCCAAATAGTAATCGGTGGGTGAAAGATCAGGAGAATATGGTGGATGTGGCAAACTCTCATATCTCAGATCAGTGAGCTTCTGCAGTGACATCCTGTGAATATGAGGCAGAGCATTGTCCATGGGTCAAAATAGTAATCGGTGGGTGAAAGATCAGGAGAATATGGTGGATGTGGCAAACTCTCATATCTCAGATCAGTTAGCTTCTGCAGTGTCATCCTGTTAATATGAGACAGAGCATTGTCCATGGGTCAAAATAGTAATCGGTGGGTGAAAGATCAGGAGAATATGGTGGATGTGGCAAACTCTCATATCTCAGATCAGTGAGCTTCTTCAGTGACATCCTGTGAATATGAGACAGAGCATTGTCCATGGGTCAAAATAGTAATCGGTGGGTGAAAGATCAGGAGAATATGGTGGATGTGGCAAACTCTCATATCTCAGATCAGTGAGCTTCTGCAGTGACATCCTGTGAATATGAGGCAGAGCATTGTCCATGGGTCAAAATAGTAATCGGTGGGTGAAAGATCAGGAGAATATGGTGGATGTGGCAAACTCTCATATCTCAGATCAGTGAGCTTCTGCAGTGACATCCTGTGAATATGAGGCAGAGCATTGTCCATGGGTCAAAATAGTAATCGGTGGGTGAAAGATCAGGAGAATATGGTGGATGTGGCAAACTCTCATATCTCAGATCAGTGAGCTTCTGCAGTGACATCCTGTGAATATGAGGCAGAGCATTGTCCATGGGTCAAAATAGTAATCGGTGGGTGAAAGATCAGGAGAATATGGTGGATGTGGCAAACTCTCATATCTCAGATCAGTGAGCTTCTTCAGTGACATCCTGTGAATATGAAGCAGAGCATTGTCATGAAGCAAAACTGGACCACATTGAATTACAAGTTTAATTGCTTTATTGAACATACTTTTTATCCAGTTTCTTGCAGTAAAAATCCACAATAACTGTCTGCTTCAATTCCAGAAAGTTGTACTGGACAATGCCAATCGCAGACCGCCAGAGATTCACCATTATCTTCCGTTCATATAATTGTGGTTTTGGAAAGTGTTTGGGTGTTTTTTAAGCTCAATTCACTGAGCCGCTCGTTTGCGATTATTATAAAGAATCCATTTTTCGTCACAGAAAGTGGATTATTCGAGTTCCTCAGGACCAGTATCCGACACACTTCGAAACATCGAGCTCTTTGAGTTTCACTGAGTTCATGTGGAACCCATTTATCGAGTTTCTTCATTTTGCCAATTTTCTTGAGATGGTCCGATTGTTGAAATACTTACACCAATTGCCAGAGACATTTCTCTGACACTTTGACGTGGGTTTTGTTCAACATTTGATTTCAGATCTTAGAGGTCAATTGCGGATGGATGTTCTCTACCCTTTCGATCTTGAAGATTTGTATCCACAACGTGGAACACCCGAAACCAGCGCCACACTCTCCAATCATAAGTGAATCCTTCAGTCCATTTTCTGTTGATATTGGCAACTTTTTGCGAGGCATTATGACTAAACTTGATCTCATACAAAAATAGTTTTCATGTTCTTTGATGGAGGCATACAACATTCAAATCAAATCCTGAAAGAAGTGACAGAAAATAAACAGAGATGACACTTTTAGGGATGTGAATATTTTATTCAACTAAACATGAGTTGAGTCATAACTTCCGTTTTAGTAAGATATAATTCATTCAGGTATTATTTATCAATGAATTAATTTTAACCAATAGAGAATTCACCATTTCCTGGTCATGTTAATTCAATTCACAATATAATTCCTCAACTCAAAAAAGAAAATGTAGACCTATATCCTTGCCCTTGGGGGTCATAATAATTACACGGATGCGTATTTCTAAACCTCCTGGCAAGACGTGGCCCTGGAGGTGACCGTGTCCTCTGTAAACTCTGTAACTGACGAGACACTTTCAGGTTAACTGGCCGCGCAATTACCATGACTAGTTAATTTGGAGTCATTTGTGTTCGGTATGGACTGATGGCTCAGTTGTAGAGTTTCGGCTCTGCAATCTGTGCTCGCTTGCTCGATCTCCAGTGGTGGAGATCCCTGTATACAATGCTGATGATACCTAATTTTCTGGTTATTCAATTCACTATTATTTTAAATCTGTTTTTGCCATTTATCAGCTTGCTTGTTGATTCTTTACAAATAAATTTCAACAAGTTTCTACCTTAAGAAGTTTTCCTCAAACGTTTTCAGCTGACCTTCAAGAGGACATATTTTGTCATTCAGAGAAGTTTACAAAGAACAAAAAATACTGAAATCACTTGGTATAAAGTCTGGTAAATATGATGAATGGGGTAGAACAGACCAACTTAAATCCAATATTTTTTCTGCGAGATTCTTCCTGAAAATAGCCTTGAGTTATCAAGGAGAAGCACAACGTTTATCATACTAACGAGTGCAGGGCAATTTTTTTTAGATTTCCTTATACTCTGCATTAAGTATCTGACTGTGGTTTAAAAACTAAAAATGGATAATACCACTGTGATCCCACCATACGCAGAGCATACATTTTCTTCCATTAAGCTATGCCCTTGGGGTAGGCTGAGAAGATTCATTTTTGTTGATCCACTTTATTTTGTGTTGAAGATTTTTATAAAAGACCCATTTTCGTCACCCGTAATGATATTCTTGAGAAATGGGTAATTTTTTCTGCAATGAAAGAAGACTTGTCGCCATGGATACGCGATTTTTCTTATAATCGCAAAAGGTATGAGGAAGCCAAACTCCGCGATTGTTCACTTGTCCTGTCGTTTTCAAGTGGCAGCAGATTGTGGTTTGGGATGTGTTGTGGTCAAGGGTTGATTCTCGAATTCTTTAGCGTTGATTGCATTCTAGAAATTCTCTAAAAGCATCTTGATTGAAATCTGATGAGCGTCCTGGTCTGGCTTTTTTTCTTAATAACGTATCACCAGAACAAAACTTTGAAAACCTTTTTAGGACTTAGAGGTCAGTAATGGCACCTTAGTTATAAACCCTAGAAACTTTCTTTTGTAGTTGTTCTTACCATTCTTAAACTCCCATAATATTACATATTGAATATACACTTTTAGCCCCTTCATCTTAGCTGCGGTGGGGGTGAGATCATAGATCAAATTGTAATTCATACTCTTTTACAACGGATATAAGAATGCCTGATTGAAGATTGCCGTCATCGGTCAATTTCCATTTGCGTTTAAGACACTGAAAGTATGAATCGCTTTGTAACAAATCGCTTTTACAAAATGGAAATTATTTATGACTCAACATATGTTAGAACAAAATTTAAGTATTTTATACTTCAATCGGACATTATTTTCCGAACAACTTAATATCTATCATTTTTATATTCTTATTGCAGTTTCCGCGGATTCCTTGGCGAACTTTTTTCGGAAGGCAAGGGTTCTGAAGAACACCGACAGAGAAATATTAGCAGTGAATGATATCAAATAAAATAATAATATAAAGAAATACCGGGTATTTTAAAAAATTCGATATTTTCTTCTTCGTTTTTTCTATTTTCCGTTTAATTTACTTTTTACTGTGTTTTTTTTTTTCTTCTTTTGCAACTTTCCCTCTTGAGACTGAACAAAGATAAACTCCTTCAAGATAACTCACTAAACTAAATGGCTAAATCATAAAAAGAAAAACCAAACAAAAATAGAAACGAACTGGCTACCCATTTCTTGTTTTCCCCGTCTGCAGATAACACCGTATTCAGCTGACCAATACTTGCTCTGATATCTTAACACAACAGCTATGAACATCCGTCCTCCCACATCTTCAGACAAACAATCTCTTCAATTAGCGAACGAAGCCAGACTGTCTTCTTATTCTTTCCTTCTTCCTTTCTTAAATGTTTTCTGATGTGTCAAAACATTCTTCTTTATCATATTCCTATATTTAGTCTCGACTCCCAATTCTGCCGTATTGTTTTCTATCCAGCTTTTTCCATTACTTAACAAGGAGGTGCTGAAAAGTTCTCTTCCCAAAGTGGGAGACCGTGGTTGGTTGGTTGGTTGGTTGTTTGGGCTTTGTGGCATGTCAACCTTCGTAGGTTATTTAACGCCAAATTCTGTCTATATGTACATACATTCAACCAAAGATTTCTAAAGGAACAAATTTTCTATAAGCAGGATTTCATTTGTTTGCACATGATTAACCAGTTTTAATTCGTCATATTTTTTGGTTGGTTGGGAGACCGTGGTTCAGTCCTTGGTCTAGTCATACCAAAGACTAAAAAATACGGTACTCGATGCCTCCTTGCTTAACACTCAGCATGATAAGGTACGAATCAGGGGTAAGTGGGGCAATCCAGCAAAAAGAGTAAGGCCTTCACTTACACCAAGGTATAGTAGCTATTGAAAAAGGAGCCTTCGAGTCAACCACGACTACGGTCAGCCAACAACGAACTATATATACAAATATTGGGGTAGTATGAATGTAGATCGGTTCATTACCATATTGATTAAATTGTTTGCCAAATGGTCTGGGAAACCGGAGTTCAGTCCTTGGTCGAGTCATACCGAAGACTAAAAAATATGGTACTTGATGCCTCCTTGCTTAACAGTCAGCATTATAAGGTACGTATCAAGGGTAAAGTGGAGCAATTCAAAGTAAGAAGTAGCGCCCTCCTTTACACCTCGATGTAGTAGCAATTGAAAAATGAAGCTTTCGGGTCCCTCTCGACAACGATCGGCCAACTTAGTTATGAATGTAGATGACAAACTCCTCACTCCTGTAGTGGCTAACGTGCTGGAAGGCAATTTTGTAGTTAATGAGTTCGAACTCCAGTCGCACTATTACGTTCACTTTTGGTATAATACCCTTGGGAAAGGTATGAAACCTCTTTATCTTTCTAGTATGGGTTAAATGGTACTACTACTGTTTTTCTACAAGGATGGATTCGGCATAAAATAACCACCGACGGTTTATAAGCCTTTTAAAAAGGAAAAAAAAAACTAAATATTCTTTGATATATCGAAAGTTTGTCTAAAGATACACTATTTAAAGTCAAGACGAGGCTGTTTAAAACCTAAAATTTTAAATGTCAACAATGCAATAACCATTACTCAAACTTACATGCAATGCAAACGTTGATTATCAGGTGGTTTTTGACAGTGGAGGAGATTTTCTTTTCTTTCTGTCTTTCCTTCTTTCTTTCTGTTTTTTTTTAGTTACTTTCTTTCTGTGTTTTTCATTCATTTGTCTTTCTTTCTTTCTTCCTTTCCGTTTTTTAGTTACTTCTTTCTATGTTTCTTTCATTCATTTGTCTTTCCTTTTTTCTTTCTTTCTTTCTTTCCGTTTTTTAGTTACTTTCTATGTTTCTTTCATTCATTTGTCTTTCTTTCTTTCTTTTCGTTTTTTAGTTACTTTCTTTCAGTGTTTCTTTCATTCATTTGTCTTTCTTTCTTTCTGTTTTTAAGTTACTTTCTTTCTGCGTTTCTTTCATTCATTTTTCTTTCTTTCGTTCTTTTCGTTTTTCTTTCGGTGTTCCTTTCATTCATTTGTTTTTCTTTCTTTCTTTCTGTTTTTAAGTTACTTTCTTTCTGCGTTTCTTTCATTCATTTGTCATTCTTTCTTAAGTTCTTTTCGTTTTTCTTTCGGTATTCCTTTCATTCATTTGTCTTTTTACCTTTCTTTCTTAGCGTTTTTTGTTTACTTTCTTTTTGTCTTTCTTTTCCTAGACAAATGTTGCATTGTAAATTTCAATTTCCAATTATAAAGTCCACAATTCTTTTTATTGTATTTGGTCTTTTATTATTACCCACAATGCAACTCACTAAAAATAAAAACAAAAAAAAAATGTCGACATCATTCGATACTTCGCGTTTTTATGATGACAGATTTTTCCATTTATTTTACTGTCTGTTTTGAGAAACATTTTCCGAGAAAAATCATCTCTTATCGTTCACGTGGTTTTCATACAAAGAAGAATAAGCAAAAAAAAAAAGCAAAACAAAAATAAAAAAAGCAAAACCCACAAAAAACAAACAAACGAAAAATAGACAACAAAACAATAAATAAACCGGACTCGTTGTTATTTATTTATTTATTTATTTATTCATTTATGTTTTTAAAAAGTCATTGACTTTTCATGAATAAAATGTTCTAAGATCCCCAGGGAATGAATATCTCAGTAGGGGACGTAAATCTTTCTTAGTTGTTTGTTTTACAAAACGTCTTTCTGAAAATAATAGCATGTTAAGAAATGTTGGTTTTCTCCTGGTATTTTATCAAACTCTTACATGGATACCAAATGGCACAAGGCTACTAAAATATGAGATTGTCCAATTTCTTTTAGGAGGTCCATGCGTGTCCAATTTTTCTTCGTAAATCCATCTAAGGCAGAGAAATAAGATTCCTATCTTTCCCAAGGATATTTGCGCTATGTAAAATGCAAACAGCCAGGTCCATTTCCTACGACAATACCCGTTACATTACAAACGCCTCTTTTCACACACCCTCACACACATGTATATAAGTACACATTTGGTTGTTTTAAAAGCAAAATCAGATTTGAATGGACTTTTATTCCTGAATTAGTAAGTAAAGTTGGCGACCGTAGTCAAAGGCGACCAGAAAGCCCCCTTTCATTAGCTACTACACTAAGGTGTAGTGGAGGGCCCTACTCATTTCCCTGGGTTACTCCACTTTACCCTTTATACGTACCTTTTATTGCTGAGTGCTAAGCCAGGAGGTATCAAGTACCATTTAAAAAAAGTCTTTGGTATGACGCGACCTGGGATTGAACCTAGGTCTCCCGAACCATTGGTGAACACTCAATCCACTTGACCAATTCCTGAAGGTTTTGATGCAAAGAAATCTTTAAATGCTGTTTTCGATGGAACGGAATGGTTTTGCTTTTTACGCTTTTTGCAAAAAATGTGTCCAGATACTTAAATAATGGTGGTCGGTGGTTAAGAGATCAGGAAAATATTGCATGCGGCAAAGTTACATATTTCAAATCAGTGATTTTCGGCAGTGTCATCAGTGTGGCCGAGTACTGACATGCTTTCAACATGTGGCCGAGCACTTACATTCTTTCAGTATGTGGCTGAGTATTGTCATGAAACGAATTTTTTACAAAGTTTAAAATTATGCAAAAAAAAAAAAAAAAAAAAAAAAAAAATCTAAGTGATTCATGAACATGAAAAAAAATGAATCTAAGTCTAAAAAAAAAAAAAAGAATTAATGGAAAATTAACGAAGAGGATATTTTAATTATTTGGAATGTGATTTTTTTTTTACACAACTACTATTAAAATGGTATGTTAAAACAGAATTTAATCTGTTTATAATTGATACGAACATCATACAGTATTTTCTGAACAACCTAATAGATTGATTTAGAATCTATAGCTTTCACAATTTAGATAATTGGTCTGAATACAATTTTATAGTTGCTCTACTGCAGATATTTAGCAATGTCAAAAGACTAAAATTGAGTGTGCTTGTGTGTGGGTGTACGTATATGTATTTTTACATAACCCTTCCGCCACGAGCAGGATGTGATATAAGGTCAGTTTTTAAGCAGAGATTTATCGGTTTGAATTTAGAGTTTTCCTTCTCCAAGACCGGTTGCCATACCAAGGTTAAAAAGCCTAGTTTTCCTTACTATTTACGCATAGCTGGAGGCAGAATAATAAGATTCATACCTTTCCCAAGGGTATTTGCGCTGTGTAAAATACAAACAGCAACGTCCATTTCCTACGATGATACCCGTTACATTACAAACGCCTCCTTTCACACACCCTCACACGCATGTATATAAGTACATATATATAATTTGGTTGAAATAACTTAATATAACTTGATTATGTTGGAAATATGAACCCTAAGAAAAATTGATGACGTAGAATGATCATTGACGCACGTGCAAACACACACACACACACACACACACACTCATATATATGTGGGTGTTGTGTGTGTGTATGTCAGTGACTCACATTTTTAACAGATGCTAAAATCTTTCGGATATTCTAAAATTGAGATATAGTAACTAACTCCTTTTTTTTTCAAAATGCAAGTCATTAAATATCTGTGTTTTTGCACTGCTAAGTTGGTGACATTAGTCGAGGGTGACCCGAAGGTTCCCTTTTCAATAGCTACTACAACGAGGTGTTGGGGAGGCAGGTACTCCTTTCCTTGAATTGCCTCTTTTTACCCTAGACCCATACCTTATAATGCTGAGTATTAAGCAAGGCGGAATCCAACACCATGTTTTGAGCTTTTGGTATAACTAGACCTGGGATTGAACCCGGGTTTCCCAGACCATTGGGGAACACTCTACTCATTAGACAAATTGTTATATACTCATTTGCCGTATGATAACGACTCAATAATAGTAAAGACAGACGCACACAGAAAGACGCATGAAGAAAGGGAGCAGGAAGGATGGACGCGGGAAGGAAGACGCCGGAAGACTTCTTTACAATTATATTTACCTCTCACTTTATTGCAAGGGTTCGAAAGGGTTGTTGAAGGGTTTGCATGTGAGAGGATGCTGGAGACCGAACATAAACTTCATATTTTGACCCCACTGTTATGACCGTCACGTTGTGTCCTTCTTGTTCTCCTGATGTTGGGGTCTACTCCATCGGGGCTTTCCGAGGGCCCCCTCGGTCTGGTGTGGCCTTCCCTACCACATCTCGTCTCTAACCCTCTGGGAGTCTGCTGGCAACTGCATCGGGGGTTTTCCGAGTGCCCCCTCGGTCGGGTGTGGCCTTCCCTACCACATCTGGTCTCTAGGTGTCTGGAATTCTTCTGGCAACTGCTCTGGGACCCAAACTCAACTGAGTTAAATAATAACTCAACGCCCACACGATCGCCTACTGGATCTTTGAAATCGAATGTTTAATCGTCATCAAGTGGAAATAACTGTCATGCAGTTCAGAGGTTACTCTCTTCCGGTGCATGACTGTAATGGCACAATAGGACCTTCACCTTGTCCCATATCATAAGCCTTAATCCGCCCACGCGATCTCTTTCGATTACTGGCCGTTGGAATGTGTCACTTCCTTCCGGTGTATTACCTTGGAATGGTATTTTTGGGCCGGGTCGAAGGTCAAAATATAACAAAATGACCCACTTACACAGCCGATATTGTTTTTTATTTTCTTACTTGATAACTGATCATTCTACAAAAGATATTTTCGGTTTCTCGTGCTCTTTTGTATCTGGTATTGGAGAAGGTAACTTTATGGTTATTCTAGCGTATTTTCCAATGGTCTTGGGTTGCTCCACTCGAGCACTCAAGCTCCTGATCTTTTAGCTTCACTGTAGCTTTTTATGATACATTTTCTTGAAGATGCCTTTATTCTTGTGAACTCTCTCCCCTCCTTCTAAAATTACGCAGCTTTTCTTCTTCCCATTTCATCCTTCTCTTTGATCAGCTTTAAATTATAAGCACCCGACAATGTAGATATGAAGGTACAATGTATGCTGTTCCCTAACTTCATGGCAGACAATAAGACTCGAAGGATTGAAATGTCTTTAAAATCAATCAACTCCCTCTTTTAATCACTGTTTCTTCCCCTTCTGTCCCTCTTTCTTTCTCCGTTATATATATATATATATATATATATATACACACGAGCCAAAATTTTCGGAATAGTGTTGTATTTTGGCCTTTGACCCGGCCAAAAATGCCATTCCAAGGTGATGCACCGGAAGGAAGTGACACATTCTAATGGCAGTTATGAGAGGAAATCGCGTGGGCGGAAATTGGCTGATGAAATGGGACGAAGTAAAAAAATTCCCATGTTACACTCATAGACTGATGCACCGGATGAGAGTGACCTGTGAACTGCATGACAGTTATTTCCGCTTGATGACGATCAAACATACGATTTCAAAGATCGAGTGGGCGTTGAACTATTATATAACTCAGTCAAGACAGAAGTCAAGACAGTTCGAGTTCCAGTTAGAGGTGGAGACGGAGTTATAGACGAGATGTGGTAGGGAAAGCCACATTAGGCCGAAGGGGCCTTGAGGCCCGATTGAGTTGGGGTGCTGAGAAGTTGCTGATAAGATGTAGCAGATCACCCAGCAGAGTGGGTCACTGGGCCTCCGGTTGAGCAGCCCTGGGGAACGAGAAAGACACAACGTTGACGGCCTTAAGAGTGGGGGTCAAAATATTGCAGTTTCTGTTCGGTCTCCGACTCCCTCTCACACGCAAACCTCTGAGTAACCCTTTTCGAACCCTGACAATAAATTGAGAGGTATATATTTTGTAAAGAAGTCTTCGCTCGTCTATTATTCATTGCGTCGGTATGTATCCAGCGTATATATGTATATGTATATATAAGCATATTTATTACATAACTATATAACAATGGTTGCATTTTAAACTGGATTTTCTTAAGATTTTACTAGAAACTAGAAATACGAATTTACAGTTATATCGCGAATCGTATAATAAAAAAAAATTCCAGTGACAATTGGAGTGCGAGAAGACCCTGCTGTTTGTGTTGAAGACCCCCTTTTGCTTTTGGACGACGATTTGAAAACTACTTGATTTTCTGTATATTTGACCATTTATTTTATAGTCTGTGCGTTTCATTTTGAATGAATTGAAACAAAATATATTCAAAGTGTTTTATTTTTTCTTCAAGGAAAAATAAATTCACATCTGTTAAAATATGTAATTCCTCATAAATATTGCCCAGTCGGCTGGGGTAGGAGAATACACCGACTTCACCTCTGCAGAGGGTTAAGCCCCCCAGCCCCAATGAGTGTCCTGTATATGACACTAAACAATCTGATGGTGAGGTTCCAGTAATGCTGGAGCATTGTGGAATGCGGAGTACCCCTTCATTGCAATTGCTCCCAGGTCCATTCTGGCCCGGTGTGGTAGCACCTGATAGGGCTCTATCTATGGGTTAAATAGAACTAACGGCATACTTTTGCTCAACTGAATTGTTTGATTAATTGTCAAAACATTTCTATTTCAAGCTATTCACTTTAAAGTCTTACATTTAAACTGTGTCTTACATTTAAACTATGCTAAACTGAATTATTTGAAATAGAACTGATTATTTACATCAAAAAATGGATTTGGCGTAAATAACCAACAAGGGGTGATATGCCATAAAACCCAACCAACTAATCAACCAATCGGGCCCGGAATGGTAGCACCTGATAGTTCTATTTAACCCACAGATAGGGCCCTAACTGCATACTTATGCAAAACTGAATTGTTTGAATTAGAACTGTTTAACTAAACTGAATAGCTTGAAATAGAAACGTTTTGACAATTAAACTGTGTACTCACGCTAAACTGAATTGTTTGAAATAGAACTATTTTCCTAAAAATGGATTTGGCGGTAAATAACTTACAAAAAGGTTAATATGTCATAAAACCGAAACAACCAAATCCTCGCAAATAAAAACAAAATAACAAAAACGCCTCCGAACCTGAGAAACAATAAGTGTTAAATCAGTGACCGAAAGGGCTTGGTTGCAACCAAAGATAAAAAAAAAAGCATTCAACACTGACGCTAATATACTAAACATTTTCTACAACTAGCCTTCAAATTAAACTACCCCGGCCAATGATAAATTTTTTCAACAAAATTGTTTTTTTTTAATGTTTGTGTGCGATATCAAACAAACAAAAGACATCCGTGGATGATCCGTCGATATAACCGAAAGCGCTTGGTAGTAGGACCAAGGGCAACTTTTTTATCGACTGAAGCTTGATACAAAGAAACGAGTGAGATAGAAAACATAATGAAATCTTGAGCTATTATATATATATAAAGTTTGGTTAAAGACTACGGAACTTTCTTTTCTTTATCTTATATGTTATAAAATGAATTACCATGACCAGAAAATCCGGCAGGAAATGCGTGTGACATACAGAACCACTGGACTGCTGTTTCGACCTTATTAGGTCTCATCAGCAGTGTATACCATGATCTCCACCACTGGAGATCGAAACACTTTACATCTTTAACAGAATTATTGAGCTCTCAGGGTCCATATATTTGAACAGATTATTGATGGTTAAAAACTTATTGATGGCCAAGAAGACAAAGGTTCAGGGAATTTGTAGGCATGTTTATTGTTAAAAAAGAGGAAACGGCCGGTTTCGACTGGCACTTTTTAATTAACTGACAGTAACAATTTGAAAAGGGGAATGTAATGGAGAAAAAGAAGAGGAGAGAGAAAAAAGGTGGGGGAAGTAGGAGAGATGAGCAGAAGGTTAAAGATCGGTTACATTCAACCCCCAACAAACAATCCCTCTGTTTAAAGAGGGAAGGTTGAAGGGATCGAACATAAAGGGTCTCCAATACTTTTATATGATACAACAAATGTGACCGACTCAGAATACTGAATCGGTCACATTTATTGATCATGTGGTCTGCTATAGAATATATATATATATATATATATATATATATATATGTCATCTACAGACAGATCTGTTTCGTTCTATCAGAACTCATCCGTGTGGCTAGACATCAGCTCCCAATAGCTGGGATCGAAACCCGGTTGACTCAAACGCCAAGCCAAAGCCTCTAACCCTTCAGCCACGAGGAGTCATTAGCTGCGAAGTAAATTTTAAACGATTATGAATCACAATTACTATTGTTTACATACATCCGTTCAACGGCTACCGAGACCTCTATTCATATATAAAGAGGCTTGCAATAAACGCTAATGGCAACACGATTACTTCTTCGCCAGAGAATTCAACCCTACGGGGGTAGGGGAGTATATATCTCTATAGTCATCCACAGACAGATCTGTTTCGGTTTGGTTTGGTTTGTTTGGTTTTATGGCATATCAACCTTTGTAGGTTATTTAACGCCAAATCCATTTTTTATATGAATAATCTGTTCTATTGAAAACAGTTCAGTTTAGCATAAGTACACAGTTTAATTGTCAAAAACATTTCCATTTCAAACTATTCAAGCAGTTATATGTAATAATTCAGTTAAGTGCAAATACAGTTTTAATGTCAAAAAACAGTTCTATTTGAAATAATTCAGTTAAGCATAAGCACGCAGTTTAAATGTAAGTACGGTTTATTTGTCAACAGATCTGTTTCGTTCTATCAGAACTATATATATATATATATATATAGACAGAGAGAGAGAGAGAGAGGGGGAGAGAGGAATTATACATTATAAATTGAATTACCAGGGCCAGAAAATCCGGAAAGCAATGCGTGCGAAATACGGAACCACTGGAAAGCTGTTACATCAGTGTTTTGTTTATGGTGGTGAGGGCCTGTGTAGTACCAGGCATACTTTTTGGATAATGTGTCATAGATTCTCTCGAATAGTACTCCTCGGATTGGTTAACCTAATCGAAAGAGCCCAGTCTGCCTTATATTTTCCCCTATAATTGACTGGAGAAGAGCCTTGCTGAGGATTTGAACTCGACTTGTCTTGTTCAATTCTTTACGACGTTAACCGTTACGCCACCTATTATATATTTGAGCACTCTCAGGAGGAATTATCGGTTGCCACTCATACGTCATGAAAAGCTCTTTTAATGAATTGAGCACTGCGGGAGCCATTGAGCGTATATGTAAGCAAAACTGGATATATACGTAAAAATTCCGCTGCTTACGTTGAGATTGACAGTAGCTCTTCATTAAGATATCTGACACACGCAGAGTCAACCGAATTCGACCCCAGCTTGAAGCATCTCACGTGTCAAGTCACACTGATAAGTTGTGATACAACGAAACAGTCTGTGGATGACACACACACACACACACATATATAGCGTTTACAAAAATGGATAATAATTAATGATATCCCTTTTTATTTATTTCATAATGTTCCATTAAAAATAAAATTCCTTTTTTGCGGGGTTTTAGAAGAAAAAATTAATATTTCATTTAAAAACTATTAGTCATCCTATTTACCAACCCCTCCGCTCGGGCAGGATATGACACAAGGTCAATTGTTAAACGGAGTTTAACAGGTTTTAATTCAGAGTTTTCCTTCTCCTAGACTAGTTGCCTGACCAAGGCTGAAGAACCTAGTCTGTCCTACTATTTACCCATAGCTGGAGAGAGAATAATTGGTTTCATACCTTTCCCAAGGGTATTAGTGCTATGTGAAATGCAATCAGTCTCGTCCAGGATTTGAACTCGTGTCGCCGTGTTCATTTCCTACGACGATAACAATTACACCACGGGCACCTCCAAAACTATTAGTCATGAGCGATACTTTATATACATTCATTATTTATCTATTCCTTAATTCAAATTTGACGTTTCGAAATTTAAATTCTCATATATAGTCAGCTTTGCAATAGTTTTATCGATGAATCTATTTTAGAGATCGTCTTTCGATGAGAGAAAAAAAAAGTCAGCTTCCCCCCATGAGAGGTAAAAATTGTTTTACCTTGAAATCAGCATCTGGGTCCAATATTTACGTCTAGTAAATTAGGTAAGCCGACCTTTAAAGAATACCAAAAAAACCCATCTCCCCCATAATTAATGTTGGCAGTAGAGGAGGAGGAGGAGGAGGAGGAGAGGAGATTATGTTGGTGGTAATGTTTGAAGAGAGGAGAGAGATAACAAGCAAAAAAGAATTGAAAAAAAAGAGAAAGAAACAAAAAGAAAAGAAAATGATTATTATAACGAGAAAAACAATGAAAAAAGAAAGAAAGAAAAAAAAAAGGAAGAAAAAATAAAAGAGGAGAACGGAAAGAAAAAAGAAAGAAACAAAAAACAAAGAAAATAAGAAACAAAGAAGAGAATAGGAAAAGGGAGTGAAAATGAAGGAAGAAAAAATGAAAGAGGAGAACGGAAAAGAGAGAAAGAAAAAATGAAAGAAGAGAAAGGAAAAAGAAAGAAAAAGAAAACAGAAACAAAAAAGAGAATAGGAAAAGAAAGAAAGAAACGAAAAAGAGAATAAGAAAAAAAAAGGAAAGAGGATGAAAGAAAATGTAAAAAGAAAAAGAAAAAAGAATCAAAAGAATGAAAAAATGAATGAAATATAAAAACAAAAAAATGCAAAGAAAGAGAATAGGAAAAGAAAGAAAGAGAATAAGAAAAAAGTTTGAAGAAAGCGCAAAAGAAAAGAAAAATCCAAAGAAGAAATGAATGAATGAATGAATGAATGAATGAAATATAAAAACAAAAAAAGTGCAAAGAAAGAATAGAAAAAGAAAGACAAAATAACAAATAAAGAAATAGACAAAGAAGGATAATTAAAGAAATCTGCAAAGGCGATTGAAAAATAATTTTTATTTCAGTTTCTTTATAAAATCTTAATTCAAGGCGAACAACCCCCCACCAAAAAACAAAACAAAACAACAAAAAAAGAATAAAAAGAAAAGAAAAAACATCATAAGACGCAAAAAACAAAGAAAAAAGATTCAGTGGGAAAGTAATCAAAATTAACTTTTATTAGTTTTTCAAGCATTATTTGCCTTGTAACTGTCATTTGCATAGTTCACATCTTATTTTGGGGGTCAACATTCGAATTATCAAAAAACTGCAATAAAATAAATAAAGATAATCTATAAATAGAACAAAGATGTACAGAAATAAGCCCAAAATTTCTTTTTCATGAAAAACCTTCCAATAAGAATAGCAGGACCGACAAATGAAAATAAATTTCCTTAATTGTGTCCATTGACAACTTGAAAAGCACATTGTAGTTTTTGTGCAAGGATATATATATATATATATATATATATATATAACTGTGTGTGCGTGCGTATTCATGTGCAAGTGCTTATGTATATGTTAGTGTAAGAGTGTGTTTATGAGTATATATATATATATATATATATATATATATATATATATATATATATATATATATATATGTGTGTGTGTGTGTGTATGTGTATATATATATATATATATATATATATATATATATATATATATATATACGTACATGTATGCTTAAGTATGTGTAAGCCTGACGAAGTAACCTGTATTAGTAAATACATTTAAATATACCAATTATATATATATATATATATATATATATATATATATATATATATATATATATATATGTGTGTGTGTGTACAATATATAGCAGAGTGTGTGTGCGTTTATGTGAGTGTAACATATATATACTTGTACCTCAGTGTGTGTGTGTGTGTGTATGAGTTGGTATGTGTGTAATTTCAATATGTGTATGCATGTATATGTAATAGACTATTAATGTGTGTAAGTGTGTTTAGGTAAGCTGTCTGATTATGCACTTTTAAACATTATGAGAGAGAGAGGGGGGAGAGGGATAGAGATGGTCTGTTGGGTTTTATGGCATATCAACCTTTGTAGGTTCAATTTCAAATAATTCAGTTTGGCATAAGCACACAGTTTAAATGTAAGTACAGTTTAATTGTGAAAAACATTTCTATTTCGACCTACTCAGTTTAATCAAGCAGTTCTAATTCAGCTAATTCAGTTTAGTATACGTACAGATCCCGTGTCAAAACAGTTCTATGTTAAACAATTCAGTTTAGTGTAAATACAGTTTCAATGTCAGAAACGTTTCTTATGCTAAACCGAATTATTTGAAATAGAACTAATTCTGTTTGGCATAAATATGCAGGCAGCATAAATCATTCCATTTACTTTTTTTCATTTATTTGCACACAGTTAAATTATTACAAGAGTTTCTATGTAACAATAAGAATTTAACATCAGTCATTCGTTTGCACACATTTAAATAGATATGTATGATATGTTACAGATTAACAATTTAAAAAAAGTGACTGAGCTTATAAGTTTGCCGACAGTTAAGGGGGTTTCAAGTATTGTAGTTTTTGATTATTTCTTCAAGATTAAGGCTGGCAACTAGGCGGTCTGTGTCGCTCTCCATACTCTCTATACTATACGTCCTTTGTGGGGGTTTTGGTTGGTTGGTTGGTTTGTTGGGTTTTATATCAACCTTTTTAGGTTATTTAACGCCAAATCCATTTTTATGTAAATAATCAGTTTTATTTCAAACAATTTAGTTTAGCATGAGTACACAGCTTGTCAAAAACATTTCTATTTCAAACAATTCAGTTAATTCAAGCAGTTATATAAAATTCAGTTTAGTATAAGTACAGTTTCAATGTAAAAAAAACCCCAGTTCTATTTCAAATAACTCAGTTTAGCATAAGAAACGATTCTGGTTGGTTTGGTTTGGTTTTATGGCATATCAACCTTTGTAGGTTATTTAACACCAAATCCATTTTTATGTAAATAATCTGTTCTATTGAAAACAGTTCCGTTTAGCATAAGTACACAGTTTAATTGTCAAAAACATTTCCATTTCTAACTATTCAAGCAGTTATATCTAATAATTCAGTTAAGTGTAAATACAGTTTTAATGTCGAAAAACAGTTCTATTTGAAATAATTCAGTTAAGCATAAGCACGCAGTTTAAGTGTAAGTACGGTTTAATTGTCAAAAACGTTTCTATTTCAAGCTGTTCAATTTTCTCAATTCATTTTAGCATAAGTATGCTGTTAGTTCTATTTGACCCATAGATAGGGCCCTATCAAGTGCTACCACTCCGGGCCAGAGTGGACCTGGGAGCGATGGCAATGAAGGGGTACTCCGCATTTCCCAAAGCTCCAGCACTGCTGGAACCTTACCATCAGATTGTTTAGTGTCATATCCAGGACATCCGTTGGGGGGGGTCTTAACCCTCTGCAGAGAAGCAGTCGGTGTATTCTTCAGCCCCACCGATTGGGCAATACACAGAGTTAAAGATTATTTTGATCGTGCTGTGTTCTTTTTTAACTTACGGATTTGTGTCTGAATATTCTGTTGGTATGAATTGTCCATGAAGACCTTTGGGCTCGGTACTCGTAAAAGTGTGTATCTCTTTTTTAATGTATGTATTCCGTGTGTGTGTGTGCATCACATGTATGTATATATAATGTATGTATTCCGTGTGTGTGTGTGTGCATCACACACACACACACACACACACACACACACACATATATATATATATATAAGTTGAAACAAATATAATATAGGTTATATATATATATATATGTTGTATCGTGGTAAGGAAGTGAACTAATAGTTATATTTTCGGACAGTACCTCTTCAGTTAATAAAAAAAAAGTTTCGTGCTGTTGGTGTTACGTCCGAACTTGGTCTTTATACTGACCGAGATCTTTCAGTACCGGTGTGATGAGGAAACACCAGGTCTTTTATTCCTTCGAGATACCGGAAGTCACGTGGTACGAGCCACTCTACAACAATATATATATATATATATATATATATATATATATATATATATATATATATATATATATATATTATATATTATACACGCACAAACACAAGTATATAGACATTTTTTGATCATTAAACTATTTCAAACAATTCAGTTTATTCAAACAGTTATGTATAACAATTCAGTTTTGTGTAAGTACAGTTTCAATATCAAAAACAGTTCAATTTCAAACAATTCAGTTTAAATGTAAGTACGGTTTAATTGTGAAAAATATTTCTATTCCGGTTTGGTTTAGTTTGGTGGGTTTTATGGCATATCAACCTTTGTAGGTTATTTAACGCCAAATCCATTTTTATGTAAATAATCTGTTCTACTGAAAACAGTTCAGTTTAGCATAAGTACACAGTTTAATTGTCAAAAACATTTCCATTTCAAACTATTCAAGCAGTTATATCTAATAATTCAGTTAAGTGTAAATACAGTTTTAATGTTGAAAAACTCTTCAATTTGAAATAATTCAGTTAAGCATAAGCACGCAGTTTAAGTGTAAGCACGGTTTAATTGTCAAAAACGTTTCTATTTCGAGCTATTCAGTTTACTCAATTCAGTTTAGCATAAGTATGCACATAGATAGGGTCCTATCAGATGCTACCACTCCGGGCCAGAGTGGACCTGGGAGCGATAACACTGAAGGGGTACTCCGCATTCCCCAAAGCCCCAGCACTGCTGGAACCTCACCATCAGATTGTTTAGTGTCATATCCAGGACACTTGTTAGGGGGGGGGGTCTTACCCATCTGCAGAGGTGCAATCGGTATATTTTATAGCCCCAGCCGACTGGGCAAACTACAAATTATATCGAGATAGTGACAGCCATACACTATTATAATATGAATATATTTGTTTTACTTTTTCTACCAGATGATTGCCATGTGAAGACGGCATGTAACCAGAGATTCTAAATAAACATCATGGCTATTAAACATATATAAAAACTAATAAGATATTTTCTCGGAATGCCCAAGAAAACTAAAAAGAAAAACTTCCGTTTAATTATTTAATTGACCCTCCTTCAACTAAGGATCAATAAAATCAATCAAGAAAGAAAATCGATGTCTGACGACGGTAGTCAATTCCTATATACGGGGGCGTAGTGACATATTAGAATTGATTAAAGGGAGGTAACTTAAATCAGTCATTAATTTGGAATTGCAGTTAAAGGGAAATAACTTTTAAATATATTCTTGAATTATCTCCCTTCTCAAATTTAAATTGGTTACGTTTTATGGCATACCAAGCTTTGATTATTTACATAAAAATGGATTTGGCGTAAAATAACCTACAGTTCTATTTCAAACAATTCAGTTTGGCATGAGTACACAGTTTGTCAAAAACGTTTCGATTTCAAACTATTCAGTTTATTCAAGCAGTTATATATAACAATTCAGTTTAGTATAAGTACAGTTTCAATGTCAAAAACAGTTCAATTTTTATTACAGTTTGCAAAAGCACGCAGTTTAAATGTAAGTACAGTTTAATTGTGAAAAACATTTAAATTTTTAGCTATTCAGTTTTGTAAAGCAGTTATAATTCAGCTAATTCAGTTTAGTATAAGTACAGATCCCGTTTATACACAGTCACATGTCAAAACAGTTCTATGTTAAATGATTCAGATTAGTGTAAATACAGTTTCAATGTCAAAACAGTTCTATTTCAAATAATTCAATCTAGCATAAGAAAAAATTCTGTTTGGCATAAATATGCAGGCAGTATAAATCATTCTATTTACTTTCCTTGATTTGTTTCCACACATTTTAAATTCTTATTGTTACATAGAAACTCATGTAATAATTTAACTCAGTCATTTGTTTGCACATATTTGAATAGTTTGGTTTGGTTTGTTGGCATATCAACCTTTGTAGGTCATTTAATGCCAAATCCATTTTTATGTAAATAATCTGTTCTATTGAAAACAGTTAAGTTTAGCATAAGTACACAGTTTAATTGTCAAAAACATTTCCATTTCAAACTATTCAAGCACTTATATGGAATAATTCATTTAAGTGTAAATACAGTTTTAATGTCGAAAAACAGTTCTATTTGAAATAATTCAGTTAAGCATAAGCACGCAGTTTAAGTGTAAGTACGGTTTAATTGTCAAAAACGTTTCTATTTCAAGGTATTCAGTTTACTCAATTCATTTTAGCATGAGTATGCTGTTAGTTCTATTTTACCCATAGATATGGCCCTATCAGGTGCTACCACTCCGGGCCAGAGTGGACCTGGGAGCGATGGCAATGAAGGAGTACTCTGCATTCCCCAAAGCTCCAGCACTGCTGGAACCTCACCATCAGATTGTTTAGTGTCATATCAGGACACTCGTTAGGGGGGGGTCTTACCCATCTGCAGAGAAGCAATCAGTGTATTCTACAGCCCCACCGATTGGGCAATACACAGAGTTAAATGTCAGACAGTTTTATTTCAGATAATTCAGTTCAGCATAAATACACAGTTTAGACGTCAAAAACAGTTCTACTTCGAGCAATTCAGTTCAGCACTAGTACGCAGTTCCAATGTCAGAACAGTTCTATTTTAAACAATTCAGTTTAGCATAAACACGCAGTTTAAATACAAAAATCAGTATAGTGAAAGAAGCACGGTTTAGTTCTATTTAACCCATAGATAGGACCCTTATCAGGTGCTACAACTCCAGCCAGAGTGGACGTGGGAGCGATGGTAATGAGGGGTTACTCCGCATTCCCCAAAGCTCCAGCATTGCTAGAACCTCACCATCAGATTGTTTAGTGTCATATACAGGACACTAGTTGGGGGGTTCTTACCCCTCTGCAGAGAAGCAGTCGGTGTATTCTACAGCCCCAGCCAACTGGGCAAAGGGCCCTTCGAGACCCAATCCCGGGTAAGTAGGCGTTGTTTTTCCCCCCTTGAAACCTAGTTAGCAGTATGTTGTGAGTCATTGTCCCCGTCATTTAATCGTTAGTTCTCAAGACCTTCGCCATCCCCATTTTTTGGTACCTCAACCCGTACCCCAGCCTGCTTTTATTGAAGATCTTGAAAGTTCATATTTATAAAAATCACATTACCTGCTTTTATCTGCCTATTCCGCGCCCAATCCTGTATTTCTTTGCCCAACTAGACTAGGATTCCCGTCCCACCTAGGGTAGGTCCAGCTTGTTTTCTGACACCGGAAAACAGTCGGCCTCCATCTTTGCTGACGGGTGATGGGAGGGCAACCAAACGGGGAATTTTTTCCTTTGTTTCCGCTTTTTGTATATTTCGGGGTTTTTCTCACATCATATAAATCATCAATTGTAAATAAAATCACACATTTCATTCGGGGCTTTCAGTAGGCCTTTTTCATAGAGCACATGTCGTATTTTGGTGTTTGCAGCTCGCATGTCAATAGATGGACGGTTATATATTGTACTGTTGAATGGGTCGGCGAATATGGCTAGCTATGTTCCCTTAGAATACATAGTTAATTCAAGACCGTCTCTTCCCCTCCCCCCAAAACCTCAAGGCCTTGTACCTTCTTTCTATTAATTACAAAGGAATAAAGCAGTCTAGCAGGTGAAGTGCAGCTTCTTATAGGAATAGTATTAGAGCGTTGGAGACTGGAGATTGCACTAGATCACCTTACTTTCTACCATAATAATGGAAGCCAATACTATCGTTGGACTATATTCTGTATTCCCTAATCCTATGTTCTTGTCTACTAATAGTCTGTCTATTGTATATACTTTTTCCTGCGGATATATATATTTCCTCTCATATCGTGGTTTGTCCTTTATTTAATATTACAAGCGTTCACAAATCAGAACGCTACAGTTGGCGACGAGGAATCGAACACACGCAGCAACAAACGACGAAAAACCGAACACAGTAACAAAAATTCATTTGCTCTGCAACAATTTGGCCACAAGGAACCAAACTCAGCACACAAAAATTCTATCTTCCCACTCAACAAGTTTGGCGACGAATTTCAGCGTAAAAAGAAAAACCCACTCGGGACGTAACAGATGACGACTGAGATTTTCAAACAAGAAATCACTTGGACAAATAAAACCACCGTCATATGCTAACAGTACTGACGAGGAACTTTGAACTCGAAGAACATAACAGTGACGAAAAAGATATTTTTCACATAAAGTTAAAAAAGCAAAACAAAAAAAAAAAAACAGGATTACAAATACAAACGTAAACATATTTGCCGGAAACTGTAAGTTAATTTATAACTTATTAATTTGTAAAAATTTTTTTGGATTGTTTTTTTTTTATCCCCTGCCAAAAAAGAAAAAAAAAACAAACATTCTCCGTGCTAAATTTACGTGACTAAGGAAAAAAATTTTCTTTTTTGGCCCTCCTCAGAGAGAAAACACACATAATTTTTTCTCGCTCTACTTGTAACAGATATGGAATAATTCCAATCGTCAATCCTCGAACTTATTAAATTTCAAATACAATCTCAAAAAGAACTACATGAGAGACTGATCAAGAATGAAGAGAAATTCCAACAACAAATTTTAGAATTAAAGGAAAATAATGACAAAAAAACAGCTAGAAATTTCAGAATTGATCCATGAGGCTATTTTAGCTAAAGAAAACAATTCTGACAAGAAATTTTGCTCCCAAAATACAATTTGGTCCACCATCGAAATTTTCAACTACAATCCCGAGGAAGTTCAAACTTTTGAACCTTTCGACCAAAAGTATCAAGATTTCTTCGATATTGATTGTCAAACCTTGACCGATGAGAAAAAAATTAGACTCCGGCTCTCAAAACTTGGGACTAACGAACATAAGTTCACCGACTTCATTTTACTCAAGAAAACGCGAGATTTAAAATTCAATGAAGCAATTGAGCTCTTAAAAGAACTATTTAACCCGAGACTGTCTATTTCACAAAAGATGGAAATGCTTAAATATCCAAAAAAAAATGAATCGGAAGACTTAACGACGTTCGCATTAGTTATTAACAAAACTTTCGATGACTTCCGCCTATCAGAACTGACAGCCGACAATTTTAAATGTTTAATTTTTGTACTAGGCCTAGTTTCGAGAAAAGATAGCGATATGCGTAGACGAATTCTTACGAAGCTAGAGAATGAACAAAATATGTCGCTTCAACAATTAACAGATTATTGCCAACAACATGATAATATAAAGCAAGACTCACAAAAAATTGAAGAAGCGGGCATAGCAAACGTCAGACGAATTTGGAAGTCCCCCGCAAGTACAAATAAAAACCATTATAGAAAAAATTCACCATTGCCAAGATGAAATTGGAAGCGGGCATAGCAAACGTCAGGAAAATTTATTGAAAACATCATTCATCATCGCCTAGACTGAATTGGAAGTCCCCCTCAAGTACAAATAAAAACCATGAAAAAAAAAAAAAAAACCCTCGTAGCGCATGCTATGGATGCGGATAATTCCGCTGCTGGTACAATAATTGCCCTTACAAATACAAAATTCGTAGGAACTGCAACAGGAAGTGACATAAAATGTCGAGCTGTAGGAAATTAAAACAAAGTCGAGTTAAAATTACTCAAATTGATGATCAATAACAAAACGTTGGGAAATACCTTTATGTAAAAATCCAAAACAAAAAGGTTAAAATGCAACTTGATTCGGGTTCAGACATTTCTATCATAAACACTCAGACTTGGAAAAATATTGGGAAACCAACACTCTTTAAGTCCAACAAAATCGCCAGAACCGTGACAGGCAGATAAATAAACTTTGTAGGCGAAGTTTGGTTGAACACAAATCTTAGAAAATATTCGTTATGCGAAACACTAATAAGCTATTTGGAACGGATGCTATCACGAAATTCAACTTATGGGATCTACCCATATCGTCTTTTTGTAACAATATAGAAGAATACAAAGACGCGACTTCCAAAACATAAAAGGAAGAAATAAAGAAAACCTTTTCCGAGGTTTCTCGGAAGGTTTGGGTAGATGCACGAAAATCACTGCCAAAATGAAACTAAAAAAGAATGTACAACCAGTCTTCAGAAAAAAAAAACGAAGCATTCCTTTCGCTGCTATAGACAAAATTGATAAAGAACTAGAAAGGTTAACGCAATGCGGAGTACTCTCAAAAGTCGACTACAGCGACTAGGCGGCTACTGTAGTATATGTAAAGAAAAAAAAATCAGGAGAAATACGTGTCTGTGCAGATCTACCTAGTCCAGAAGAAATATTCACGAAACTAAATGGCGGTCGATCTTAGTGACTTGTCTTGTTTTTAGTTTTATGGCACATCAACCATTTTTGGTTATTTAATGCCAAATCAATTTATACATATAAATGGTTCTTTTTCAAACAGTACAGTTTAGCATAAGTACAGTTTTTGTTTACACTCAGTAAAATCTAAAAACAGCTCTATTTCAAACAATTTAGTTTAACATAAGTAGGCTGTTTAAATGTCAGTTCTTCGTAATTTGGTTTGGTTTTATGTCATATCAAAAAAGGAGAATTATTCAATGCCAAATACTGTTTAGACATTAAATACGCATGGTGTTTGATTTGTGTCGTTTTTGTGGGATTTCTCTGGTTTGATTTTATGGCATATTAACCATTGTAGATTGGTTGGTTTGTTGGGTTTTATGGCATATCAACCTTTGTAGGTTATCTAACGCCAAATCCATTTTTATGTAACTAATAAGTTCTATTTCAAACAATTCAGTTTAGCATGAGTCCAGAGCTTGTCAAAAAAATTTCTATTTCGATCAATTCAACTTATTCAAGCGGTTATATAACAATTCAGTTTAGTATAAGTACAATGTCAAAAACAGTTCTATTTCAAATAATTCAGTTTAGCATAGGAAGCAATTCTCCTTTGGCATAAATATGCAGGCAGCATAAATCATTCCATTTACTTTTCCTCATTTATTTGCACACAGTTAAATTATTACAAGAGTTTCCATGATTCGTTCACACACATTTGAATGGATATGTATGATATGTTAGAGATTAACAATTCAAAAAAGTGACTGAGCTTATAAGTTTGCAGACAGTTAAGTGGTTTCAAGTATTGTAGTTTTTGATTATTTCTTCAAGATTAAGGCTGGCAACTAGGCGGTCTGTGTCACTCTCCATACTATACGTCCTTTGTAGAGGTTTTGTTGGTTGTTGAGAATTGGATGGTTTGGTTCTTATAGGCGACTTTGTTGTTGACGGTATTTTGAATGTACTTCCTGGTCTTTCATTATTCACTTTGGTGTTTATTTGTATTTTCGCAGTTTGGCTAATGGGGAGTTGTGATTTTTGTTTCAGTTGTTCAGGTCTTTTGGGGGACAGGTTTTTTAGTCTATCTTTACTGCTTTTTGGTGGACGTATTGGTGATTTATGTAACGGCTGTTTTGATGGAGATTTTTCACTTTTAGGAGTAGTTCGTGTTGGAGTGTTAGATCCTACGTGCGTTTTTGTTTGAACTACAACATTGGATCTCTCCCCATTCGCAACTTGTTGCTGAGCTGGTGCTTAGTAAAATTCATCCGAATGTAGTTTTTTCAGGTGCTCCTGGAACTTTGGCCAATCACTGGCTTCCAGTTTGAGCAATTTCTCCACAAGTGTTCTATATTTGGTGTCGTCATTTGTTCTATCCGCCCTCCGTGCAACGGAGGCATAGCTGCTTTCTTCCATATAGCTCCCTACAATTCTCCTAGCTTCCAGAAAGGAAACATTCCTCTTGTGTTTGACCTCAATAATTTCTTTTTCTTTTTGGTAAACAGTACAAATTCTTGCGTAAGCCGGATGATCTTGTTGGCAGTTTGCACATCGTGTTTCTTTTAAACAATCTTCCTCTGCATGGTCCGGGTCCTTTTCACCGCACTTGGAGCATGTCTGTCGTCCTCTACAGGCTTCCCTGTGGTGTCCAAATTTCTGACATTTGAAGCACCTCAGGGGAGCTGGGACATACTGCTCAACTCTCTCAAGACAATAGCCGATCTTCACCTCTTTTGGAGTTTGGGGCTTATTAAATGTTAGGATGTAAGTGTTGGTTTGGATTCGTTCTTCACCTTTTCTAATGGATATTATCTTTATATTTGTAACTCCCTGTTTTCCCAGGGCTGATGCTATCTCATCTTCCGTAGCCAATGCCAACTTTCTACTCCTGATAACTCCCTTGGAAGTGTTCAGTTTCTCATGCGGATACGCTCTGCATTTGGTTGTATGAAACGTTTTTATCTTTAATATGTTTTCTGCCTGTCTCCCGCTGTCTACCTCGACAAGCAAGTTACCATTCCTTGTTTTCTTAACAGTTTTCGGACTAGCTCTTGTAGATATCACTTGTTCTATAAGGAAAGATGAGAATTTGGCTAGGTATACCTCCTCCAAAGATTCAATAACAATGAATCTGGGGAAGTCAGCAGCCTCATTCTCCGAGTCTGATTCTGAGAGGTTCCGTTTAGTCTTTTTGTTTGAAGACGCCATATTTGCTGTATATTTTTCACTGGCCCTGCGCTCCCCCACCCACCACGGAGTCCAACTTGTGTTGGGAATAAACCAAGGTTGAGGGTAGGCTTCCGAGCCGTTGCCAATTTCTCAGCGCTGGTCAAATTCCTATTCTCAACACAATTGACCCTTAGCCACCGCCTTCTAGCAACTAACAGGTAAGGGTTGGGAACTTGCTGCATGTGAAGATTTAAAAGTACGGTCGGGATAAAATATATATGTGCTAGGGCTTGACATGACCAGCCGATTGATCGGATCGGGCCCAATCCGACCGCCCGTCAGACCAAGTAAGGGCCAAAGTGGTGTGTTGCAAGCCATTGACCACTCTGTCGCCGGATCAATGACTGCTCAACCACCAGGGATCCGTCCTAGCGCCTTACGGGTCGCCACCCACGGTCAACAAGTGGCCTCATTGGGGGGGGGGTTACCCCTCTGCAGAGGTGCAGTCGGCGTATTCTACAGCCCCAGTCGACAGGGCAACGATCTTAGGCCTATCTCCAAATACCAACAGATGACGAAAGCACGAAATTACTCTGTATTAGGACTCATAGGGGTTTGTTCAAGAACGAACGCTTACCCTTTGGCGATAAGACTGCATCGGCGGTGTTCCAGCAAATCATTGACACCATGATAGCTGGGCTAGATTTCGCAACGGCATACCAAGATGACATTCTAGTTAAAAGTAATTCTATCGACGAACATAAAAGTTTTCTGAAAAAGCTTTTGGAACAAATAAGGAATTATGGGCTGATTGGTTTGGTTTGGTTTTATGGCATATCAACCTTTATAGGTTATTTAACGCCAAATCCATTTTTATGTAAATAATCAGCTCTATTTAAAACAATTCGGTTTAGCATGAGTACATAGTTTAATTGTCAAAAACATTTCTATTTCAAACTATTCAGTTATACATAATAATTCAGTTTAGTGTAAGTACTGTTTCGGTGTCAAAAATAGTTCAATTTAAAACAATTCAGTTTAGCAAAAGCACGCAGTTTAAATGTAAGTACAGTTTAATTGTATAAAAAAATAATTATTTCAAGCTATTCAGTTTAGTCAAGCATTTCTACTTCAGCTAATTCAGTTTTGTAAAAGTACCGATTTTGTTTACACACAGTTATATGTCAGAACAGTTCTATGTTAAACAATTTAGTTTAGTGTAAATACAGTTTCAATGTAAAAAAATAGTTGCAGTTATATGTAACAATTCAGTTAAGTGTAAATACATGTAATCAATAAGGACGGCAAGGAACCAGACGAAAGTCATGCTTCAGCAATCAAAGACATGCCTAATCCAAAAGACGTAAAAAAGACCTACAGGAATTTATACCTAACTTACACAACTTAAGAGCACCGCTTAAAGAACTTCTACATAAAGAAAAGAAATGGATTTGGACTATTAACACGCTTCGACCCTAATCTTGACATAATCGTAGCTAGCGACGCCAGTACACACGGCGTAGGAGCATGTATATTACACAAGTGGAAAGATGGGAAAGTCAGACCTATAGCACACGCAAGCAGATCGTTAATTCCAGCAGAGCGCAATTATTCGCAAATCGAAAAAGAAGCTCTAGCAATAATATTCGCAGTTACAAAATTCAAAAGATATATTCATGGACGACGGTTTACATTACAAGCAGACCACAAACCACTCGTAACCATTTTTGGTTCTAAAAAAGGACTCCCAACTTATACAGCTAACAGACTGCTTCAATGGGGAACCATCCTTTTAAACTAGGATTTTCAGATTCAATATCTATCCACGAATAAGATAGGGCACGCGGATGGATTATCGAGACTCATTCCTAGCACATAAAAAACCTTTGAAGACACAGTTATAGCAGCCCTCAGATCTGAAAATGAGGTAGAGAATAAACAACACAAACACACAATTAGAGAACTACCGGTATCTCTTAAAGAAATAAAAAGAGAAGCAGTAAGGGATGATTTCATTAAAGAAATAACGGCGAAACTAAGAGGAAAACGCAAAAATTGAGGAGACTTATTCACTATGTGATAATGTATTATTATACAATGAAAGAATCGTAATACCAAAAACTCCTCAAAGAAGAATTCTTCACGATTTCTTCACTGGTCATCCGGGAACAAATCGAATGAAGAGCTTCATGCGTTCTTACGTTTTTTGGCCTGGTATGGACTCCGACGTCACTGATATGGTCAGTAAATGTAAGGGATATATTCTTGCAGCAAAGTCTCCACCAACCTCTCAAGAACCTTGGCCCAAAACAGATAGATCATGGTCGAGGATACACATAGATTTCGCTGGTCCAATTGATAAATTTTACTACTTAGTAGTAGACAGCTATTCTAAATGGCCAGAGGTCTTCCAAATGAAAAAACCAACATCAACAAACACAGTAAACAGGTTACATGAACTGTTTGCAAGATTCGGTGTCGTAGATACGATAGTTAGCGATACGGGAACGCAATTCACATCTAAGGAGTTTGAACATTTCTGTTCAACATTCCAAATTGAACATATAAGAATCCCTCCTTACGATCCACGATCAAACGGCCTGGCCGACAGATTTGTTGATACACTAAAAAGAGCGTTAAATAAAGCAATAAGAACTCCGACTAAAAAAGCTCTACCACTTTTTCTACAAGTATATCGTACAACTCCGAACAAGTCGGCACCATCGACTCTATCACCCGCAGAAATCATATTTGCTAGAAGAATCAGATCCGTATTTGATAAACTTATTCCGAGCAAGAAAAGTCACACTCTAGCCATCACTGTTCCTAGGCAGAAATTCAACACAAATGAAAAATTATTCTACAAAAACTATAAAAATAACACGACTACCTGGGAACCTGGAACTATAAAGGAACGTATCGAAAACATGATTTATACCGAACAGGTAAAGAAGTTCATCCATAGAAGATATATAAATCAATTACAAATCCGTATCACCGATGAACCAACAGAAACCCCACAAATTGAGGAGGACAATTTACAAATGCCTCAAGCTAATCAAGAACCTAGATTGAAAAGAAAGCGGAAAGCTTCCCCACAATTGATAACAATTTTAGTGGGGGGTGTTGGGTATTACTCACCTTTTCCCACACAATGAACTAGTCCATCTGCCATATATAGCAGTTGCTCTAATACCAGGGCAGACTAGAAGCTTCAGTTTTTTGTCTGAGTTCAATTTGAAAAAGTAAGTTGTTTTATTGTTAAAATTGTTATTGCTTTGAAAAGTATTGTTATTTGTTGGAATTTTTTGTTACTGTTTTTGAACTGTTATTATTGTTGACTGCCCCTCCCCCAAACAATTGTTATTTTGTTTGTTGAGGGGGGTCAACTCTTGTTACCTTTGGAAAAAAAAACGATACATCATTTCATTTCAACATTGGATCATTAACACGCTTCTCACACGAATTATAACAAGAACATTTGTTTTTTTTTTCTCGCCTGGTTGCTTGGTAAGCAACTATGGCAGAGGCCACATCTCCATCACAATCACCATCACCGTCACTCACTGATATCTTCGACGGACTAACGCCCCCCTCAAAGCCGGAAAACAAATGGCCATCACTTTCGCCGGCCAGTACCATTCCGCCAGCCCAAAAAGTCCCCTCACTACCAGCATCATGGACGGAGAAAATCACCTCCCAAAAATGCCCGAAAAATTTTAAAGAAATTAGGGCAAAATATGAAAAATACTTTGAAGGGAATAGGATTCTTCCTATTCCCGAACTAGTCAACGAAGTCCAACCAAAAATCATATCATTCGTTGTAACCGATTTAAAATCCCGGAGGTTGGCCGGGATTAAGAAAGACATTTTTGAAGGCTTACTGAGGGCAGCAGACATCCCAGCCAAATACTACTGCAGACGCAGCTTCGCAACATGGGATGTATTGTTGCCATCAGAGGACATAGCCAAAAAACTGGCCAGCGAAAGTGTTAATTCAAAATACTTTCGACTACAGCCCGAATACATGGGTCGGCGAAGGATCAAAGTAACAATTTGCAATGTCCCCATCCAGCTTAATGAAGAAGTTTTGGCCGCATTCTTAACAATTCATGGGGACATTGAAAACATAGAAAAATGCAAATCGGCCAACGGCACAGCACATGGGGATTATATTTTCACCATGTGTCTGGATAGAGGGGGGTTCACAACCATACCCCACGTACTTGAGTATGAAAACCAAGTCATGACAGTGGTAGTTGAGGGCAGGAAGCCCCAGTGCTGGAATTGTAAGCAGCTGGGGCACTTCTCAAAATCCTGCCCTCAAAAGACCACTAAAACAACACCGACCACAACAACACCAATAGCAAAAACAACGACAACTATAGCAGCGGCAGCAGCAGCAGCAGAAGCGGCGACCGTGGCCGAGCCAAGGGAAAAACCTGGGGACAGCCCCAACAAAGAAGAGGGCTGGACCCAAGTAGTGAAGGGGGGAAAAAAGAAAAAAACCCCCATCAAAGAACCAGCAAAACAAACCCCCATCAAAGAACCAGCAACAGCAACAGTTGCAAACAAACCAAACATCACCACGACTGCTAAAATTGACTCTAGTAGTACTCCTAGCACAAGCACAGCCAAACCATCATCATCATCGACATCTGGAAAATCATCATCATCATCATCTACAAAAAAGAAAAGTAAAGAAAAAAATATTGAAAATGAACCCATGGATTGCACCATAAACCTAAAGCGACGAAGGGATAGTGGGGACTCAGTAGCTGGGGAGGGGGAGAAAAAACATATAAAGGGACCAGCAAAAGTAACACCAACACAGTCCCAAACACCCTCCCAACCTCAAGAAAAGGGCGAAAAAATTGAAAGACCAGCCCAAATTATTCCTCCCCCACAAAAACATCAAAATACCCCAGCACACCTCTCTGACTTCCCACTTTCCCCAAAATCACCTTCACTCTCACCAATCAGAACCCCTAAGTTCCTTACACGGGCACAATCGGTGACCAGGGAGTCACCAACAGCAGCAGCATCACCATCATCAACAGAAGTCAAGCCAAGGTCACGGTCGGCTTCAAACGAAGTCCGACGTGCCTTCACCGCTTTTCATTTTTGCGAGGACATCCTCGAGCCCCCAAACATGGACCACATTTTAAATTCTATAGGTCCCTAAAATTGCGGTACCCCGTGGATGTCGGTGGAATTACCAGGGACGACCGAGTAAGTACTGAGCTCGGCACCGGATCCCTGCGTCAGGCCGTCGGCATCCTTACTCCCAAGGATTTCCGGCCCGTAGTCGACACTGAGTAAGGTAAGTGGGATTGATGGCTCTAAACCTTGCTACTTTGAATGTGAGGGGATTGAGGGATCCGGGCAAGTGTACGCGCTTGCTTGGTGAACTTAAAACTCTCGGTGTAGATGTTGCTGCAGTGCAGGAAACCCACTTCACTTGCGGTGCCGACTGTCGGGTGCTGGAAAGCGATTTTAACGTTTTCTCAGCATACGGCAGCCGTACCAGCGTTGGGGTTTCTTTGCTAGTTGGACGCAGCCTTGATGCTGATGTTGACGTTGTTTTTGCAGGTGACGGGGGCCGACTGGTTGTGGCCGATGTTGCCGTGAAAAGTTTCAAGTTTCGTCTGGTTGCGGTTTATGCGCCCAATATCGTTGTGGAGAGGGTTTCCTTTTTTTGTCGGTTGGCGCCGTTCCTGGACGATACGAAGCGGCTAGTTTTAATGGGTGATTGGAATGCGATCCTTGATCCCAAGATAGATAAGGTCGGGCGGGGAGCTAGGCGTGTGGGAAGGTGTGAAAGCAGCCTTGCCGGCCTCATGACTCGTCATGACCTCGTCGACAGGTTTCGTCTGGATCACCCAGGGCGGGAGATGTGGACGTGGCTAGATAGTTCGCCCTCTGCCAAAGTAGGCTCCTACTTGGACAGAGTGTTAGTGAGACGAGCTGACATTGATTTTGTTAGTTGTCCCACGTTCCACTTGATAGCGTGGACTGACCATAAACTTGTTAGAGTCAGTCTACGGTTAGCAAATAGGCCTAGTCTGGCCGGCTACTGGAAGTTCAATACCTCCTTACTGGAGATACGGGACTTCCGGGACCGGCTGGAATCCCTAATTCAGCGGGCGTTAGTGGGGGCGGTTACCGGGAATAGGTGGTGGGGATCTCTTAAACATAGGATTAGAGATTTCGCTACCAAGTACGGTCGACAGCTCAACCTAGATAGGACCAAGGAAGCGAAATCTATAGACGATAGACTTTCCCGGGCGGTGGCTGGGGGGGACTCCCTAAACGTAGAGCTAGCTAGGGGGGACCTTGAGCGCGAGAGTAGCGAGCGCTACAAGGGATACGTAGTTAGATCTAGGTTAAAGAGAGTTCTCAACGAAGCTGTGAAAACGAACGCGACTGCGCGTGAAGAAGAAGTGCGAAGGTTCCCCGATCGGTATATCGGTTCTGTCAAGGCCCCGGATGGGCGACTGCTGCGATCGACTCGTGAGATTCGTGACGCCTTTCGGGCGCATTTTCGGGATCGCTTTGCCCGCTGTACTGATCTCCCGCTCCGGGAGTTTCGTAGCTATCTTGCCGACTTCCCCCGCCTTGGGGTGGCTGAAGCGGCTAGCTGCGAGGGTGTGGTTACTGAATGCGAAGTCCGTGACGCGTTGAAGCAGGTCGGCCTCAACAAGTCGCCGGGACTAGATGGTTTGCCCTACGAAGTGTACTTGAGGATGTCGCACATGTTTGTGCCTATTCTGACGGATATGTTCAACCATTGGTTCGCCCAGGGAGCCATCCCTGGTTGCGTTACCAAGGGCGTGATCACATTGCTGAAGAAAGGTGGCAGGCATGTTTGGGAGGGTTTAGACGATTACAGGCCCATAACTCTGCTTAACACAGAGTTAAAGATTTTGGCCCGGGTCTTAGCGAATCGTTTACAGCTTGTCATTAGCGATATGATCGGCTCTGAGCAGACTTTTGCTGTGAAGGGAAGATCGATCCAGGACAACCTGCACTTGATTCGCGAGGTCCTAGAGGGTATAGAAGACGGCACCGAGGCCGCGCTGATCAGTTTAGATCAGTCCAAGGCCTTCGATAGGGTTGACCATCGGTTTTTGGCGACTGTTTTGGAGACTGCCGGATTCAAACCGGAGTTCCGCAGATGGATTAGCATGATGTACCACAACCCTCAGGCAGTGGTGCAGGTGAACGGAAGGCGTTCGACGGTGTTCGCGGTCGAGCGGTCGGTCCGGCAGGGCTGCCCGTTGTCTCCTCTTCTCTATGTCCTAGCTTTGGAGCCCCTGCTCCGTAGGCTTAGGGATAGGACGGCAAATCCGGCCCTGCGCGGTGTCCCTTTTGCTGGCCCTCTTACGGCAAGGGTTTCTGCGTTCGCCGATGATATCACAGTGTTTGTATCCCGCCGTCTGGATATAAAGGCTGTGAAGAAGGCGGTTAGCGAGTACGAGCGGTTTGCAGGAGCCAAGGTCAATTTTGACAAAAGCGAAGGTTTGCGGCTCGGTGCTTGGAGGGGTAGCAATACTCTTCCGGGGCCGTTCCGCTGGAGTGACGGACCCGTCCGCATCCTCGGGGTGTGGTTCGGGCCCGGCCTCCAACTGGAGCGAAATTGGTCGGAAATACAAGCCAAGGTGAATGCTCAGGTGGGAATCTGGCTTTCAAGGAGGTTGTCCTTAAAGGGCAGGGCGGAGGCGTGCGCCGTGTACGTCTTCCCCTTGATCCTTTACCGATTGGCTGTACTTCCTCTGCCTAAGGTAAATCGGTTGGCGCTGCAACGATCCCTTTCCAGATTGCTCTGGGGAGGTGCAAGGCCGATGGTCCGTAGGCAGGTCTGTATCCAACGTACACGCAACGGGGGTCTAGGTATGCCTGATCTGGAGAGCCACTGGCTTGCTGAAAGACTTGCCTACCTGGGCAGAGCTTTGACGGGGGACGCAGTGTGGAGACTGAAGGCGAGTCGGACTTTTCCTCGCCTAAAGTCAGACCCAAAGGCTGAAGGTCGACGTAGGCCTTTGGGCGAATCACTGTTTGTCCGCGAGTGCCGAACGGCCCTTCGTAACCTTTTTGGGTCCAGTGACCTTTCACGGCCTCGAAAAGAACTATATCGGGAGCTAGTGGTGGGTTCCGCTTCTGATCCTCTCAGCGAGCGGCGCGGCTGGACGGCGGAGGAGATTCGCTCTCATTGGAATTGGGCGCCAGGATCGAGCTTCTTGAACAACTCCGAGTTCTCGCTCACCTGGCGACTTGTGCGAAATGCGTTACCCCTTGTCGGCTTGAACTACAAGGCGGGCCTGGCAGACATGCCCGATTGCGCTCGCTGCGGCAGTGTCTTGGAAGAAACGGCTGAGCACGCCTTCTACTACTGCGAGCGAGTTCGCCCGTTTTGGGATCACGTCGGCGAGTGGACGGCTCACATCGAACCCAAACAGCTCGTGCTGCTCGACGTTGGTTACGTCGTGGACAACGTTCTTCCTCCGTATCAGGGTGAGAAGCGTGTGGTGTTTCTCGCGATCCTAGCTGTAGCTAGAATGGTGATTTGGACGACGCGAAACAAGGGATTGTATGACGATGCAAACTTTTCTCATCGTGATCTGATTTTGTATTTTCGGCATCAGCTGAGGGTCAAAATCAGATGCGATAGAAAACGCTTGGATCGCATAACATTCAGCAAAAGGTGGGTGAATGCAGCGAGCCTGGTCGTGCGAAAGGGAGCAACGTTGGAGTCATCCTTCCCTCCTCTGCCGGCTCATGGCGTCTACGGTACGGGTCCTTAGGGACCCCACCCCTGGTGAGTAAAACTGTTCCCTTTTTCTTTTGGTACCCAGGTACCTAGTTAGCAGTATGTTTGTGAGTCATTGTCCCCGTCATCTAGTTGTTAGTTCTCAAGATCTTCCCCATCCCCATTATTTTTGTACCTCAATCCGTATCCCAGTCCACGTTTACTGAAGATCTTGAACATTCATATGTATAAAAATCATATCACCTACTTGTATTAACCCATACCGCGCCCGACCCCTAAATTCTTTTCACCCCTGTAGATTAGGATCCCTGCCCCACCTAGGGTAGGTCCGACTTGTTTCCGGTTCTTTCGCCCCGGAAAACAGTCGGCCTCCAATTTTATAGACGGGGGGATGGAAGGGCAACCAAACGGGGGATTTTTCCTTGTTTTTATATATATTTCGGGGTTTTTCTCCCATTCCCATCACATTCATTGTAAATAAATCACACTTGTAAATAAAATCATTCACGAATCTCGGGATTTTAAGTAGGACTTCTTCATAGAGCAAATGTGGTATTTTGGTGATTGTAGCGCAAAAGGCGATGGATGAATGGATATTTATTGTATTGTTGAATGGGTCGGCGAATGTGGCTAGCTAGGTCTCCTTAGTTTATATAGAAAAAGTATGACCGCTCCCTTCCCCTCCCCAAAAACTTCAAGGCCTTGTGCCTTCTGTGTACACTACACAGAAATAAAGCAGACTACAAGCTTCATTTTCTTGTGTTGCTAAAATTACTATTGACGAGTAAGTGTTAATTTTTGATTGTTAAAGTTGTTCTTGTTATTTTAAAAAAATATTGTTATTTGTTGGACTTTTTTGAAACCCGTTTGTTATTGTTTTGAACTGTTATTGTTGACTGCCCCTCCCCCAAACAATTGTTCTTTTGTTTGTTGAGGGGGGTCAACGCTTGTTATCCTCGGATCATTTTTGAAAACATAACGACTTACTACATCATCATTCAAAGCACTTTTTACATATAAACAAGAACATTCGACGGTCACCCTCTCCTAGCTGCCTCATAAGCAGCTATGGCAGAGGCACCAACTTCACCAGGGTCATCATCACCCGACATTTTTAAAGACACAAGTCCCCCCTCAAAGCCGGAAGAAAGATGGCCTGCACTTTCGCAGCCATCTTCGTCGGCCAGCTCTATACAACCGGCACAAAAGGTACCTTCACTGCCAGCCTCTTGGACAACAAAAATAAAACCATGCCCAAAAGACTACAGCAAGATAAGAGAAAAATACGAGAAGTACTTCCAAGGGAATAGGATACTTCCTATTCCCGAACTTGTACAGGAAGTACAAGCAAAAATAATATCATATGTAGTCACAGATTTAAAAACAAAGAGGCTGGCAGGTATCAAAAAAGATACATTTGAAGGCTTGCTAAAAGCAGCAGACATCCCCGCAAAGTACTACTGTAGACGTAGCTTTGCAACATGGGATGTTCTGTTACCATCAGAAGACCTTGCAGCCAAGCTGGCCGACGAAAATGTCATCTCCAAGTACTTCCGGCTTCAGCCAGAGTACATGGGAAGACGTAAAATCCGAATCACCGTGTGCAATGTCCCGATACAGCTAAATGAGGAGGTCCTAGCTGCCTACCTCGTTAAACACGGCGAAATAGAGGACATAACCAAAGCAAAATCGGTTAACGGGACAGCGCACGGTGATTATATCTTCACCATGTGCCTGGACAGAGGGGGGTTCACAGCCATACCTCACGTAATCGAGTATGAACATCAGATCATGACAGTCATTGTTGAGGGCAGGAAGCCCCAGTGCTGGAATTGCAAGCAGCTGGGGCACTTTTCAAAATCCTGCCCTCAAAAAACAACCAAAACAACTCCGGCCACAACAACAACAACATAAAAGACAACGAACAAAACGACAACTATAGCAGCAGCAGCGACAACAGCGACCGAAGTAAACAAAAACGAAACCCCTAAAACTAAAACCGGGGACAGCCCCGACAAAGAAGAGGGCTGGACCCAGGTCGTAAAAGGGGGGAAAAAGAAAAAGACTCCTACCAAAGAATCAACCATCTCAAAAACAACAAATACTTCAACTGCAAACATTGACACTATCGCTACTACAACTACTACTGCTGCCACAGCCAAATCATCATCGTCATCTGCAAGATCATCATCATCATCGTCATCAACAAAAAAGAAAAGTAAAGAAAAACACGCTGAAAATGAAGCAATGGACTGTTCCATTAACTTAAAAAGGCGAAGGGATAGTGGGGAATCGGTAGCTGGGGAGGGGGAGAAAAAACATATAAAGGGACAAACACAAGAAACACCAACACAGTCCCAAACACCCTCCCAACCTCAAGAAAAGGGCGAAAAGAAAAAAATTGAAAGACCAGCCCAAATTATTCCTCCCCCACAAAAACATCAAAATACCCCAGCACACCTCTCTGACTTGCCACTTTCCCCCAAATCACCTTCACTCTCACCCATAACAACCCCTAAGCTCCTTACAAGAGCACACTCGGTGACCAGAGAGTCACCAACCGCAGCAGCAGCATCACCAACAGAACTCAAACCAAGGTCACGGTCGGCTTCAAACGAAGTCCGACGTGCCTTCACCGCATTTCATTTCTGCCAGGACATTTTAGAACCCCAAAATATGGATCATATCCTGAAACAATCATTAAAACCCCTATCATCACTAAAAACAATAGACGGAAAAGATATAACCAACCCCTACTTATTCAAGAATGCAGCAATGGTGACCACATTCGTCCGTTCGGCTGGACCCCGAACCAAAGAGCTTTGGCACTTTCTTGAGGGGGCCAGTCGAGCGGACGCAATGTTGGCGGATTTGCGCCACCAAAGTCTCAAAAAATTACTTCCTTTTTGTTCGGGCAGGGTCCCGATTTTAGTTCACCCATCATTCTATAGGTCCCTAAAGTTGCGGTACCCCGTGGATGTCGGTGGAATTACCAGGGACGACCGAGTCAACACTGAGCTCGGCACTGGATCCCTGCGTCAGGCCGTCGGCATCCTTACTCCCAAGGATTTCCGGCCCGTAGTCGACACTGAGTAAGGTAAGTGGGATTGATGGCTCTAAACCTTGCTACTTTGAATGTGAGGGGATTGAGGGATCCGGGCAAGAGTACGCGCTTGCTTGGTAAACTTAAAACTCTCGGTGTAGATGTTGCTGCAGTGCAGGAAACCCACTTCACTTGCGGTGCCGACTGTCGGGTGCTGGAAAGCGATTTTAACGTTTTCTCAGCATACGGCAGCCGTACCAGCGTTGGGGTTTCTTTGCTAGTTGGACGCAGCCTTGATGCTGATGTTGACGTTGTTTTTGCAGGTGACGGGGGCCGACTGGTTGTGGCCGATGTTGCCGTGAAAAGTTTCAAGTTTCGTCTGGTTGCGGTTTATGCGCCCAATCTCGTTGTGGAGAGGGTTTCCTTTTTTCGTCGGTTGGCGCCGTTCCTGGACGATACGAAGCGGCTAGTTTTAATGGGTGATTGGAATGCGATCCTTGATCCCAAGATAGATAAGGTCGGGCGGGGAGCTAGGCGTGTGGGAAGGTGTGAAAGCAGCCTTGCCGGCCTCATGACTCGTCATGACCTCGTCGACAGGTTTCGTCTGGATCACCCAGGGCGGGAGATGTGGACGTGGCTAGATAGTTCGCCCTCTGCCAAAGTAGCTTCCTACTTGGACAGAGTGTTAGTGAGACGAGCTGACATTGACTTTGTTAGTTGTCCCACGTTCCACTTGATAGCGTGGACTGACCATAAACTTGTTAGAGTCAGTCTACGGTTAGCAAATAGGCCTAGTCTGGCCGGTTACTGGAAGTTCAATACCTCCTTACTGGAGATACGGGACTTCCGGGACCGGTTGGAATCCCTAATTCAGCGGGCGTTAGTGGGGGCGGTTACCAGGAATAGGTGGTGGGGATCTCTTAAACATAGGATTAGAGATTTCGCTACCAAGTACGGTCGACAGCTCAACCTAGATATGACCAAGGAAGCGAAATCTATAGACGATAGACTTTCCCGGGCGGTGGCTGGGGGGGACGCCCTAAACGTAGAGCTAGCTAGGGGGGACCTTGAGCGCGAGAGTAGCGAGCGCTACAAGGGATACGTAGTTAGATGTAGGTTAAAGAGAGTTCTCAACGAAGCTGTGAAAACGAACGCGACTGCGCGTGAAGAAGAAGTGCGAAGGTTCCCCGATCGGTATATCGGTTCTGTCAAGGCCCCGGATGGGCGACTGCTGCGATCGGCTCGTGAGATTCGTGACGCCTTTCGGGCGCACTTTCGGGATCGCTTTGCCCGCTGTACTGATCTCCCGCTCCGGGAGTTTCGCAGCTATCTTGCCGACTTTCCCCGCCTTGGGGTGGCTGATGCGGCTAGCTGCGAGGGTGTGGTTACTGAATGCGAAGTCCGTGACGCGTTGAAGCAGGTCGGCCTCAACAAGTCGCCGGGACTAGATGGTTTGCCCTACGAAGTGTACTTGAGGATGTCGCACATGTTTGTGCCTATTCTGACGGATATGTTCAACCATTGGTTCGCCCAGGGAGCCATCCCTGGTTGCGTTACCAAGGGCGTGATCACATTGCTGAAGAAAGGTGGCAGGCATGTTTGGGAGGGTTTAGACGATTACAGGCCCATAACTCTGCTTAACACAGAGTTAAAGATTTTGGCCCGGGTCTTAGCGAATCGTTTACAGCTTGTCATTAGCGATATGATCGGCTCTGAGCAGACCATTGCTGTGAAGGGAAGATCGATCCAGGACAACCTGCACTTGACTCGCGAGGTCCTAGAGGGTATAGAAGACGGCAGCGAGGCCGCGCTGATCAGTTTAGATCAGTCCAAGGCCTTCGATAGGGTTGACCATCGGTTTTTGGCGACTGTTTTGGAGACTGCCGGATTCAAACCGGAGTTCCGCTGATGGATTAGCATGATGTACCACAACCCTCAGGCAGTGGTGCAGGTGAACGGAAGGCGTTCGACGGTGTTCGCGGTCGAGCGGTCGGTCCGGCAGGGCTGCCCGTTGTCTCCTCTTCTCTATGTCCTAGCTTTGGAGCCCCTGCTCCGTAGGCTTAGGGATAGGACGACAAATCCGGCCCTGCGCGGTGTCCCTTTTGCTGGCCCTCTTACGGCAAGGGTTTCCGCGTTCGCCGATGATATCACAGTGTTTGTATCCCGCCGCCTGGATATAAAGGCTGTGAGGAAGGCGGTTAGCGAGTACGAGCGGATTGCAGGAGCCAAGGTCAATTTTGACAAAAGCGAAGGTTTGCGGCTCGGTGCTTGGAGGGGTAGCAATACTCTTCCGGGGCCGTTCTGCTGGAGTGACGGACCCGTCCGCATCCTCGGGGTGTGGTTCGGGCCCGGCCTCCAACTGGAGCGAAATTGGTCGGAAATACAAGCCAAGGTGAATGCTCAGGTGGGAATCTGGCTTTCAAGGAGGTTGTCCTTAAAGGGCAGGGCGGAGGCGTGCGCCGTGTACGTCTTCCCCTTGATCCTTTACCGTTTGGCTGTACTTCCTCTGCCTAAGGTAAATCGGTTGGCGCTGCAACGATCCCTTTCTAGATTACTCTGGGGAGGTGCAAGGCTGATGGTCCGTATGCAGGTCTGTATCCAACGTGCACGCAACGGGGGTCTAGGTATGCCTGATCTGGAGAGCCACTGGCTTGCTGAAAGACTTGCATACTTGGGCAGAGCTTTGACGGGGGACGCAGTGTGGAGACTGAAGGCGAGTCGGACTTTTCCTCGCCTAAAGTCAGACCCAAAGGCTGAAGGTCGATGTAGGCCTTTGGGCGAAACACTGTTTGTCCGCGAGTGCCGAACGGCCCTTCGTAACCTTCTTGGGTCCAGTGACCTTTCACGGCCTCGAAAAGAACTACATCGGGAGCTAGTAGTGGGTTCCGCTTCTGATCCTCTCAGCGAGCGGCACGGCTGGACGACGGAGGAGATTCGCTCTCATTGGAATTGGGCGCCAGGATCGAGCTTCTTGAACAACTCCGAGTTCTCGCTCACCTGGCGACTTGTGCGAAATGCGTTACCCCTTGTCGGCTTGAACTACAAGGCGGGCCTGGCAGACATGCCCGATTGCGCTCGCTGCGGCAGTGTCTTGGAAGAAACGGCTGAGCACGCCTTCTACTACTGCGAGCGAGTTCGCCCGTTTTGGGATCACGTCGGCGAGTGGACGGCTCGCATCGAACCCAAACAGCTCGTGCTGCTCGACGTTGGTTACGTCGTGGACAACGTTCTTCCTCCGTATCAGGGTGAGAAGCGTGTGGTGTTTCTCGCGATCCTAGCTGTAGCTAGAATGGTGATTTGGACGACGCGAAACAAGGGATTGTATGACGATGCAAGCTTTTCTCATGGTGATCTGATTTTGTATTTTCGGCATCAGCAGAGGGTCAAAATCAGATGCGATAGAAAACGCTTGGATCGCATAACATTCAGCAAAAGGTGGGTGAATGCAGCGAGCCTGGTCGTGCGAAAGGGAGCAACGTTGGAGTCATCCTTCCCTCCTCTGCCGGCTCATGGCGTCGACGGTACGGGCCCTTAGGGACCCCACCCCTGGTGAGTAGAACTGTTCCCTTTTTCTTTTGGTACCCAGGTACCTAGTTAGCAGTATGTTTGTGAGTCATTGTCCCCGTCATCTAGTCGTTAGTTCTCAAGATCTTCCCCATCCCCATTATTTTTCGACCTCAACCCGTATCCCAGTCCACGTTTACTGAAGATCTTGAACATTCATATGTATAAAAATCATATCACCTGTTTGTATTAACCCATACCGCGCCCGACCCCTTATTTCTTTTTACCCCTGTAGATTAGGATCCCTACCCCACCTAGGGTAGGTCCGACTTGTTTCCGGTTCTTTTGCCCCGGAAAACAGTCGGCCTCCAAATTTATAGACGGGGGGATGGGAGGGCAACCAAACGGGGGATTTTTCCTTTGTTTTTGTATATATTTCGGGGTTTTTCTCCCATTCCCATCACACTCATTGTAAATAAATCATACATGTAAATAAAATCATCCATGAATCTCGGGATTTTAAGTAGGACTTCTTCATAGAGCAAATGTGGTATTTTGGTGATTGCAGCGCAAAAGGCGATGGATGAATGTCTTATATTGTATTGTTGAATGGGTCGGCGAATGTGGCTAGCTAGGTCTCCTTAGTTTATATAGAAAAGTATGACCGCTCCCTTCCCCTCCCCAAAAACTTCAAGGCCTTGTGCCTTCTGTGTATCATACGCAGGAATAAAACAGACTACAAGCTGAATTTTTCTTCTGTTTGTAATTGCTATTGACCAGTAAGTTTTTTTCTAACTATTGTTAAATTTGTTCTTGTTTTCGAAAATATTGTTATTTGTTAAATTTGTTGATTTGAGTTATTGTTTGAACTTTTATTGTTGACTACCCCTCCCCCAAACAATTGTTATTTTGTTTGTTGAGAGGGGTCAACTCCTGTTAAATTTTGTGGGGAACCCCCCCCCCCAAAACACGACTCATCTTTTTCATCTCCAACATCGTCTCATTTTTTCAAGAACATTTGTTATTTTTTCTCGCCAAGTTGCCTTAAAAAGCAACTATGGCAGAATCATCCGATTCGACATCGGACATATTTGACGGCCTAAGCCCCCCCCCTCAAAGCCGGAAGACAGAGGGCCAGTACCCTCACAGTCATCTACCCCGGCCAGTACAATACAACCGGCTCAAAAAGTACCATCCATACAAGCCTCTTGGACAGAAAAAATAACCCAAAAGAAATGCCCTAAAAACTATGTCCAAATTAGGGAAAAATATGAAAAATATTTTCACGGAAATAGAATACTCCCTGTTCCCGAATTAGTCCAAGAGGTCCAGCCCAAGAAAATATCTTTTGTTATTACAGACTTAAAAACCAGAAGGCTGGCAGGTATAAAGAAAGAATGTTTTGAAGAGCTACTGAAAGGAGCAGGCATCCCTGCAAAATATTATTGCAGGCGAAGTTTTGCAACATGGGACGTGCTGTTACCTACGGAAGAACTAGCAAAGAAACCGGCCGGGGATAATATTACATCCAAATACTTCCGGCTTCAGCCTGAATATCTGGGTAGAAGGAGAATAAAGATCACCGTGTGTAATGTCCCGATTGAATTGAATGAGGAGGTGTTGGCTGCGTTTCTGAGTAGCTATGGGGACATCGAAGATGCAGCTAAAGCAAAATCACCAAGCGGGACTGCGCACGGTGATTACTTGTTCACCATTTGCATGGACAGAGGGGGGTTTATGGCTATACCCCACACCATGGAATATGAGAACCAGACAATGACGGTAGTCGTGGAGGATAGGAAGCTCCAGTGTTGGAACTGCAAACAACTGGGGCACTTCTCTAAATCCTGCCCTCAAAAAAACAACACGACGACAAAAACAAATGCTACGGCCGTAACTGCAAAAGCAGCAGCAGCAACAACGAATACAATGACGAAGCCAACAGGCGAAAGCCCCAAACAAGACACTGGGGACCACCCCGACAAAGAAGAGGGGTGGACCCAAGTACAAAGGGGCGGAAAAAAAAGAAGAGCACAGTCAAAATATCGGATAGTGAGGCACCAATAGCAGCCACTAGTGCTGATACTGTAACTACTGTTACTACTACAACAACGAAAAAAGCAGCAGCAGCATCACCGTCTACTACAACAAAGAATAATCAAAGAAAAAACTAAAGAAATTGATGCGATGGATTACTCCATAAATTTAAAAAGACGTAGGGATAGTGGGGACTCAATAACTGAGGAAGGGGGAAAAAACATAAAAAAGCCACCCCAAGTAAAAGCAAAACAATCCCAAACACCCTCTTCGCCCAAACCAAAGGGAGAGAAAAACATTCGACCAGCGCAAATCATCCCTCCCCAACAAAGTACCCCAGCACACATCTCAGGCTTCCCACTTTCCCCTAAAACTTCCTCACTCTCACCTATCACAACCCCCAACTTACTTTTTCGTTCCCAGTCGGCGACAAGAGAATCAACGCCACCAGCATCATCCAGTGTAGAAAAGCAGCGGTCACGGTCGACTTCAAACGAAGTTCGCCGTGCACTGACTGCATATCATTTCTGTGAAGATATACTTCAGCCCCAGAATCTAGACCACGTGGTCAAAAAGTCCTTGAAACCACTGCTGTCATTAAGGACTGTGGACAAGCTGGAAATCACAAACCCTTACTTACTCCAGGACGCACCAATGATAACCACATTCGTCCGTACGGCTGGCAATCGGACTAAAGAGCTCTGGAAATTTATCGACGATGCCAGTCGGACGGACGTAATGTTGGCGGACACAAAAAACTCCATGTTGAGAAAAATGCTTCCCTTTTGTTCGGGCAGGGTCCCGGTTTTAGTTCATCCATCATTCTATAGGTCCCTAAAATTGCGGTATCCCGTGGATGTCGGGGGAATTACCTGGGATGAACGAGTAAGTACTGAGCTCGGCACCGGATCCCTGCGTCAGGCCGTCGGCATCCTTACTCCCAAGGATTTCCGGCCCGTAGTCGACACTGAGTAAGGTAAGTGGGATTGATGGCTCTAAACCTTGCTACTTTGAATGTGAGGGGATTGAGGGATCCGGGCAAGTGTACGCGCTTGCTTGGTGAACTTAAAACTCTCGGTGTAGATGTTGCTGCAGTGCAGGAAACCCACTTCACTTGCGGTGCCGACTGTCGTGTGCTGGAAAGCGATTTTAACGTTTTCTCAGCATACGGCAGCCGTACCAGCGTTGGGGTTTCTTTGCTAGTTGGACGCAGCCTTGATGCTAATGTTGACGTTGTTTTTGCAGGTGACGGGGGCCGACTGGTTGTGGCCGATGTTGCCGTGAAAAGTTTCAAGTTTCGTCTGGTTGCGGTTTATGCGCCCAATATCGTTGTGGAGAGGGTTTCCTTTTTTCGTCGGTTGGCGCCGTTCCTGGACGATACGAAGCGGCTAGTTTTAATGGGTGATTGGAATGCGATCCTTGATCCCAAGATAGATAAGGTCGGGCGGGGAGCTAGGCGTGTATGAAGGTGTGAAAGCAGCCTTGCCAGCCTCATGACTCGTCATGACCTCGTCGACAGGTTTCGTCTGGATCACCCAGGGGGGGGGGAGATGTGGACGTGGCTAGATAGTTCGCCCTCTGCCAAAGTAGCTTCCTACTTGGACAGAGTGTTAAGGAGACGAGCTGACATTGATTTTGTTAGTTGTCCCACGTTCCACTTGATAGAGTCAGTCTACGATTAGCCAATAGGCCTAGTCTGGCCGGTTACTGGAAGTTCAATACCTCCTTACTGGAGATACGGGACTTCCAGGACCGGCTAGAATCCCTAATTCAGCGGGCGTTAGTGGGGGCGGTTACCGGGAATAGGTGGTAGGGATCTCTTAAACATAGGATTAGAGATTTCGCTACCAAGTACGGTCGACAGCTCAACCTAGATAGGACCGCAGAAGCGAAATCTATAGACGATAGACTTTCCCGGGCGGTGGCTGGGGGGGACTCCCTAAACGTAGAGCTAGCTAGGGGGGACCTTGAGCGCGAGAATAGCGAGCGCTACAAGGGATACGTAGTTAGATCTAGGTTAAAGAGAGTTCTCAACGAAGCTGTGAAAACGAACGCGACTGCGCGTGAAGAAGAAGTGCGAAGGTTCCCCGATCGGTATATCGGTTCTGTCAAGGCCCCGGATGGGCGACTGCTGCGATCGGCTCGCGAGATTCGTGACGCCTTTCGGGCGCACTTTCGGGATCGCTTTGCCCGCTGTACTGATCTCCCGCTCCGGGAGTTTCGTAGCTATCTTGCCGACTTCCCCCGCCTTGGGGTGGCTGAAGCGGCTAGCTGCGAGGGTGTGTTTACTGAATGCGAAGTCCGTGACGCGTTGAAGCAGGTCGGCCTGAACAGGTCGCCGGGACTAGATGGTTTGCCCTACGAAGTGTACTTGAGGATGTTGCACATGTTTGTGCCTATTCTGACGGATATGTTCAACCATTGGTTCACCCAGGGAGCCATCCCTGGTAGCGTTACCAAGGGCGTGATCACATTGCTGAAGAAAGGTGGCAGGCATGTTTGGGAGGGTTTAGACGATTACAGGCCCATAACTCTGCATAACACAGAGTTAAAGATTTTGGCCCGGGTCTTAGCGAATCGTTTACAGCTTGTCATTAGGGATCTGATCGGCTCTGAGCAGACCTTTGCTGTGAAGGGAAGATCGATCCAGGACAACCTGCACTTAATTCGCGAGGTCCTAGAGGGTATAGAATACGGCACCGAGGCCGCGCTGATCAGTTTAGATCAGTCCAAGGCCTTCGATAGGGTTGACCATCGGTTTTTGGCGACTGTTTTGGAGACTGCCGGATTCAAACCGGAGTTCCGCTGATGGATTAGCATGATGTACCACAACCCTCAGGCAGTGGTGCAGGTGAACGGAAGGCGTTCGAGGGTGTTCGCTGTCGAGCGGTCGGTCCGGCAGGGCTGCCCGTTGTCTCTTCTTCTCTATGTCCTAGCTTTGGAGCCCCTGCTCCGTAGGCTTAGGGATAGGACGACAAATCCGGCCCTGCGCGGTGTCCCTTTTGCTGGCCCTGTTACGGCAAGGCTTTCCGCGTTCGCCGATGATATCACAGTGTTTGTATCCCGCCGCCTGGATATAAAGGCTGTGAAGAAGGCGGTTAGCGAGTACGAGCGGATTGCAGGAGCCAAGGTCAATTTTGACAAAAGCGAAGGTTTGCGGCTCGGTGCTTGGAGGGGTAGCAATACTCTCCCGGAGCCGTTCCGCTGGAGTGACGGACCCTCCCGCATCCTCGGGGTGTGGTTCGGGCCCGGCCTCCAACTGGAGCGAAATTGGTCGGAAATACAAGCCAAGGTGAATGCTCAGGTGGGAATCTGGCTTTCAAGGAGGTTGTCCTTAAAGGGCCGGGCGGAGGCGTGCGCTGTGTACGTCTTCCCCTTGATCCTTTACCGATTGGCTGTACTTCCTAAGGTAAATCGGTTGGTGCTGCAACGATCCCTTTCCAGATTGCTCTGGGGAGGTGCAAGGCCGATGGTCCGTAGGCAGGTCTGTATCCAACGTACACGCAACGGGGGTCTAGGTATGCCTGATCTGGAGAGCCACTGGCTTGCTGAAAGACTTGCATACTTGGGCAGAGCGTTGACGGGGGACGCAGTGTGGAGACTGAAGGCGAGTCGGAGTTTTCCTCGCCTAAAGTCAGACCCTAAGGCTGAAGGTCGACGTAGGCCTTTGGGCGAAACACTGTTTGTCCGCGAGTGCCGAACGGCCCTTCGTAACCTTCTTGGGTCCAGTGACCTTTCACGGCCTCGAAAAGAACTATATCGGGAGCTAGTGGTGGGTTCCGCTTCTGATCCTCTCAGCGAGCGGCACGGCTGGACGACGGAGGAGATTCGCTCTCATTGGAATTGGGCGCCAGGATCGAGCTTCTTGAACAACTCCGAGTTCTCGCTCACCTGGCGACTTGTGCGAAATGCGTTACCCCTTGTCGGCTTGAACTACAAAGCGGGCCTGGCAGACATGCCCGATTGCACTCGCTGCGGCAGTGTCTTGGAAGAAACGGCTGAGCACGCCTTCTACTACTGCGAGCGAGTTCGCCCGTTTTGGGATCACGTCGGCGAGTGGACGGCTCGCATCGAACCCAAACAGCTCGTGCTGCGCGACGTTGGTTACGTCGTGGACAACGTTCTTCCTCCGTATCAGGGTGAGAAGCGTGTGGTGTATCTCGCGATCCCAGCTGTAGCTAGAATGGTGATTTGGACGACGCGAAACAAGGGATTGTATGACGATGCAAACTTTTCTCATCGTGATCTGATTTTGTATTTTCGGCATCAGCTGAGGGTCAAAATCAGATGCGATAGAAAACGCTTGGATCGCATAACATTCAGCAAAAGGTGGGTGAATGCAGCGAGCCTGGTCGTGCGAAAGGGAGCAACGTTGGAGTCATCCTTCCCTCCTCTGCCGGCTCATGGCGTCTACGGTACGGGTCCTTAGGGACCCCACCCTTGGTGAGTAGAACTGTTCCCTTTTTCTTTTGGTACCCAGGTACCTAGTTAGCAGTATGTTGTGAGTCATTGTCCCCGTCATCTAGTCGTTAGTTCTCAAGATCTTCCCCATCCCCATTATTTTTCGACCTCCACCCGTATCCCTGTCCACGTTTACTGAAGATCTTGAACATTCATATGTATAAAAATCATATCACCTGCTTGTATCGACCCATACCGCGCCCGACCCCTTATTTCTTTTACCCCAGTAGATTAGGATTCCTGTCCCACCTAGGGTAGGTCCGACTTGTTTCCGGTTCTTTCGCCCCGGAAAACAGTCGGCCTCCAATTTTATAGACGGGGGGATGGGAGGGCAACCAAACGGGGGATTTTTTCCTTTGTTTTTGTATATATTTTTGGGTTTTTCTCCCATTCCCATCACATTCATGCTTGTAAATAAAATCATTCATGAATCTCGGGATTTTAAGTAGGACTTCTTCTTAGAGCAAATGTGGTATTTTGGTGATTGCAGCGCAAAAGGCGATGGATGAATGTCTTATATTGTTGAATGGGTCGGCGAATGTGGCTAGCTAGGTCTCCTTAGTTTATATAGAAAAGTATGACCGCTCCCTTCCCCTCCCCAAAAACTTCAAGGCCTTGTGCCTTCTGTGTATCATACGCAGGAATAAAGCAGACTATCAGCTGAATTTTTTTTCGTTTGATTTTGTCTGAGTTTTTTCACTACGAAAAAGTAAGTTATTATTATCGTTACACTTGTTAAAATTTGTTATTGCCTATTTGTTATCGTTGTTAAAGCTTTGTGACCCCCCCTCAAACTATTGTTGTTTGTTGGTGAGGAGGGTCAACACTCGATAAACGAACATTTTTTACAATTTCCATATTTTACACGCACTCCAAAAACCGTCAAGAACATTCGTTTTTTAACGCCTAGTTGCCTAAAAAGCAACTATGGCAGAGGCCTCATCTCCACCATCGCATTCACCGTCTGATATTTTCGACGGCCTAAGTCCCCCCTCACAGCCGGAAAATAAATGGCCAACACTTTCTCCGGCCAGTACTATACCACCCGCCCAGAAAGTGCCATCATTGCCGGCCTCCTGGAAAGAGAAACTGACACAAAAATCCCAGCTTGATTATAACATATGCCGGGAAAAATATGAGAAATATTTCGAAGGGAATAGGATTCATCCTATTCCCGAACTTATAAAAAAGTCCAGCCAAAAACTATTTCTTTCGTAATAACAGACGTACGAACCAGGAGGCTGGCTGGTATCAAGAAGGATACCTTCGAAGAATTGTTAAGGGCAGCGAACATCCCAGAAAAATATTACTGCCGACGCAGCTTTGCAACCTGGGACGTATTAATGCCCTCAGAAGAACAAGCGGCGAAGCTGGCCGGAGGAAATATCACTTCTAAATATTTCTGGCTGCAGCCTGAGTACATGGGGAGGCGTAGAATAAAAATCACCGTGTGTAATGTCCCGATTGCACTCAACGAAGAGGTCTTGGCGGCCTACTTAATAAAGTATGGCAACATCGAAGCTATAAATAAAGCCAAATCGACCAACGGGACAGCGCACGGTGACTACGTCTTCACCATGTGCTTAGACAGAGGGGGCTTCACAGCCATACCACATACAATATCATATGAGGACAGGGCTATGACGGTTGTGGTTGAGGGCAGGAAGCCCCAGTGCTGGAATTGTAAGCAGCTGGGACACTTCTCAAAATCCTGCCCTCAAAAGACCACAACAAAAACAACACCGGCAACAAATACGACGACTACAGCAGCAACAGCAGCGACTGTAGCCGAACCAAATGAAACCTCGAAAGCCAAAACTGGGGACAGCCCCGACAAAGAAGAGGGCTGGACCCAAGTACAAAGGGGCGGAAAAAAAAGAAGAGCCCCGTTAAAACAACGGAGAATCAAAACACAACGGCCACCACTATTCCTACTGACACTGCTGTTACTACTACTACAACAACCAAAACAGCATCATCAAGTACAACTAAGAAAGCCAAAGAAAGAACTAAAGAAAAAACTAAAGAAAATAAAGGAAAAGATGAAGATATGGATTATACCACGAATTTAAAAAGGCGTAGGGATAGTGGGGACTCAATAATTGAAGAAGCGGGAAAAAAAAACATAAAAAAGTCACCCCAAACAGAAACACAAACACAGTCCCAAACACCGTCCTTGCCTCAGCCAAAGGGGGAGAAAAAATTACTCGACCAGAAAGACCAGCTCAAATAATCCCTCCCCCACAAAGTACCCCAGCTCACCTTCCTGATTTCCCATTTTCCCCTAAAACCCCTTCACTCTCACCTGTCACATCCCCCAACCTACGGTCCCATTCGGCGACCCGAGAAACAACACCCCCAGCACCATCATTACCCATTGTTCAAAAGCAGCGGTCACGGTCAGCTACAAGCGAAGTTCGACGTGCGCTGACTGCATTTCACTTTTGTGAAGACATTCTTCAACCACAGAACTTGGACCATGTGGTCAAAAAATCTTTAAAACCTCTACTGTCATTCAAGAATGTGGACAGTAAGGATATTACAAACCCGTACTTATTCCAGGACGCACCTATGTTAACCACATTCATCCGTTCGGCTGGCAATCGGACTAAAGAGCTCTGGCAATTTATCGACGATACCAGTCGGACGGACGTAATGTTGGCGGACACAAAAAACTCCATGTTAAGAAAAATGCTTCCCTTTTGTTCGGGCAGGGTCCCGATTTTAGTTCACCCATCATTCTATAGGACCCTAAAATTGCGGTATCCCGTGGATGTCGGAGGAATTACCAGGGATGACCGAGTCAGCACTGAGCTCGGCACCGGATCCCTGCGTCAGGCCGTCGGTATCCTTACTCCCAAGGATTTCAGGCCCGTAGTCGACGATGAGTAAGGTAAGTGGGATTGATGACTAAACCTTGCTACTTTGAATGTAAGGAGATTGAGGGATCCGGGCAAGTGTACGCGCTTGCTCGGTGAACTTAAAACTCTCGGTGTAGATGTTGCTGCAGTGCAGGAAACCCACTTCACTTGCGGTGCCGACTGTCGTGTGCTGGAAAGCGATTTTAACGTTTTCTCAGCATACGGCAGCAGTACCAGCGTTGGGGTTTCTTTGCTAGTTGGACGCAGCCTTGATGCTAATGTTGACGTTGTTTTTGCAGGTGACGGGGGCCGACTGGTTGTGGCCGATGTTGCCGTGAAAAGTTTCAAGTTTCGTCTGGTTGCGGTTTATGCGCCCAATATCGTTGTGGAGAGAGTTTCCTTTTTTCGTCGGTTGGCGCCGTTCCTGGACGATACGAAGCGGCTAGTTTTAATGGGTGATTGGAATGCGATCCTTGATCCCAAGATAGATAAGGTCGGGCGGGGAGCTAGGCGTGTATGAAGGTGTGAAAGCAGCCTTGCCGGCCTCATGACTCGTCATGACCTCGTCGACAGGTTTCGTCTGGATCACCCAGGGCGGGAGATGTGGACGTGGCTTGATAGTTCACCCTCTGCCAAAGTAGCGTCCTACTTGGACAGAATGTTAGTGAGACGAGCTGACATTGATTTTGTTAGTAGTCCCACGTTCCACTTGATAGCGTGGACTGACCATAAACTTGTTAGAGTCAGTCTACGGTTAGCAAATAGGCCTAGTCTGGCCGGCTACTGGAAGTTCAATACATCCTTACTGGAGATACGGGACTTCCGGGACAGGTTGGAATCCCTAATTCAGCGGGCGTTAGTGGGGGCGGTTACCGGGAATAGGTGGTGGGGATCTCTTAAACATAGGGTTAGAGATTTCGCTACCAAGTACGGTCGACAGCTCAACTTAGATAGGACCAAGGAAGCGAAATCTATCGACGATAGACTTTCCCGGGCGGTGGCTGGGGGGACTCCCTAAACGTAGAGCTAGCTAGGGGGGACCTTGAGCGCGAGAGTAGCGAGCGCTACAAGAGATACGTAGTTAGATCTAGGTTAAAGAGAGTTCTCAACGAAACTGTGAAAACGAACGCGACTGCGCGTTAAGAAGAAGTCCGAAGGTTCCTGGATCGGTATATCGGTTCTGTCAAGGCCCCGGATGGGCAACTGCTGCGATCGGGTCGCGAGATTCATGACACCTTTCAGGCGAACTTTCGGGATCGCTTTGCCCGCTGTACTGATCTCCCGATCCGGGAGTTTTGTAGCTATCTTGACGACTTCCCCTGCCTTGGGGTGGCTGAAGCGGCTAGGTGCGAGGGTGTGTTTACTGAATGCGAAGCCCGTGACGCGTTGAAGCAGGTCGGCCTGAACAAGTCGCCGGGACTTGATGGTTTGCCCTACGAAGTGTACTTGAGGATGTCGCACATGTTTGTGCCTATTCTGACGGATATGTTCAACCATTGGTTCGCCCAGGGAGCCATCCCTGGTAGCGTTACCAAGGGCGTGATCACATTGCTGAAGAAAGGTGGCAGGCATGTTTGGGAGGGCTTAGATGATTACAGGCCCATAACTCTGCTTAACACAGAGTTAAAGATTTTGGCCCGGGTCTTAGCGAATCGTTTACAGCTTGTCATTAGCGATCTGATCGGCTCTGAGCAGACCTTTGCTGTGAAGGGAAGATCGATCCAGGACAACGTGAACTTGATTCGCGAGGTCCTAGAGGGAATAGAAGACGGCACCGAGGCCGTGCTGATCAGTTTAGATCAGTCCAAGGCCTTCGATAGGGTTGACCATCGGTTTTTGGCGACTGTTTTGGAGACTGCCGGATTCAAACCGGAGTTCCGCAGATCGATTAGCATGATGTACCATAACCCTCAGGCAGTAGTGAACGGAAGGCGTTCGGGGGTGTTCGCGGTCGAGCCTTCGGTCCGACTGGGCTGCTCGTTGTCTCCTCTTCTCTATGTCCCAGCTTTGGAGCCCCTGCTCCGTGGGCTTAGGGATAGGACGACAAATCCGGCCCTGCGCGGTGTCCCTTTTGTTGGCCCTCTTACGGCAAGGGTTTCCACGTTCGCCGATGATATCACAGTGTTTGTATCCCGCCGCCTGGATATATAGGCTGTGAAGAAGGCGGTTAGCGAGTACGAGCGGATTGCAGGAGCCAAGGTCAATTTTGACAAAAGCGAAGGTTTGCGGCTCGGTGCTTGGAGGGGTAACAATACTCTTCCGGGGCCGTTCCGCTGGAGTGACGGACCTGTCCGCATCCTCGGGGGTGTAGTTCGGGCCCGACCTCCAACTGGAGCGAAATTGGTCGGAAATACTCTGGCTTTCAAGGAAGTTGTCCTTAAAGGGCAGGGCGGAGGCGTGCGCCGTGTACGTCTTCCCTTTGATCCTTTACCGATTGCTGTACTTCCTCGGCCTAAGGCACGTCGGTTGGCACTGCAACAATCCCTTTCCAGATTGCTCTGGGGAGGTGCAAGGCCGATGGTCCGTAGGCAGGTCTGTATCCAACGTACACGCAACGGGGGTCAGGGTATGCCTGATCTGGAGAGCCACTGGCTTGCTGAAAGACTTGCATACCTCGGCCGGTATTTGACAGGGGACTCAGTGTGGAGACGAAAGGCGAGTCGGGCTTTTCCTCACCTCAAGTCACACCCAAAGGCTGAAGGTCGACGTAGGCCTTTGGGTGAAACACTTTTTCTGCGAGTGCCGAAAGGCCCTTCGTAACCTTCTTGGGTCCAGTGACCTTTCACAGCCTCGGAAAGAGCTATATCGGGAGTTAGTGGTGGGTTCCGCTTCTGATCCTCTTAGCGAGCGGCCGGGCTGGACGGCGGAGGAGATCCACACTCATTGGAATTGGGCGCCGGGATCGAGCTTCTTGAAAAACTCAAGGACCGGCCGAGGTATGCAAGTCATCTAAATCACCATTCGAGCTACAGCTAGGATCGCGAGAAACACCACACGCTTCTCACCCTGATACGGAGGAAGAACGTTGTCCACGAATTATCCAACGTCGAGCAGCACGAGCTGTTTGGGTTCGATGCGAGCCGTCCACTCGCCGACGTGATCCCAAAACGGGCGAACTCGCTCGCGGTAGTAGAAGTCGTGCTCAGCCGTTTCTTCTAATCCACAGGCGCAGCGAGCGCAATAGGGCATGTCTGCCAGGCCCGCTTTGTAGTTCAACCCGACAAGGGGTAACGCATTTCGCACAAGTCGCCAGGACCGGCGCATCGAACCCAAACAGCTCGTGCTGCTCGACGTTGGTTACGTCGTGGACAACGTTCTTCCTCCGTATCAGGGTGAGAAGCGTGTGGTGTTTTTCGCGATCCTAGCTGTAGCTCGAATGGTGATTTGGATGACGCGAAACAAGGGATTGTATGAAGATGCAAACTTTTCTCATCGTGATCTGATTTTGTATTTTCGGCCTCAGCTGAGGGTCAAAATCAGATGCGATAGAAAACGCTTGGATCGCATAACATTCAGCAAAAGGTGGATGCATGCAGCGAGCCTGGTCGTGCGAAAGGGGGCAACGTTGGAGTCATCCTTCCCTCCGCTGCCGGCTTATGGCGTCTACAGTACGGGTCCTTAGGGACCCCCACCCTGTTAAGTAGGACTGTTTTTTCCCCTTGAAACCTAGTTAGCAGTATGTTTGTGAGTCATTGTCCCCGTCATCTAGTCGTTAGTTCTCAAGATCTTCCCCATTCCCATTATTTTTCGACCTCAACCCGTATCCCAGTCCACTGAAGATCTTGAACATTCATATGTACAAAAATCATATCACGTGCTTGTATCAACCCATACCGCGTACGACCCCTCATTTCTTTTACCCCGGTAGATTAGGATTCCTGTCCTACCTAGGGTAGGTCCGGCTTGTTTTCCATTCTTTCGCCCCGGAAAACAGTCGGCCTCCAATTTTAGAGACGGGGGGATGGGAGGGCAACCAAACGGGGGATTTTTTTCTTTGTTTTTGTATATAGTTCGGGGTTTTTCTCCCATTCCCATAACATTCATTGTAAATAAATCATTCATGAATCTCGGGATTTTAAGTAGGACTTCTTCATAGAGCAAATGTGGTATTTTGGTGATTGCAGCGCAAAAGGCGATGGATGAATGTCTTATATTGTATTGTTGAATGGGTCGGCGAATGTGGCTAGCTAGGTCTCCTTTGTATATATAGAAAAGTATGACCGCTCCCTTCCCCTCCCCAAAAACTTCAAGGCCTTGTGTCTTCTGTATATTTCATACAGAAATAAAGCAGACTAGCCGGCGAATTTTTTGAAAAGCAAAAATCAGTCTATCCTTGTTATTACGTTCGTTATTTGGATTACTTTAAATTGGTTATCTCGGTAATACTTTGTTTTGTTTTTTTTCTGTTTTAATTCTTTCATTTAAAAAAAAAAATGTCTTACCGAGAATTCTTTAATTGTAACACTTGTCAGTCTCTTGTTTTTGTTACCTCTTATCCGACTTGTGTTTTTGTCGTCGGACTGTTGCCTTTGTGTTTTTAATTTTTATTTGCTTGTTTTGTCGTTTTTTATTTTCAGAGGTTCTGCTTGTTTTTGTGGCATTTTTTCACTGTTTTTGTGTTTGATTATTTTGCGTCTTTTCTTCAGTTAAAACAGTAGAACCCCCCTCAATACTTGCAGCAGGTGGAGGTTTAGTTCTTTTACCCTCCTGGCTGCTAATTCCACCTCAGCCATAGAGGGGGAAACGACAACCCCGACTAAGACAAGCCCAGTTGGATCAAATTAGCCTTCATTGCCGATCCCCGGCGATACAACAGAAACCGAAGTTTCCCAAGACAGCCCGATTCAGCCGGCCCAAAACAGCCACACAGCCTGGAAAGGCCAGCAGAGAGGACCGGAAGAATACGAGAAAGACCGGGTGGGCAGATTTGCCTAATATTTCAAAGGCAATGAAATACTGCCCATCCCGGAAATCGCAGAAAAAAATCACCCCAAGAGTCCTCTCGCTGGTCGTTTCCGACCTCAAAACAAAAAGGCTGGTGGGTCTGACTAAAGAAGTTTTTGTGGAGCTGTTGAGGAAGGCAGGCATCCCATGCCAATACTTATGTCGAAAAAGTTTTGCGACATGGGATGTCCTGCTTCCTACAGAAAAACAAGCTGCCAAAACGGCAGAATCAGATATAATCACCAAACATTCAGGTTACAGCCGGAATATAAAGGCACCCGTAGGCTCCGCGTCACGATCTGCAATGTCCCGGCCATCATTACTGGGGAGGTCCTCGCGGCTTATCTAAGTGCCTATGGCCACGTCGAGGAGTTTAACCTCCTCAGATCCCCGGCCGGGACAGCCAACGGGGATTATGCCTTCCGGATGTGCCTGACAGGGGATGGCTTCAAAGCCATCCCTGAAACTCTGATTTGCGGGGATCGGCAGATAATGGTGATGGTGGAAGGAAGACGCCCCAGGTGCTGGGGGTGCAAACAAGTCGGACATATCACTAAGTTTTGCCCCAAGCGACCTGAAAACAAGGATAAGGCTTCAGGGACCACACCAACAAAAGACGCAGCGGCCACCACCATCACCAAAGAAGCGGAGGCCAAGGGCCCAGGTCAGGTCCAGCCCAAAAACAATCAGGAGGGCTGGACTGAAGAGACCAAAAAGAGGAGGGGATCCCCTAAACAAGGGGAAAAAAGTCCAAGTACATCCCCTCCTCAAAAACAATAAGGCCCCAACACAAGCAGCAGCAACAACAACAGAACCACCGGCAGCAGCAGCAGTTATAACAACAACAGGATCACCAGCAGCATCAGCAACAATCACAGCAACACCAAAAAAGCTGACAACTCAAAAGAAACCAGCAACCCCCAAGACACCAGCAACACCAGCACCATCACCCAAGAAGACCAAAAAGAAAAGCAAATCCATAGAGGATATGGAAACGTCAACGAACCTAAAGAGGAGAAGGGACAGTGGGGAAGGGGCAGCAAAGAAAATGTGCCCGGAAAAATCCCATCCTGAGGCAGGCCCCTCCTGTCAACCACAGTTACCTCTCCCATCTTCACCATTACCTTCACCACTACCTCCACAAATAACACTGCAATCTCCTCCCCAACAAATGGACCCTATTTCACCTCTTTCACCCCAACAGGAAGATTCTTCCGAAAATATCACCGCCCATACAAAATCCCCCTCCCCAGATCTCAGTCTGCTGAAAGGGCACACCCCTCGGGCATAGCTCGAACCCCATCCCTTCACTCACTCAGCCCTGCAGACATTTCATCCCAAGAACTTTTCCCGGCCATCATATCCCCAAAAAGGAAAACCGAACCTCCTGCTGAGAAAAAGAAAATCCAGTTAAAAAAATAATTAACTATCAATCGGACAGATACAACGGGCAGCGGCTTTGTGCTCTGCGGAGCTTGAGGCAGTTGGGGACTTCCAGCTCCGGAAGGCACTAAAGCCGTTGCTCAGCTTAGAAAAAAAATCAAAAATTTAAATGTATCAAACCCCGCGAATTTCAGGAGTGCAGCCATTGTGACCACTTTTGTCCGGTCAGCTGGCGACCGTACAAAGGGCGTGTGGAAGTTCTTGAGTACGGTCTGTCAGACTGATACGGGCATAAAGCTGGCGGATTTGGAGCACTCCTCCCTAAAAAAATGTATTCCTTTCTGTTCGGGTAGGGTCCCTATTTTGGTTCACCCGTCTCTTTATAGGTCCCTAAAGCTGAAGTTCCCAAAAGATGTCGGCGGAATCACCAGGGACAGCCGAGTAACAACTGAACTCGGCACCGGTTCCCTGCGTCAGACTGTCGGCATCCTCACACCCAAAGATTTCCGGCCTGTAGTCGACGATGAGTAAGGTAAGTTGGATTGATGGCTTTAAACGTTGCCAGTTTGAATGTGAGGAGACTGAGGGATTCAATCAAGTGTGCGCGCTTGCTTGGTGAACTCGAGAACCTCAGCGTAAATGTTGCTGCAGTGCAGGAGACCCACTTCCCTTGCAATGCTGACTGTCGGGTGCTGGAAAACGACTTTAACGTTTTCTCAGCATACGGCAGCCACGTCAGCGCTGGGTTCTCCTTGCTAGTTGGACGCAGCCTGGATGCTGATGTTGACGTTGTTTTTGCAGGTGACGGGGGCTGGCTGGTTGTGGCCGATGTTGCCGTTAAAAGTTTCAAGTTTCGTCTGGTTGCGGTTCATGCATCCAATATCGCTGCGGAGAGTGTTTCCTTTTTTCGTCGGTTGGCGCCGTTCCAGGACGATACGAAACGGCTAGTTTTAATGGGTGATTGGAATGCGATCCTTGATCCCAAGATAGATAAGGTCGGTCGGGGAGCTAGTCGTGCGGGAAGGTGTGAGAGCAGCCTGGTCGGCTTCGTGACTAGTCACGGTCTCGTCGACAGGTTTCGTCTTGATCACCCAAGGCGGGAGATGTGGACGTGGCTAGATAGCTCGCCCTCTGCCAAAGTAGGTTCCTACTTGGACAGAGTGTTAATTAGACGAGCTGACATTGATTTTGTTAGTTGTCCCACGTTCCACCTGGTAGTGTCAGTCTACGGTTAGCAAATAGGCCTAGTCTAGCCGGCTACTGGAAGTTCAATACCTCCTTACTGGAGATACGGGACTTCCGGGACCGGCTAGAATCCCTAATTCAGCGGGGGTTAGTGGCGGCGGTTACCGGCAATAGGTGGTGGGTTTCTCTCAAATATAGGATTAGAGACTTTGCCACCAAATACGGTCAACAGCTCAACCTAGATAAGGCCAAGGAGGCGAAATCTATAGACGATAGACTTTCCCGGTTAGTGGCTGGGGGAACTCCCTAGGTGTAGAACTAGCTAGGAGGGACCTTGAGCGTGAGAATAGCGAGCGCTACAAGGGACACGTAGTTAGATCTAGGTTAAATAGAGTTCTCTACGAAGCTGTGAAATCGAACGCGACTGCGCGTGAAGAAAAAGTGCGAAGGTTCCCCGATCGGTACATCGCGTCTGTCAAGACCGCGGACGGGCGACTGCTGCATTCGAATCGTGAGATGCGTGATGCCTCTCGGGCGCACTTTCGGGATCGCTTTGCCCGCTGCCCTGATCTCACGATCCGGGAGTTTCGTAGCTATCTTGCCGACTTCCCCCGCCTTGGGGTGGCTGAAGGGGCTAGCTGCGAGGGTGTGTTTACTGAATGCGAAGTCCGTGACGCGTTGAAGCAGGTCGGCCTGAACAAGTCGCCGGGACTTGATGGTTTGCCCTACGAAGTGTACTTGAGGATGTCGCACATGTTTGTGCCTATTCTGACGGATATGTTCAACCATTGGTTCGCCCAGGGAGCCACCCTGGTAGCGTTACCAAGGGCGTGATCACATTGCTGAAGAAAGGTGGCAGGCATGTTTGGGAGGGTTTATATGACTACACGCCCATGACTGTGTTAAGCAGAGTTAAAGATTTTGGCCCGGGTCTTGGCGAATCATTTACAGCGTGTCATCAGTGATCTGATCGGCCCAGAACAGAACTTTGTTGTGAAGGGAAGATCGATCCAGAAAAACCTGAACTTGATTTTCAAGGTTCTAGAGGGGATAGAAAACGACACAGAAGCCGCGCTGATCAGTTTAGATCAGTCCAAGGCCTTCGATAGGGTTGACCATGTGTTCTTGGCGTCTTTTTTGGAGACTGCCGGATTCAAACCGGAGTTCCGCAGATCGATTAGCATGATGTACCACAATCCTCAGGCAGTGGTGCAGGTGAACGGAAGGCGTTCGAGGGTATTCGCGATCGAGCGTTCCGTCCGGCAGGGCTGCCCCCTGTCTCCTGTTCTCTATATCCTCGCGTTGGAGCCCCTCCTGCGCAGGCTTAGGGATGAGAGGACAAGTCCGTCCATGTGCGGTATACCTTTTGTTGGCAGTCTTACGGCAAGGGTTTCCGCGTTCGCTGATGATAACACTGTCTTTGTGTCCCGCCGTCTGGATATAAAGGCTGTGAAAGAGGCGGTTGTCGAGTACGAGCGGATCGCAGGAGCCAAGGTTAATTTTGACAAAAGTGAAGGTTTGCGGCTTGGTGCTTGGAGGGGGAACAATACTCTTCCAGGGCCCTTCCGCTGGAGTGACGGACCCATCCGCGGGGTGTGGTTCGGGCCCGACCTCTAACTGGAGCGAAATTAGTCGGAAGTACAAACCAAGGTGAATGTTCAGGTGGGAATCTGGCTTTCAAGGAGGTTGTCCTTTAAGGGCAGGGCGGAGGCGTGCGCCGTGTACGTCTTCCCTCTGATCCTTTACCGGTTGGCTGTACTTCCTCTGCCTAAGGTTCGTCGGTAGGCACTGCAACAATCCCTCTCCAGATTGCTCTGGGGAGGTGCAAGGCCGATGGTCCGTAGGCAGGTCTGTATCCAACGTACACGCAACGGGGGTCTAGGTATGCCTGATCTGGAGAGCCACTGGCTTGCTGAAAGACTTGCATACCTCGGCCGGTCCTTGACAAGGGACTCAGTGTGGAGACTTCTCCTCGCCTCAAGTCAGACCCAAAGGCTGAAGGTCGACGTAGGCCTTTGGGCGAAACACTGTTTTTCTGCGAGTGCCGAAAGGCCCTTCGTAACCTTCTTGGGTCCAGTGACCTTTCACAGCTTCGGAAAGAGCTATATCGGGAGTTAGTGGTGGGTTCCGCTTCTGATCCTCTTAGCGAGCGGCCGGGCTGGACGGCGGAGGAGATCCGCTCTCATTGGAATTGGGCGCCAGGATCGAGCTTCTTGAACACCTCCGAGTTCTCACTCACCTGGAGACTTGTACGGAATGCGTTACCCCTTCTCGGCTTGAACTACAAAGCAGGCCTAGCAGACATGCCTGATTGTCTTCGCAGCGGCAGTGGATTAGAAGAAACGGCTGAGCACGCCTTCTACTATTGCGAGCGAGTTCGCCCGTTTTGGGATCACGTCGTGGAGTGGACGGCTCGCATCGAACCCAAGCAGCTCGTGGTGCTCGACGTTGGTTACGTCGTGGACAACGTTCTTCCTTCGTTTCAGGGTGAGAAGCGTGTGGTGTTTGTCGGGATCCTGGCTGTAGCTCGAATGGTGATTTGGATTACGCGAAACAAGGGATTGTATGACGATGCAAACTTTTCTCATCGTGATCTGGTTTTGTATTTTCGGCATCAGCTGAGGGTCAAAATCAGATGCAATTGAAAACGCTTGGATCGCATAACATTCAGCAGAAGGTGGGTGAATGCAGCGAGCCTGGTTGTGCGAAAGGGGGCAACGTTGGAGTAATCCTTCCCACCTCTGCCCGCCCATGGCGTCTACGGTACGGGTCCTTCGGGACCCCACCTCCGGTAAGTAGGCAATGTTTTCCTCTTGTAACCTAGTTAGCAGTATGTTTGTGAGTCATTGTCCCCGTCATCTAGTCATTAGTATTCAAGATCTTCCTCATCCCCATTATTTTTGTACCTCAAGCCGTATCCCATACGCTTTTACTGAAGATCTTGAACATTCATATGTATAAAAATCATATCACCTGCTTGTATCGACCCATACCGCGCCCGACTCCTTATTTCTTTTTTCCCCCTATAGATTAGGACCCCAGTCCCACCTAGGGCAGGTCCGACTTGTTTTCGGTTCTTTCGCCCCAGGAAACAGTCGGCCTCCAATTTTATAGACGGGGGGATTGGAGGGCAACCAAACGGGGGATTTTTCCTTAGTTTCTTTGTTTTTGTATATATTTCGGGGTTTTCCTCCCATCTACATCATATGAATTCATTTAAAAAAAAAATCACAATTTGTAAAGAAAATCATGCATCACTTCCGGGGTTTTAAGTAGGTCTTTCTTCCTAGAGCAAATGTGATATTTTGGTGGTAGCAGCGCGCATGGAGATGGATGAATGGTTATATATTGTATTGTTGAATGGGTCGGCGAATGTGGCTAGCTAGGTGCCCCTTAGAAACTCTAGTTAAAGTTAAGACCACTCCTTTCCCCTCACCCAAAACTCCAAGGCCTTGTGCCTTCATCATATAAAATATAATGAAATAAACAGACTAGCTGGCGAATTCTTTCGTTTGATTTTTGTCTAAGTTTTTTTACTTCTGAAAAGTAAGTTTTTTATTGTTAAAATTATTGTTATTGCATTTTGTTATTGTTGATACTGCTTTGTGACCCCGCTCAAACTATTGTTGTTTGTGAGGAGGGTCAAACGCGACTCGAATTTCTGTTGAATTTTTTAAAACGACTGCCATTTTTCTAAACATTCATAGTTCTATAATTATTTTAAATCGTCTCGCTTGAATTTTTTACATCATATGCGTTTCATCTCCCTGTAGTTGTGTTTTCACAACTACGCGGGAGCCCAACAATATGAAATCAACACCGGATATTAGACAATCACCGACTGACATGTTCCAAACACAACCCTCCCCAATGCCGGAAGAAGCTCCATTCGACCTCTCTTCATCGGCAAATACAATACCACCGGCCCAAAAACAAAACAAAAAACGGCTGTCTCTTGGTCTTCACATTGCGTGAACAAAAAATCCCCTAGTGACTACGCAAGAGACAGGGTCGAAAAATATGAACAGTACTTCAAAGACGGGGAAATACTCCCAATACCAGAATTAGTCGAGGCGGTCGAGCCAAAGACCCTGTCCTTCGTAGTCACAGACATTAAGACCAAGAGACTAGCGGGGATTAAAAAAGAAACGTTCGATGACCTTTTAAAAACGGCAAACATCCTAGGGAAGTATTTCTGCCGTAGAAGCTTTGCTACCTGGGATGTCCTACAAGCCTCGCCGGTGGTAACATCACAACACGCTTTTTCCGGCTACAACCGGAATATCGAGGCAAAAGAAGAATATGGGTCACCGTATGCAATGTATCGATGCAGTTGAGTGGTGACGTCCTCGCCGCCTATCTAAGTATATATGGCGGCGTGGAACAAGTCACACAAGTCACATCAACACGGGGAACCGCGTACGGTGACTACGTATTCGTTATGTGCCTCGATAGGGGAGGGTTCAGCAAAATTCCCCACAAAATCCGTTACAGAGATCAAACGATAACAGTAATAGTCGAGGGCAGGAAACCGCTATGCTGGGCGTGTAATAAAATCGGCCACTTTTCAAAAATCTACCCTCAAAAACAAACAATCACCACCACAACAACGACTGCTACCACTACTGCTGCTAAGAGAACCAAGAAGAAACCCCTAAAGAAAATGAGGAAGGGTGGACGCAAGTCACCAGAAAAAAACGAGGGAAAAAAACTCCCCCTAAAAAACCGGCAACAACAGAAAATGCAACAACTCTTTCTACTACGACTACAACTACGAAACCAACGACTACAACGACCACAAATACGAAACAATCGACCACTGCAAAACAATCATCACAGAACCCATGGATATGTCAATAAACTTGAAAAGAAGAAGGGACAGTGAAGATTCACCAACCAAAGAGGGGGAGAAGAAGCACCCAAAAAACCCCACACAAACACCCCCCATACCTCAACATAAGGGGGACAAAACAATAGAAAACTCACCAGTCCCAAATCAACAAAGACCAGCCTAATTGATTCCTCTCCCACAAAAACCAAAAAACACCCCAATCATGCCAACGGAAATACCATTACCCCGCCTCTCTTTCACCAATTAAAACCCCCAAATCTTACAAGATCACATACAGCAACCGGACTTTCACCCTCCCCCCAACACCGTCAACATCAACAGTCCAGAAACCAAGAGCACGCTCGGCTTCTACGGAATCCCGGCGTGCTATAAAAGCCTATTACTTCTGTGAAAATATACTTGAAAACCCTAACAAGGATCACGTATTAAAACAGTCATTAAAGCAACTGAGATCATTAAAAAAAATTGATGAAAACGACATTATAAACCCATATCATTTCAAAGACACACCAAAGTTGACCACATTCGTCCGTTTGGCTGGCAATCGGATTAAAGAACTCTGGAACTTCATTGACGAAGCCAGCCGGGCTGAGGTAATGTTGGTCGACACCAAAAACACAATGTTAAAAAAAATGCTCCCTTTAGTTAGGGCAGGGTCCCGATTTTAGTTCACCCTACCTTCTATAGGTCCCTAAAGTTGCGGTACCCCGTGGATGTCGGGGGAATTACCAGGGACGACCGAGTAAGTACTGAGCTCGGCAGCGGATCCCTGCGTCAGGCCGTCGGCATCCTCACCCCGAAAAATTTCCGGCCCGTAGTCGACACTGAGTAAGGTAAGTGGGATTGATGGCTCTAAACCTTGCTACTTTAAATGTGAGGGGAATGAGAGATCCGGGCAAGTGTACGCGCTTGCTTGGTGAACTTAAAACTCTCGGTGTAGATGTTGCTGCAGTGCAGGAAACACACTTCACTTGCGGTGCCGACTGTCGTGTGCTGGAAAGCGATTTTAACGTTTTCTCAGTATACGGCAGACGTACCAGCGTTGGGGTTTCTTTGCTTGTTGGACGCAGCCTTGATGCTGATGTTGACGTTGTTTTTGCAGGTGAAAGGGGCCAACTGATTGTGGCCGATGTTGCCGTTAAAAGTTTCGTCTGGTTGCGGTTTATGCGCCCAATATCATTGTGGAGAGGGTTTCCTTTTTTCGCCGGTTGGCGCCGTTCCTGGACGATACGAAACGGCTAGTCTTAATGGGTGATTGGAATGCGATCCTTGATCCCAAGATAGATAAGGTCGGGCGGGGAGCTAGGCGTGTGGGAAGGTGTGAAAGCAGCCTGGTCGGCCTCATGACTCGCCATGACCTCGTCGACAGGTTTCGTCTGGATCACCCAGGGCGGGAGATGTGGACGTGGCTAGATAGTTCGCCCTCTGCCAAAGTAGGTTCCTACTTGGACAGAGTGTTAGTGAGACGAGCTGACATTGACTTTGTTAGTTGTCCCACGTTCCACTTGATCGCGTGGACTGACCATAAACTCGTTAGAGTCAGTCTACGGTTAGCAAATAGGCCTAGTCTGGCCGGTTACTGGAAGTTCAATATCTCCTTACTGGAGATACGGGTTTCCGGGATCGGCTGGAATCCCTAATTCAGCGGGCGTTAGTGGGGGCGGTTACTGGGAATAGGTGGTGGGGATTTCTTAAACTTAGGATTAGAGATTTCGCTACCAAGTACGGTCGACAGCTCAACTTAGATAGGACCAAGGAAGCGAAATCTATAGACGATAGACTTTCCTGGGCGGTGGCTGGGGGGGACTCCCTAAACGTAAAGCTAGGGGGGACCTTGAGCGCGAGAGTAGCGAGCGCTACAAGGGATATGTAGTTAGATCTAGGTTAAAGAGTTCTCAACGAAGCTGTGAAAACAAACGTGACTGCGCAGGTTCCCTGATCGGTATATGGATTCTGTGAAGGCCCCGGATGGGCGACTGCTGCGATCGGGTCGCGAGATTCGTGACGCCTTTCGGGCGCACTTTTGGGATCGCTTTGCCCGCTGTACTGATCTCCCGTTCCGGGAGTTTCGTAGCTATCTTGCCGACTTCCCCCCCCCCTTGGGGTGGCTGAAGCGGCTAGCTGCGAGGGTGTAGTTACTGAATACAAAGTCCGTGACGCGTTGAAGCAGGTCGGCCTCAACAAGTCGCCGGGACTTGATGGTTTGCCCTACGAAGTGTACTTAAGGATGTCGCACATGTTTGTGCCTATTCTGACGGATATGATTAACCAATGGTTCGCCCAGGGAGCCATCTCTGGTAGCGCTACCAAGGGCGTGATCACATTGCTGAGAAAGGTGGCAGGCATGTTTGGGAGGGCTTAGATGATTTCAGGCCCATAACTCTGCATAACACAGAGTTAAAGATTTTGGCCCGGGTCTTAGCGAATCGTTTACAGCTTGTCATTAGCGATCTGATCGGCTCTGAGCAGACCTTTGCTGTGAAGGGAAGATCGATCCAGGACAACGTGAACTTGATTCGCGAGGTCCTAGAGGGAATAGAAGACGGCACCGAGGCCGCGCTGATCAGTTTAGATCAGTCCAAGGCCTTCGATAGGGTTGACCATCGGTTTTTGGCAACTGTTTTGGAGACTGCCGGATTAGCATGATGTACCACAACCCCCAGGCAGTGGTGCAGGTGAACGGAAGGCGTTCGAGCGTGTTCACAGTCGAGTGTTCGGTCCGGCAGGGCTGCCCGTTGTCTCCTCTATGTCCTAGCTTTGGAGCCCCTGCTCCGTAGGCTTAGAGATAGGACAACAAATCCGGCCCTGCGCGGTGTCCCTTTTGCTGGCCCTCTTACATCAAGGGTTTCCACGTTCGCCGATGATATCACAGTGTTTGTATCCCGCCGCCTGGATATAAAGGCTGTGAAGAAGGCGGTTAGCGAGTACGAGCGGATTGCAGGAGCCAAGGTCAATTTTGACAAAAGCGAAAGTTTGCGGCTTGGTGCTTGGAGGGGTAGCAATACATTTCCAGGGCCCTTCCGCTGGATTGACGGACCCGTCTGCATCCTCGGGGTGTGGTTCGGGCCTGATCTCCAACTGGAGCGAAATTGGTCGGAAATACAAGCCAAGGTGAATGCTCAGGTGGGAATCTGGCTTTCAAGGAGGTTTTCCTTTAAGGGCAGGACGGAGGCGTTCGCCGTGTACGTCTTCCCCTTGATCCTTTACCGATTGGCTGTACTTCTTCTGCCAAACGACGTGCCTTAGGCACTGCATCAATCCCTCTCCAGATTGCTCTGGGGATGTGCAAGGCCGATGGTCCGTAGGCAGGTCTGTATCCAACGTACCGGCGACGGGGGTCTAGGTATGCCTTATGTGGAGAGCCACTCGCTTGCTGAAAGACTTGCATACTTGGGCAGAGCCTTGACGGGGGACGCAGTGTGGAGGCTTAAGGCGAGTCGGACTTTTCCTCGCCTAAAATCAGACCCAAAGGCTGAAGGTCGACGTAGGCCTTTGGGCGAAACACTGTTTGTCCGCTCGTGCCGAACGGCCCTTCGTAACCTTCTTGGGTCCAGTGACCTTTCACGGCCTCGAAAAGAACTATATCGGGAGCTAGTGGTGGGTTCCGCTTCTGATCCTCTCAGCGAGCGGCACGGCTGGACGACGGAGGAGATCCGCTCTCATTTGAATTGGGCGCCGGGGTCGAGCTTCTTGAACAACTCCGAGTTCTCGCTTACCTGGCGACTTGTTCGAAATGCGTTAACCCTTGTCGGCTTGAACTACAAAGCAGGCCTAGCAGACATGCCCGATTGCGCTCGCTGCGCCAGTGGCTTGGAAGAAACGGCTGAGCACGCCTTCTACTACTGCGAGCGAGTTCGCCCGTTTTGGAATCCCGTCGGCGAGTGGACGGCTCGCATCGAACCCAAACAGCTCGTGCTGCTCGACGTTGGTTAAGTCGTGGACAACGTTCTTCCTTCGTATCAGGGTGAGAAGCGTGTGGTGTTTCTCGCGATCCTAGCTGTAGCTAGAATGGTGATTTGGACGACGCGAAACAAGGGATTGTTTGACGATTCAAACTTTTTTCATCGTGATCTGATTTTGTATTTTCGGCATCAGCTGAGGGTCAAAATCAGATGCGATAGAAAACGCTTGGATCGCATAACATTCAGCAAAAGGTGGGTGAATGCAGCGAGCCTGGTCGTGCGAAAGGGGGCAACGTTGGAGTCATCTTCCCTCCTCTGCCGGCTCATGGCGTCTACGGTACGGGTCTTTCGGGACCCCACCCCTGGTAAGTAGGACTGTTTTTCCCCTTGAAACCTAGTTAGCAGTATGTTTGTGAGTCATTGTCCCCGTCATCTAGTTGCTTAGTTCTCAAGATCTTCCCCATCCCCATTATTTTTGTACCTCAACCCGTATCCCAGTCCACGTTTACTGAAGAATACCACACCCAACCCTTTATTTCTTTTAGCCCTGTAGACTAGGATTTCTGTCCCACCTAGGGTAGACCTGGCTTTTTTTCCGGTTCTTTCGCCCCGGAAAACAGTCGGCCTCCAATTTTAGAGACGGGGGGATGGGAGGGCAACCGAACGGGGGATTTTTCCTTTGTTTTTGTATATATTTCGGCGTTTTTTCTCCCATTCCCATCACATTAATTGTAAATTAATCATACTTGTAAATAAAATCTTTCATTAATCTCTGGATTTTAAGTAGGACTTCTTCCTAGAGCAAATGTGGTATTTTGGTGATTGCAGCGCGCATATGGCGATGGATGAATGGCTTTATATTGTATTGTTGAATGGGTCGGCGAATGTGGCTAGCTAGGTCTCCTTCGTATATATAGAACAGTATGACCGCTGCCTTCCTCTCCCCCCAAACTTCAAGGCCTTGTGCCTTCTGTGTATTCTACACAGAAATAAAGCAGACTCGAAGTCGAATTTTTTTGAAAAGTGAAATTCAGTCAAACTTGTTTTATTCCTTTGGATTATGTTAAATTGGTTATCTCGGTAAGACTTTGTTTTTTTGTTTGAATTTTTATTTTTTTTCAAAAGTCTTACCGAGAATTCTTGTGACATTTTTCAATCTCTTGTTTTTATTACCTGTTATCCGACTTTTGTTTTGTCGTCGGACTTTATTATTTGCCTTTTTGTCTTTAAATTATTATTTGCTTGTCTCGTATTGTCGTTTTTATTTACAGGGGTTCTACGTGTTTTTGTGGCATTTTCAGTGTTTTTGTGTTCTATTATTTTGCGTCTTTTTTCAGTAAAACAGTAGAACCCACCTCCATACTTGCAGCAGGTGGAGGTTTAGTTTTCTACCCTCCTGGCTGCTAATTCTACCTCAGCCATGGAGGGGGCAACGACAACCCTTACTCCAAGCCTAATAGGATCGAGTTGGCCTTCGCTGCTGCTCCCCGGCGAAATACAAGAAACCCAAGTTTCCCAGGAAAACCAGTACAGCCCGATTCAGCAGGCCCAAAAAAGCCCCACAGCCTGGAAAGGCCAGCAGAGAGGACCGGAAGAATATGAGAAAGACCGGGTGCGCAGATTCGCCAAATACTTCAAAGGCAATGAAATATTGCCCATCCCTGAAATCGCTGATAAAATTAAACCAAGAGTCCTCTCGCTGGTCGTTTCTGACCTTAAAACTAAAAGGCTGGTGGGGCTAAATAAGGAAGTTTTCGAGGAGCTGTTAAGGAAGGCAGGCATCCAATGCCAATACTTCTGTCGTAAAAGTTTTACGACATGGGATGTCCTGCTTCCTACTGAAAAACAAGCTGCCAAAGCGGCAGAATCGGCTATAATAACGAAGCACATGTCCCGGTCATCATTACTGGGGAGGTTCTGGCGGCGTATTTAAGTGCCTATGGCCACGTCGAAGAGTTTAATCTCCTCAGATCCCCGGCCGGAACAGCCTACGGGGATTATGCCTTCCGGCTGTGCCTGACAAGGGATGGCTTTAAAGCTATCCCTGAGACTCTAATTTGCGGGGATCGGCAGATAATGGTGAAAGGAAGACGCCCCAAGTGCTGGGGGTGCAAACAAGTCGGTCATATCGCTAAGTTTTGCCCCCAGCGACCTGAAAACAAAGAACAGGCGTCAATGACAACAACAACAAAAGACGCAGCGGCCACCACCATCAACAAAGAAGCGGAGGCCAAGGGCCCGGGTCAGGTCCAGCCAAAAAATAACCAGGAGGGCTGGACTGAGGTGACCAAAAAAAGGAGGGGTTCCCCTAAACAAGGGGAAAATGTCCAATTACATCCCCTCCTCAAAAACAAACCAAGGCCCCAACACACAATCACAGCAACAAAGAAACTAACAACCCAAAAGAAACCAGCAACCCCTAAGACACCAGCAACACCAGCACCTCAGTATCACCAAAAAAGACCAAAAATAAAAATAAAAACATTGAAGACATGGAAACGACAACGAATCTGAAGAGGAGAAGGGACAGTAAAAAAAATGTGCCCGGAAAAAACTCATCCTAAGGCAGGACCCTCCACTCAAACACAGTTACCTCTCCCATCTCCACCATTACCTTCACCACTACCTCCACCACGGTTTCCACCTCCAAAAATAACATTGCAGTCTCCTCTCCAACAGGAACATTTTTTCAATATCACCGCCCATATAAAATTTTTTCAATATCACCGCCCATATAAAATCCCCCTCCCCAGATCTCAGTCTGCTGAAAGGGCACAACCCTCGGGCCTTGCTCGAACCCCATCCCTTCACTCACTCAGCCCTTCAGACATATCATCACAGGAACTATTCCCTGCTATCATTTCTCCTAAAAGAAAATCTGACCCTCCTGCCAGGAAAAAGAAACCCAGTTGGAAGGTCGACGAACTATCAATCGGACAGATACAGCGGGCAGCGGCTTTGTGCTCTGCGGAGCTGGAAGCAGTTGGTGACTTCCAGCTCCGGAAAGCACTAAAGCCGTTGCTCAGCTTAGAAGAAGTCAAAGACTTAAAAGTTTCAAACCCCGCAAATTTCAGGAGTGCAGCCATTGTGACCACTTTTGTCTGGTCAGCTGGCGACCGTACCAAGGGCGTGTGGAAGTTCTTGAGTACGGTCTGTCAGACTGATACGGGCAATTCTTTTCTGTTCGGGTAGGGTCCCTATTTTGGTTCACCCGTCTCTTTATAGGTCCCTAAAGCTGAAGTTCCCAAAAGATGTCGGCGGAATCACCGCTGCCGATCCCCGCTGAAACACAAGAAAGTCAAGACAGCCTGATACCGCCGGCCCAAAAAAGCCCCACAGGAAGACCATGAAAAGGACCGGGTGGGCAAATATGCCAAATATTTTAAAAGCAATGAAATAGCCGAAAAAATAATCCCAAGCGTCCTCTCGCTGGTCGTTTCCGACCTTAAAACTAAAAGGCTGGTGGGGCTAAGTAAGGACACCTTTGAAGAGCTGCTGAGGAAAGCAGGCATCCCATGCCAGTACTACAGTCGGAACAGTTTTGCGACATGGGATGTCCTGCTTCCTACTGAGCAACAGGCAGCAAAGGCGGCGACGAACGACATAGTGACCAAGTATTTCAGGCTACAGCCGGAATACAAAGGCACCCGTAGGCTCCGCGTCACGGTTTGCAATGTCCCGGCCATCATCACTGGGGAGGTTTTGGCGGCGTACCAAAACGTGACGAGGGTATTCGTGATTGAGCGTTCAGTCCGGCAGGGCTGCCCCCTGTCTCCTCTTCTATATGTCATCGCGTTGGAGCCCCTCCTGCGCAGGCTTAGGGATGAGAGGACAAGTCCGTCCCTACGCGGTGTTTTCTTTGCTGGCCCTATTACGGCAAGGGTTTCTGCGTTCGCCGATGACATCACAGTGTTTGTATCCCGCTGTCTGGATATAAAGGCTGTGAAAGAGGCGGTTGTCGAGTACGAGCGGGTCGCAGGAGCGAAGGTCAATTTTGACAAAAGTGAAGGTTTGCGGCTTGGTGCTTCGAGGGGTAGCAATACCCTTCCAGGGCCCTTCCGCTGGAGTGACGGACCCATTCGCATCCTCGCGGTGTGGTTCGGGCCCGACCTCCAACTGGAGCAAAATTGGTCGGAAATACAAACCAAGGTGAATGCTCAGGCAGGAATCTGGCTTTCAAGGAGGTTGTCCTTAAAGGGCAGGGCGGAGGCGTGCGCCGTGTACGTCTTCCCTCTGATCCTTTACCGATTGGCTGTATTTCCTCTGCCTAAGGCACGTCGGTTGGCACTGCAACAACCCCTCTCCAGATTGCTCTGGGGAGGTGCAAGGCCGATGGTCCGTAGGCAGGTCTGTATCCAACGTACACACAACGGGGGTCTAGGTATGCCTGATCTGGTGAGCCACTGGCTTGCTGAAAGACTTGCATACCTCGGGTTGATGCTACCTCATCTTCCCTAGCCAATGCCAACTCTCTACTCCTGATAACTCCCTTGGAAGTGTTCAGTTTCTCATGCGGATACGCTCTGCATTTGGTTGTATGAAACGTTTTTATCTTTAATATGTTTTCTGCCTGTCTCCGGCTGTCTACCTCGACAAGCAAGTTACCATTCCTTGTTTTCTTAACAGTTTTCGGACTAGCTCTTGTACATATCACTTTTTCTATAAGGAAAGGCGAGAATATGGCTAAGCATACCTCCTCCAAAGATTCAATAACAATGAATCTGGGGAAGTCTGCTGCCTCATTCTCCGAGGTTCCGTTTATTTTTTTTGTTTTAAGACGCCATATTTGCTGTATATTTTTCACTGGCCCTGCACTCCTCCACCCACCACGGAGTCCAACTTGTGTTGGGAATAAACCAAGGGGGTAACCCATTCGCCTTGGTTGAGACGGGGGATACGCGACAAGTATACTCGAGTTGAGGGTAGGCTTCCGAGCCGTTGCCAATTTCTCAGCGCTGGTCAAATTCCTATTCTCAACACAATTGACCCTTAGCCACCGCCTTCTAGCAACTAACAGATAAAGGTTGGGAACTTGCTGCAAGTGCAGATTTAAAAAGCTTGACATGACCAGCCGATTGATCGGATCGGGCCCAATCCGACCGCCCGTCAGACCAAGTAAGGGCCGAAGTGGTGTGTTGCGAAGCCATTGACCACTCTGTAGCCGGATCAATGTCTGCTCAACCACCAGGGATCCGCCCTAGCGCCTTACGGGTCGCCACCCACGGCCAACAGGTGGCCTCATTGGGGGTTTCTTACCCCTCTGCAGAGGTGCAGTCGGCGTATTCTACATCCCCAGCCAACAGGGCGCCCCATCATATGAATTCATTTGTAAAAAAAAAAAAAAAAAAAAAAAAAAAAAAAATCATAATTTGTAGATAAAATCATGCATCACTTCCGGGGTTTTAAGTAGGTCTTTCTTCATAGAGCAAATGTGGTATTTTGGTGATTGCTGCACTTATGGCGATGGATGTATGGTTATATATTGTACTGCTGAATGGGTCGGCGAATGTGGCTTGCTAGGTCCCCTTAGAACACAGAATGACCGCTCCATTCCCCTCCTCCCCAAAATTCAAGGCCTTGTGCCTTCTTTTGTTCAATCAAAAGAAATAAAGCAGACTAGAAGGTGAATTTTTTCGTTGGATTTTTGTCCGAGTTTATTTACATCTTAAAAGTAAGTTCTTATTGTTAAAATTGTTTAAAATTTATTGTTTTTGCATTTTTGTTATTGTTGATACAGCTTTGAGACCCCCCTCAAATTATTTTTGTTTGTTTGTGACGAGGGTCAAACGCGACTCGGTTTTTTTGTTGAACAGAAAAAAAACAAAACAAAAAAAAACAAAAAAACGACCGCCATTTTTCAAAACATTCATCGTTCTCTATTTTAAATCGTCTCGCTTGGATTTTTTTTTACACATCATCCGCGTTCATCTCCCTCTAGTTGTGTTTTCACAACTATGGGGGAGCCCAACAATATGCGATCACCACCGGATGATATTCACTCACCACAGGACATATTTCAAACTCAACCCTCCCCAATGCCGGAAGAAGCTCCATTCGACCTCTCTTCATCGGCAAATACCACCGGCCCAAAAAATATGAACAATACTTTAAAGACGGGGAAATACTCCCAATACCAGAATTAGTCGAGGCGGTCGAGCCAAAGACCCTGTCCTTCGTAGTCACAGACATTAAGACCAAGAGACTAGCGGGGATAAAAAAAGGAAACGTTTGAAGACCTCTTAAAAACGGCAAACATCCCAGGGAAGTATTTTTGCCGTAGAAGCTTTACTACCTGGGATGTTCTGCTTCCCTCAGAGGAAGTAGCTAAAAGCCTGGCTGGTGGTAATATCACAACACGCTTCTTCCGGCTACAACCGGAGTATCGAGGCAAAAGAAGAATACGGGTCACCGTATGCAATGTATCGATGCAGTTGAGTGGTGACGTCCTCGCCGCCTATCTAAGTATATATGGCGGCGTGGAACAAGTCACATCAACACGGGGAACCGCGTACGGTGACTACGTATTCGTTATGTGCCTCGATAGGGGAGGGTTCAACAAAATTCCCCACAGAATCCGTTACCGAGATCAAACCATGACAGTAATAGTCGAGGGCAGGAAACCGTTATGTTGGTCATGCAACAAAATCGGCCATTTTTCGAAAAACTGCCCTCAAAAACAAACAATCACCACCACAACAACGACTACTACCACTACTACTTCACCTGTCATAGCAGCAATAACACCAACAAAAACTACAGAGAACCAACAAGAAAATCGTAAAAAAAATTAGGAAGGGTGGACGCAAGTCACCAGAAAAAAAGGGGGGAAACTCCCCCCCAAAACCGGCAACAACAGAAAACAAAACAACTGATGCAACAATTTTTTATACTACAACTACGAAACCAACGACCACAACGACCACAAATACGAAACAATCGACCACTGCAAAACAATAATTGACAACAAAAGACAACCAAATCACAGAACCCATGGATATGTCCATAAATTTAAAAAGAGGGGACAGTGAAGATTCACCAACTGAAGAGGGGGAGAAGAAACACCCAAAAAACCCCACACAAACACCCCCCATACCTCAACATAAGGGGGACAAAACAGAAAAACCGCCAGTCCCAAATCAACAAAGACCAGCCCAATTGATTCCTCTCTCACAAAAACCAAAATCCACCCCAATCATCCCAACGGAAATACCATTACCCCCTCTCTTTCACCAATTACAACCCCCACATTCAGCAACCAGATTTTCACCCTCTCCCCAAACACCGTCAACATCAACAGTCCAGAAACCAAGAGCACGCTCGGCTTCTACGGAAGCCCGGCGTGCTATAAATTCATTCTATTTCTGCAAAGATACAATAGAAAATCCTCACATAAACCACATGCTAAAACAATCATTGAAACCACTGCGCTCATTCAAAAAAATTGACACAAAAAATATAACTAAGCCATACCTATTCAAAGACGCACCAAAATTGACCACATTCGTCCGTTCGGCTGGCAATCGGACTAAAGAACTCTGGAACTTCAATGACGAAGCCAGCCGGGCGGATGTAATGCTGGCCGATACTAAAAACCCAATGTTGAAAAAAAAAAAAAATGCTCCCTTTTTCTTCGGGCAGGGTCCCGATTTTAGTTCACCCGTCCTTCTATAGGTCCCTACAGTTGCGGTACCCCGTGGATGTCGGGGGAATTACCAGGGACGACCGAGTAAGTACTGAGCTCGGCACCGGATCCCTGCGTCAGGCCGTCGACATCCTCACCCCGAAGGATTTCCGAACCGTAGTCGACACTGAGTAAGGTAAATGGGACTGATCGCTCTAAACATTGCTACTTTGAATGTGAGGGGATTGAGGGATCCGGGCAAGTGTACGCGCTTGCTTGGTGAACTCAAACCCCTCGGAGTAGATATTGCTGCGGTGCCGACTGTCGTGTGCTAGAAAGCGATTTAGACGTTTTCTCAGCATACGGCAGCCGTACCAGCGTTGGGGTTTCTTTGCTAGTTGGACGCAGCCTTGATGCTGATGTTTTTGCAGGTGACGGGGGCCGACTGGTTGTGGCCGATGTTGCCGTTAAAAGTTTCAAGTTCCGTCTGGTTGTGCTTTATGCGTCCAATATCGCTGCGGAGAGGGTTTCCTTTTTTTGTCGGTTGGCGCCGTTCCTGGACGTGACGAAGCGGCTAGTCTTAATGGGTGATTGGAATGCGATCCTTGATCCCAAGAGAGATAAGATCGATCGGCGAGCTAGGCGTGCGGCAAGGTGTGATAGCAGCCTTGTCGGCTTCGAGACTCGTTAAAGCCTGGTTGACAGGTTTCGTCTTGATCACCCAGGGCGGGAGATGTGGACGTGGCTAGATAGCTCGCCCTCTGCCAAAGTAGGTTCCTACTTGGACAGAGTGTTAATGAGACGAGCTGACATTGACTTTGTTAGTTGTCCCACGTTCCACTTGATAGAGTCAGTCAACGGTTAGCAAATAGGCCTAGTCTGGCCGGTTACTGGAAGTTCAATACCTCCTTACTGGAGATACGGGACTTCCGGGACCGGTTGGAATCCCTAATTCAGCGGGCGTTAGTGGGGGCGGTTACCGGGAATAGGTGGTCGGGATCTCTTAAACATAGGATTAGAGATTTCGCTACCAAGTACGGTCGACAGGTCAACTTACATAGGACCAAGGAAGCGAAATCTATAGACGAGAGACTTTCCCGGGTGGTGGCCGGGGGGAATCCCTAGGTGTAGAACTATCTAGGAGGGACCTTGAGCGTGAGAGTAGCGAGCGCTACAAGGGACACGTAGTTAGATCTAGGCTGAGAAGAGTTCCCAACGAAGCTGTGAAATCGACCCGGGACGGGCTAGGGGGGGGATCTTGAGCGCGAGAGTAACGAGCGCTACAAGGGATACGTAGTTAGATCTAGGTTAAAGAGAGTTCTTAACGAAGCTGTGAAAAGGAACCCGACTGCGCGTGAAGAAGTGCAAAGGTTCCCTGATCGGTATATAGATTCTGTAAAGGCCCTGGATGGGCGACTGCTGCGATCGGGTCGCGAGATGCGTGACGCCTTTCGGGATCGCTTTGCCCGCTGTACTGATCTCCCGATCCGGGAGTTTCGTAGCTATCTTGCCGACTTCCCCCGCCTTGGGGTGGCTGAAGCGGCTAGCTGCGAGGGTGTGGTTACTGAATGCGAAGTCCGTGACGCGTTGAAGCAGGTCGGCCTCAACAAGTCGCCGGGACTAGATGGTTTGCCCTACGAAGTGTACTTGAGGATGTCGCACATGTTTGTGCCTATTCTGACGGATATGTTCAACCTTTGGTTAGCCCAGAGAGCCATCCCTGGTAGCGTTACCAAGGGCGTGATCACATTGCTGAAGAAAGGTGGCAGGCATGTTTGGGAGGGTTTAGATGACTACAGGCCCATAACTCTGTTTAACAGAGTTAAAGATTTTGGCCCAGGTCTTGGCGAATCGTTTACAGCGTGTCATCAGTGATCTGATCGGCCCAGAACAGACCTTTGCTGTGAAGGGAAGATCGATCCAGAACAACCTGAACTTGATTTGCGAGGTTCTAGAGGGGATAGAAGATGACACAGAAGCCGTGCTGATCAGTTTAGATCAGTCCAAGGCCTTCGATAGGGTTGACCATCGGTTTTTGTCGACTGTTTTGGAGACTGCCGGATTCAAGCCGGAGTTCCGCAGATGGATTAGCATGATGTACCACAACCCTCAGGCAGTGGTGCAGGTGAATGGAAGGCGTTCGAGGGCGTTCGCGGTCAAGCGTTCGGTCTAGCAGGGCTGCCCGTTGTCTCCTCTTCTCTATGTCCTAGCTTTGGAGCCCCTGCTCCGTAGGCTTAGGGATAGGACGATAAATCCGGCCCTGCGCGGTGTCCCTTTTGCTGGCCCTCTTACGGCAAGGGTCAGTGTTTGTATCCTGCCGCCTGGATATAAAGGTTGTGAAGAAGGCGGTTAGCGAGTACGAGAGGATTGCAGGAGCCAAGGTCAATTTTGACAAAAGCGAAGGTTTGCGGCTCGGTGCTTGGAGGGGTAGCAATACTCTTCCAGGGCCCTTCCGCTGGAGTGACGGACCCATCCGCATCCTTGGGGTATGGTTCGGGCCTGACCTCCAGGTGGAGCGAAATTGTTTTTGTAGCTTAACCCGTATCCCAGTCCACGTTTACTGAAGATCTTGAACATTCATATGTATAAAAATCATGTCACCTGCTTCTATCAACCCATACCGCGCCCGACCCCTTATTTCTTTTACCCCTGTAGATTAGTAGTCCTGCCCCACCTAGGGTAGGTCCGGCTTGTTTTTGGTTCTTTCGCCCCGGAAAACAGTCGGCCTCCAATTTTAGAGACGAGGGGATGGGAGGGTAACCAAACGGGGGAGTTTCTTGTTTTCGTTTATTTCGGGTTTTTTCTCCCATTCCCAACATGTTCACTGTACATAAATCATGAATTCTAAATAAAATCCTTCATCACTTTCGGGTTTTAAATAGGATTTTTTTCATAGAGCAAACGTGGTATATTGGTGATTGCAGCGCGCATGACGATGGAAGAATGGTTATATATTGTATTGTTGAATGGGTCGGCGAATGTGGCTAGCTAGGTCCCCTTAGAACATAGAGAATAGTATGACTGCTCCCTTCCCCTCCCCTAAAACTTCAAGGCCTTGTGCCTTCTATATATTTCACTGCATAGAAATAACTCGGACTAGAACGTGAATTCAACTTCTCGTTTTGCTGAAATTACTATAAGATTACGTTGTAGATTTTTGTTACACTCGTTGTTTGTAAAGTAAGTCTTGTTTTTTGTCCCAAATTAATTTATTTGTGCAAAGTGACGTATTTTTGATTTACTTGTTTTAATTTTTGTCAAATTACTTGTCTTTTGTCACTTGTGCTACGTCCAACTTTGTTCTTTGTCTTACGTTGGACTTTTTGTCATTTTAATTTTTTGGGGTCCTACTAATTTTTTGTAATTTTTCAGTGTCACAATATTTTTATTTCTTTACAAGTTTTATTGTATTGACCGTTTTAGTATCACTTTTATTTCATAAGTAGAACCCCCCTCCATTCCTTGCCACTGGTGGAGGTTAATTTTACCCTCCTGGCTGCTAATTTTTCCGCAGCCATGGAGGGGGCAACGACTTCCATTACCCCAGAAAAAGACAAGACTTCGCAAGAAAGCCTTATAGGGGCAAATTGGCCTTCGCTGCCGATCCTCCAGTCAAGAAAGCCCGATACAGCCGGCCCAAAAAAGCCCCACAGCCTGGAAGGGCCAGCAGAGAGGATCGGAGGATCACGAGAAGGACCGGGTGGGCAGGTACGCCAAGTACTTTAAAGGGAACGAGATACTGCCCACCCCGGAGATCTTTGAAAAAATAGAGCCTAGAGTCCTCTAGCTGGTCGTTTCCGACTTAAAAACGAAAAGGCTTGTGGGGCTAAGCAAAGAGACTTTCGAAGAGCTGTTGAGGAAGGCAGGCATCCCATGCCAGTACTTCCCATGCCATTATCACTAGGGAGGTTTTGGCCGCACACCTCAGTGCCTATGGCCAAGTTGAGGAGTTTAACCTCCTCAGATCCCCGGCCGGGACAGCCTATTGGGATAATGCCTTCCGGCTGTGCCTGACAAGGGATGGCTTTAAAGCCATCCCTGAGACACTAGTATGCGGGGATCGGCAAATGATGATGGTAGTGGTGGAAGGAAGACGCCCCAGGTGCTGAGGGTGTAAACAAGTTGGACATATCGCCAAGTTTTACAACAAAAGACATAGCGGCCACTACCATCAATAAGGAAGCGGAGGCCCAGGGCAAGTCCAGCCCAAATCGAATAACCAGGAGGGCTGGACAGAAGTGACCGAAAGAGGAAGGGGTCCCCTAAATAAGGGGAAAAAATTCCACCTCATCCCCTCCTCAAAAACAAATAAAGGCCCCACCAACAGCAACACCAGAACCACCAGCAACACCAACTCCAGCAGCATCACCCAGAACCTCAACAGAAACCCAAAGACACCAGCCACAGCAGTAGCCAGAGGAGATGGAAACTTACACTAACCTAAAGAGGGGAAGGGGCCGCCAAAAAAATATGCTCTGAGCAACCCAAGGCAGGCCCCTTTTCTCAGCCACAAAAACAGCAACCTACTCCACCACCTTTTCCCCCTTAAATACTACAACCCCCCCCTCATCAAATTGTCACCCTCTCACCCCAACAAGAACAATACTTTAGAAAATTTCACCGACCATACCAAATCCCCCTTCCAAGGTCACAATCAGCTGACCGGTCCCAGCCCCTAAACCTAACCAGGACACCATCCCTTCCCTCACTTAGCCCCACTATCATATCATCCCAGGAACTTTTCCCAGCAAGGCAAAAACAAGACCCTCCTTCTAGTAAAAAAACAAATCGGCAGGAAGGGGAAAAACAATGGACCATAAAACAGATCCAGCAGGCAGCGGCTTTGTGCACAGTAGAGCCGGAAGCAATCGGTGACTTCCAGCTTCGAAAGGCACTAAAGCCGCTGCTGAGTCTGAACAAAGTGAAGGACTTAAGTTTCAAACCCCGCAAATTTCAGGAGTGCAGCCATGGTGACCACTTTTGTCCGGTCAGCTGGCGACCGAACCAAGGGCGTATGGAAGTTCTTGAGTACGGTCTGTCAAACTGATACGGGCATAAAGCCGGCGAAATTGGAGCACTCCTCCCTAAAAAAATGCATACCAGATTGTTCGGTTGGTTGATTGGGTTTAATGGCATATCAACCTCTATAGGTTATTTAATGCCAAAGCCTGTTTACACGTATGTACGACTTGCAGACACATAATTTAATGATACCATACTAAAACTATTCAACTCATTTACTCGCATACGAGTATTTGCAAGTATTTCTATGTGACATTAGTTTATTTACTGATGATAGTGTGTGTTTTTTTTGGGGGGGGGTTCTGGTTTTATTTCTCACTACTATTTCTACCAACACAAGCATAAATCTATTCAGCAATAATTTGCTTTCTGTTGATTACTTTGTTGTGTTTTCGGGATTGTAATCAAATCTATATTTTCTGGTACAACCCGGTCTCTTTCAAAAACGACAAGACATTATCCACGTGGACGTTCTCAAATAAGTCCTTCATGGTATTTGCGTGGAAATAGCGCTTTCTGGTGTCATTAAAAACTTTACACTCAAGGAGAATGTGTTTGATTGTGCAGGGCGTTTGGCATGTCGAGCACTGTGGTTGCTGTTCTTGCTTGAGTATAAAAGAGTGCGTAAGTCTGCTGTGACCAATACGCAATCGCGTTATTGTTACTTGCTCTTTTCGCGATTTTCGAAAGGCTTGGTGCCATTCTCCCAAAAAGGGTTTGACCTGAAATAGTTTATTGCTGGTATTTCTATTCCAGCATTGTTGCCATTTTTTTATGGAGGAAATTATTTATTTTCGGTTTCAGATCGGTGTATGGGATGTTGTACTTGTCAGGGGTCAAATCTAAAGCCGATTTTGCTGCCGCGTCTGCTCTATGATTTCCTCTCACCCCAATGTGGCTTGGAATCCAACAAAAAACGATTTCTTTGTTTAATGTGGAGTGTAGTCTGCAAAGTAGTTTGATAATAAGTGGGTGCTCTAGTTTTTTGTTGTTTAATGATAATAGGACAGAGAGCGAGTCTGAGAATATGATGAATTTTTGTGTTTTTCTTTCGAGATAATGTCGAGAGCCAAGTCTATTGCACAGGCCTCAGCTGTGAAAATAGAACTTTCCATTGGCAGAAGTTCTAAATGCTCCTAATACCAGTCTTAAGCTTCCATGGTGAATAGGGTCAAGTTGTTTCAGATATGATTTCCTGGCAGATCTATATACGAAAAGGCCATAGTCGAGTTGAGAGCGGAGAAGAGTTCTATATAACTTAATTATAGTTTGACGGTCAGCTCCCCACTCTGTGTGGGCAACGACTCGCAGAAGTTGTTGGGCTCGGGTTGATTTGTTTTTTTAGGTATTTTATGTGTGGGATGAATGAAAGTTTTTTTATCGAATATTATGCCGAGGAATTTGTATTCGTTAACGACTGGTATTTCGGAGTCATCAATTTTTAGGAGAGGGTCATTGTGCATTTTCCTTAGAGAGCAAAAATGCACGCATTTAGTTTTTGACTTGGAGAATTTAAATCCATTTTCTTTTGCCCATTTATTTACTTTGTTTAAGTTTAGTTGAAGTTGTCGCTCTACTATGTTCATATGAGTGGCCCGATAGCATATGACGAAGTCGTCGACGTTGAGAGAACAGTCAATTGAGGGGGTTAGACATTTTACAATATTATTGATTTTTATGGAGAAGAGAGTAATGGAGAGAATGCTGCCTTGCGGAACACCCTCCTCTTGATGTTGTGAGTTTGAAAGGGTGGATCCCACGCGTACCCTAAATGTTCTTTCGAAGAGAAAGTTTTTTATGAACATCGGCAGTCTTCCTCTTAAGCCTAGATTATAGAGGTCCCACAAAATACCATACTTCCACGTAGTGTCATAAGCCTTCTCTAAGTAAAAAATACTGCCGTCAGATGTTTTCTTATGAAGGCTTCTCTGATGAAGGTTTCTAGTCGTATCAAATGATCTATGGTTCCTCTTTTCCGGAATCCTGTTTGCATATTTGTTATTAGACCATTTGTCTCAAGATACCACGTCAGTCTACTATTTATCACCCGCTCCATCGTCTTACAAAGGCAGCTAGTCAATGCAATGGGTCGATAATTCTGCGGGTTCGATGTATCTTTGCCTGATTTGGGGATCGGGACAATTATTGATTGTCTCCATGTTTCTGGGAAAGTACCGTTCACCCAAATATCATTATATAGCTTTAGTAGGCATTTGACCGATTCATCTGGTAGCTGTTTGAGGAACTCGTTGTGTACTTCATCAGGACCGACAGCTGAGTCGTTGGATTTTTTTTTATGGAGTCCACTAGTTCAGTTAGGGTAAATCGCTTATTGCATTCTTCGGAGTTATTTGAAGAGAACTTTATTTTTTTCTTTTCGAGGGTGGGTTTGATTTTATAGAATTCTGTGATGAATTGGCTGGAGGAGTTTTTAGTAAATGTTTCTGCAAGAAGATCTGCTATGGCCTTTTTACCCGTTATTTTGTGGTTTGTTACGGAGAGGTGTTTTAGTGGAGTTGATTGTTTTTTACCGGCTATTTTTCGAATCATGAGCCAAACTGTTTTGATGTTAGAAGAGGTATTTAGCTTGCTCACGTAATTTTGCCAGGATTTTTTCTTGGCTTCTGATGATTTTACGGGCGTTAGCTCGGTGGAATTTAAGCTGCTCGTCGTAGGCGAATAGCCTGTTTACATTCTTTGCTGAACCAATGTCTGTCTCGTTTATGAATTGTTGGGTTGTGTGGAATGCATGTTTTAGTTATATTTATAAATTTTTTTGGAGAATTCGGGAATAGTTTCGCTATTGTTTACTATGAGATGTTTCTGACATTGAGAGCGAAATTCTTCCCTGTTAGCTTTATTCAACCTCCACCGGGGAAGGTCGTCGTCTTGAGGGTGCAAACTCTCGAGTACAATTGGGAAATGGTCGCTCCCGCATGTGTCCTCATACACCCTCCAGGAACAATGAAGTGTCGCAGAGGGTTAAATCAATGGCCAAGTAGGTAGCAGATTATGGATCCTGATGTGTTGGTGATTTTTTTTTTTTGAATAGGCAGAGATTATTATTGTTAATGATATTTTCAAGAGTTTGGTCATTGTGGTTCGTGCTTCTACAGCCCCACATGGTGTTATGGCTGTTAAAATCGCCAAGTAGAATAAAAGGTGTGGGTAGTTGCTGTAATATGTTGTTGATTTCACTTTCATTTATGGCATCGTGGGGCGGAATATATAGAGAGCAGATATTAATTGTTCTGTGTAAAGTCACTTTGACAGCTATTGCTTGGAGTTGAGTGTTGAGGGATTTTGCTTTGAGGTATGTCGTTCCTAATAAGGATTGAGACACCACCCGAAGCTCTATGACCGGTACTGTTGATGAAATTGTAACTTTGGTGGTTTTTTATTGTGATATCATTGGTTTTCAGAAATGTTTCTTGAAGGCAGACAATGGCAGGTTGTTGTTGAGTCATCAATAAGAGCAGTTCGCTCCTATTGGCTTTGATTCCGCGGCAGTTCCACAGGATTATTTTGTGGTTCATTGTTAGGCCTTAGATCTGGACTGTTTGATCGTTTATTTTTATGGCCTTTATGTTTGTGTACTTGGGGGCTGTTTTCTGTTTCCATCTTTTCTAAAATTTTTAATTTGTTACTCGCGTCAACATTTTCATTTTGTTTTGGATTAATTTTTGTCTTGTCTTTTTGTGGTTTCTTGTTTGGAGAGGTATCTGTAGAATTGGGTGGTCTTATTGGGGATCTCCTAATTTCTCCGTGACACATTTAGTTGGTTGTGTGGTTGGTGATAGCTCCATGCTCTTTTCTAGATCGGTCTTAACTGTTGAGGTGTGTGAGTGTGCAGGTGTCTTCACTTTGTCTGCTACAAGATCTGCCTTTGTAGTTGGTGTCTCTGAAATTTTGTTAGTATCAAGGGAGGCTCTTATTTCATTGATGTAGCCTTCCCAGTCGCCTGGCTCCAGCCGAATCAATTTTTTTTTACTATCCTCTCGTAATTATACTGGGTTTTATTGCGCTGGACGGCTTGAGAGTAGGTTGTGGTCTTAGATCCTACTATCATTTTCCGCGCTTCATTGAATGGGATGTTGTTCTTGTGTTTGATTCCCAGTATTTCTTTTTCTAGTTTCCAACTCTCACAGGATCGTGCATAGACGGGATGATCGCCTCCGCAATTCGCACACTTATGCAGATTGTTGCAATTGTCAATATGGTGGTCAGGATCTTGTTGTGCACATTTGCCGCATACTTGTCGACCTCTACAATTATCTTCGTGATGGCTGTATTTTTGACAATTGTAGAAACGCAATGGATCGGGTATGAATTGCTCAACTCTCTCCATTGTGTAGCCTACTTTTATCCTCTCCGGTATTTTGGGTTGGTCAAATGTCATTATGTAGGTGTTTGTTTCAATGAGTTTACCCTCTTTTTTGATTGAAACTCTTTACTTCTGTTACACCTTGTTTCTTCATTTCTTTTTTTATTTCATCAATTGTACATAATGACAATTCCTTATTTCTTACAACCCCTTTACTTATGTTCAAGGATTTGTGAGGGTAAGTTTTAACGTTTATTGTGTGGAATTTCGTCATTTTCAGTAGGAAATCGGAATTTTTCCTTTTATCTACTTCAACGAGCAAAGTTTGATTTTTTTTAGTTTTTTTACGTGGACGGGCGTCATTACTTGATATTACCTTTTAAATTAAAAAAGGCGATAAGTATGTTATTGGCGTTTCCGTGGATTCAATTATTATGAATCTGGGGAAACTTGCCACACCTTCGTAATCCGATTCAGTTTCCGTTAGGGTACGTTTCAGTTTTTTTGATGAAGAAAAAGCCATGATTGGCAATTGTTGTTCACTGGTCCTATGCTCCACCAGCCACCATGGACTCCAAGTTGGGAAGGGAATGAACCAAGGGGGCAACCCATTCGCCTTGGCTGTGACGGGGATACAAAACCAGTATACTCATGCAAAGAGTGGCATAATTTGACAGAGGCTCAGAATCCTTTTGAAAAAAAACAACAATCGTCCTACCTCAGCACAATTGACCCTCAGCCCCCGCCTTCTAGCACATATGGAAAAAAGCGGGTTGGAAATAGTTCCGCAACAGTAGATCGAAGTGTTCCACAAGAGCAGATTGTTATATACGATCGGGAAGTAAAAAAACAGAACCACATATGTGCTAGGGCATGTCGAGACAATCCGACCGCCCGTCAGACCAAGTAGGGGCCAAAGTGGTGTGTTGCAAACCATTGACCACTGTCACCGGATCAATGGCTGCTCAACCACCAGGGATCCGTCCTAGCGCCTTACGGGTCGCCACCCACGGCCAACAGGTGGCCTCATTGTGTGGGGGGAGGGCTTACCCCTCTGCAGAGGTGCAGTCGAGGTATTCTACAGCCCCAGCTGACAGGGCGGCATATTGTTCGGGTAGGGTCCCTATTTTGGTTCACCCGTCTCTTTATAGGTCCCTAAAGCTGAGGTTTCCAATAGATGTCGGCGGAATCACCAGGGACAACCGGGTTACAACTGAACTCGGCACCGGTTCCTTGTGTAAGGCTGTCGACATCCTCACTCCGAAGGATTTCCGGCCCGTAGTCGACACTGAGTAAGGTAAGTGGGACTGATGGCTCTAAACCTTGCCAGTTTGAATCTGAGGGGACTGAGGGATTCAAGCAAGTGTACGCGCTTGCTTGGTGAACTCAAGACCCTCGGAGTAGATGTTGCTGCAGTGTAAGAGACCCACGTCACATGCGATGCTCACTGTCGGGTGCTGGAAAACGACAAACGTTTTCTCAGCATACGGCAGCCACGTCAGCGCTGGGGTCTCCTTGCTAGTTGGACGCAGCCTTGATGCTGACGTTGTTTTTGCAGGTGACGGGGGCCGGCTGGTTGTGGCCGATGTTGCCGTGAAAAGTTTCAAGTTTAACCTGTTTGCGGTTTATGCGTCCAATATCGCTGCGGAGAGGGTTTCCTTTTTTCGTCGGTTGGCGCCGTTCCTGGACGATACGAAGCGGCTAGTTTTAATGGGTGATTGGAATGCGATCCTTGATCCCAAGAGAGATAAGGTCGGTCAGGGAGCTAGGCGTGCGGGAAGGTGTGATAGCAGCCTTGTCGGCTTCGTGACTCGTCACGGCCTCGTCGACAGGTTTCGTCTGGATCACCCAGGGCGGGAGATGTGGACGTGGCTAGATAGCTCGCCTCTGCCAAAGTAGGGTCCTACTTGGACAGAGTGTTAGTTAGACGAGCTGACATTGATTTTGTTAGTTGTCCCACCTGATAGGGTCAGTCAACGGTTAGCAAATAGGCCTAGTCTAGCCGGCTATTGGAAGTTCAATACTTCTTTACTGGAGATACGGGACTTCCGGGACCGGCTGGAATCCCTAATTCAGCGGGCGTTAGTGGCGGCGGTTACCGGGAATAGGTGGTGGGTGTCTCTCAAATATAGGATTATAGACTTCGCCACCAAATACGGTCAACAGCTCAACCTAGATAAGGCCAAGGAAGTGAAGGCTATCGACGATAGACTTTTCTGGGCGGCGGTTGGGGGGGACTCCCTAGGTGTAGAACTAGCTAGGAGGGACCTTATGCGTGAGAGTAGCAAGCGCAACAAGGGACACGTAGTTTGATCTTGGTTAAATAGAGTTCTCTACGAAGTTGTGAAATCGAACACGACTGCGCGTGAAGAAGACGTGCGAAATTTCCCAGATTGGTACATTGCGTCTGTCAAGACCCTGGACGGGCGAGTCGTGAGATGCGTGATGCCTTTCGGGCGCACTTTCGGGATCGCTTTTCCTGCTGCCCTGATCTCCCGATCCGGGAGTTTCGTAGCTATCTTGCCGACTTCCACCGCCTTGCGGTGGCTGAAGCGGCTAGTTGCGAGGGTGTGGTTACTGAATGCGAAGTCCGTTATGCGTTGAAGCAGGTCAGCTTGGACAAGTCACCGGGACTAGATGGTTTGCCCTACGAAGTGTACTGGAGGATGTCGCACATGTTTGTGCCTATTCTGACGGATGTGTTCAACCATTGGTTCGCCCAGGGAGCCATCCCTGATTGCGTTACCAAGCATGTTGGGGAGGGTTTAAATGATTACAGGCCCATAACTCTGCTTAACACAGAGTTAAAGATTTTGGCCTGGGTCTTAGTGAATCGTTTACAGCGTGTCATCAGTGATCTGATCGGCCCTTAACGGACCTTTGCTGTGAAGGAAAGATCGATCCAGGACAACCTGCACTTGATTCGCGAGGTCCTAGAGGGGATAGAAGACGATACAGAAGCTGTGCTGATCAGTTTAGATTAGTCCAAGGCCTTCGATAGGGTTGACCATCGGTTCTTGGCGACTGTTTTGGAGACTGCCGGATTCAAACCGGAGTTCCGCAGATGGATTAGCATGATGTACCATAACCCTCAGGCAGTGGTGCAGGTGAACGGAAGGCTTTCGAGGGTACTCGCCATCGAGCGGTCGGTCCGACAGGGCTGCCCCCTGTCTCCTCTATGTCCCCGCGTTGGAGCCCCTCCTGAGCAGGCTTAGGGATGAGGGGACAAATCCGTCCCTACGCGATGTCCCCTTTGCTGGCCCTCTTACGGCAAGGGTATCCGCGTTCGCTGATGACATCACAGTGTTTATATCAAGACGGCGGGATACAAAGGCTGTGAAAGAGTCGGTTGTCGGGTACGAGCGGATTGCAGGAGCCAAGGTCAATTTTGCCAAAAGCGAAGGTTTGCGGCTCCGTGCTTGGAGGGGTAGCAATACTCTTCCAGGGCCCTTCCACTGGAGTGACGAACCCATTCGCATCCGCGCTGTGTGGTTTGGGCCCGACCTCTAACTGGAGCGAAATTGGTCGAAAGTACAAGCCAAGGTTAATGCTCAGGTGGGAATCGGGCTTTCAAGGAGGTTGTCCTTAAAGGGCAGGGTGGAGGCGTGCGCCGTGTACGTCTTCCCTCTGATCCTTTACCGATTGGCTGTATTTCCTCTGCCTAAGGCACGTCGGTTGGCACTGCAACAATCTCTCTCCAGATTGCTCTGGGGAGGTGCAAGGCCGATGGTCCGTTGGCAAGTCTGTATCCAAAGTCCACGCAACGGGTGTCTGGGTATGCCTGATCTGGATAGCCACTGGCTTGCTGAAGGACTTGCATACCTGGGTCGAGCCTTGACGGGGGGCGCAATGTGGAGACGAAAGGCGAGTCGGACTTTTTCTCCCCTCCAGTCATACCCAAAGGCTGAAGGTCGACGTAGGCCTTTGGGCGAAGCACTGTTTGCCGAAGGGAGTTCGTGGTGGGTTCCGCTTCTGATCCTCTCAGCGAGCGGCGAGGCTGGACGGCGGAGGAGATCCGCTCTCACTGGAATTGGCGTCAGGATCGAGCTTCTTGAACAACTCCGAGTTCTCGCTCCCCTGGCGACTTGTACGGAATGCGTTACCCCCTGTCGGCTTGTACTATAAAGCGGGCCTTGCAGACATGCCTGATTGTCCTCCCTGCGGCTGTGGATTAGAAGAAACGGCTGAGCATGCCTTCTACTATTGCGGGCGAGTTCGCCCGTTTTGGGATCACGTCGGGGAGTGGACGGCTCGCATCGAACCCAAACAGCTCGTGCTGCTCGACGTTGGTTACGTCGTGGACAACGTTCTTCCTGTTTCAGGGTGAGAAGCGTGTGGTGTTTCTCGCGATCCTAGCTGTAGCTCGAATGGTGATTTGGATTACGTGAAAGAAGGCATTGTATGACGATGCAATCTTTTCTCATCGTGATCTGGTTTTGTATTTTCGGCATCAGCTGAGGGTCAAAATCGGATGCGTTAGAAAACGCTTGGATCGCATAACATTCAGCAGAAGATGGGTGAATATAGTTAGCCTGGTCGTAAGAAAGGGGGCTATGTTGGAGTCATCCTTTCCTCCTCTGCTGGCCAATGGCGTCTACGGTACCGGTCCTTCGGGGCCCACCCCCAGCAAGTAGAAATGTTTTCCCTTCTAACCTATTGAGCACATTGTTCCCGTCAGCTACTTAGTTCTCAAGATCTTCACCAGCCCTATTATTTTTGTACCTCAACCCGTATCCCAGTCCCTTTTTTCTGAAGATCTTGAAAAAAATTCATATGTATATAAAACAATCATAAAAAATTACATTACCGGCCTTCTTTTATTGTCCCATTCCGCGCCCAACCCTGTATTTTTTTTTACCCCGCTAGAATAGGATCCCAGTCCCACCTAGGGTAGGCCCGGCTTGTTTTCGGACACCGGAAAACAGTTGGCCTCCATTTTTGTAGACGGGGGGGATTAGAGGGCAACCAATCGAGAAATTTCCTTGGTTTCGTTTGTATATATTTCGGGGTTTTTCTGCCATTCCCATCATTCATTTGTAAAAAAAAAAAAAAAAAAATCACAATTTGTAAATAAAATCATGCATCACTTGTGGGGTTTTAAGTAGGTCTTTTCTTCATCGAGCAAATGTAGTATTTTGGTGGTAGCAGCGCGCATGGCGATGTTTGAATGACTATATATAGCATTGTTGAATGGGTCGGCGAATGTGGCTAGCTAGGTCCCCTTAGTTAATGCAAGACCCCACGCTTCCCCCCAAAACTTAAGGCCTTGTGCCTTCCTTTAATTAACAGGAAATAAATAGACTAGAAGGTGAATTTTTCTTCTGTTGCTATTGACGAGTAAGTGTTTTTGATTGTTAAAATTGTTCTTGTTTTGAAAAATATTGTTATTTGTTGAAATTTTGGACACGCATTGTTACTGTTTGAACTGTTATTGTTGACTGCCCCTCCCCCAAACAATCATTTACATTCGACGGTCTTCCTCTCCTAGTTGCCTCATAAGCAACTATGGTAGAGACACCACCTTCAGTGTCATCCTCACCCGACATCAAAGCCGGAAGAAAGATGGCCTGCACTCTCGCAGCCATCTTCGTCGGCCAGCTTAATACAACCGGCGCAGAAGATACCTTCACTGCTAGCATCTTGGACAACAAAAATGAACAACCTGGGATGTACTGCTGCCATCAGAAGACCTAGCAGCAAAGCTGTCCGGTGAAAACGTCACCTCAAAGAACTTCCGGCTACAGCCAGAGTACATGGGAAGACGGAAAATTCGAATCACCGTGTGCAATGTCCCTATAAAGTTAAATGAGGAGGTCCTGGCTGCCTACCTCGTAAAATATGGCGAAATTGAGGAAATTACCAAAGCCAAATCAGTTAACGGAACAGCGCACGGTGATTATATCTTCACCATGTGCCTGGACAGAGCGGGGTTTACAGCCATACCCCATATCTTCGAATACGAAAATCAGATTATGACGGTTGTTGTTGAGGGCAGGAAGCCCCAGTGCTGGAATTGCAAGTAGCTGGGGCGCTTTTCAAAATCCTGCCCTCAAAAGACCACCAAAACAACTCCGGCCAAAACAGCGATAGCAACGACAACTATAGCAGCTGCGACCGTAGCCGCAACAAATAAACCCCCTAAAGCCAAAACCGGTGACAGAAGTGGGCTGGACCCAGGTAGTTAATGGTTGGTTAGTTTGTTGGGTTTTATGGCATATCAACCTTTGTAGGTTATTTTACGCCAAATCCATTTTTATGTAAATAATCTGTTCTATTTAAAACAATTCAGTTTAGCATAAGTACAGTTTCATGGTCAAAAACGTTTTCATTTCTACCTAATCAAGCAGTTGTATGTAACAATTCGTTTAAGTGTAAATACAGTTTTAATGTCGAAAAACAGTTCTATTTCAAATAATTCAGTTAAGCATATGCACGCAGTTTAAATGTAAGTACGGTTTAATTATAAAAGTCATTTCTATTTCAAATTATTCAGTTTTACTCAAACAATTCATTTTAGCATAAGTATGCTGTTAATTCTATTTAACCCATAGATAGGACCCTATCAGGTCAATGAAAGTGTTACACAGAGTTAAATACACAGAGTTAAATGTTAAACAGTTTTATTTCAGATAGTTCAGTTCAGCATAAGTACACAGTTTAGATGTCAAAAACAGTTCTATTTCGAGCAATTCAGTTCCGCTCTAGTACGCAGTTCCAATGTCAAAACAGTTTTATTTTAAACAATTCAGTTTAGTATAAATACGCAGTTCAAATGCAAAAATCAGTATAGTGAAACATAGATAGGACCCTTATCAGGTGCTACCACTCCGGGCCAGAGTGGACCTGGGAGCGATGGCAATGAAGGGGTACTCCGCATTTCCCAAAGCTCCAGCATTGCTGGAACCTCACCATCAGATTGTTTAGTGTCATATCCAGGACACTCGTTGGGGGGGATCTTACTCCTCTGCAGAGAAGCAGTCGGTGTATTCTACAGCCCCAACCGACTGGGCAACCAGGTAGTTAAGGGGGGGGGGAAGAAAAAGACACCCATCAAAGACTCAGCAACAACAATAGTTTCAACCAAGCCAACAATTACCACGACACTGCCAAACCATCATCATCGTCGTCTACAAAATCATCATCAGCTGGAAAAAAGAAAAATAAAGAAGAAACAGAAAACGAAGCCATGGATTGTTCCATAAATTTAAAGCGGCGAAGGGATACTGGGGACTCGGTAGCTGGGGAGAAGAAATTCATTCAGGGACCACCCAAACAGTCCCAAACACCCACCTAACCTCAACATTAGGGGGAAAAGAAAACTGAAAGACCAGCCCAAATCATTCCTCCCCCACAAAATACCCTAGCGCCCAACTCTGACTTCCCACTTTCCCCCAAAATCACCTTCACTGTCAACCATCAAAACCCCCAGGTTACTTGCAAGGTCACATTCGTTGACCAGAGAGTCGCCAACAGAAGCAGCAACATCACCATCAACGAACCAAAAACAAAGGTCACTGTCGGCTTCAAATAAAGCCCGACGTGCCTTCACCACGTTTCACTATTGCTAGGACATCTTAGAGCCACAAAAAATGGACCATGTCCTTAAAAAAACATTGAAACCCCTAGCATCTCATAAAACAATTGATGGAAAGGACATTATCAACCCGTATTTATTTAAAAACAGCAATGGTGACACATTCATCCGTTCGGCTGGCAACCGAACCAAAGAGCTTTGGAACTTTCTTGAGGGGGCCAGTCGAGCGGACGTAATGTTGGATGATTTGCGCCACCAAAGTCTAAAAAAAAAAAAAAAAAAAAAAAAAAAAAAAAAAAAAAAAAATGCTTCCTTTGGTGCGGGCAGGGTCACGATTTTGGTTCACCCGTCCTTTTATAGGTCCCTAAAGTTGCGGTACCCCGTGGATGTCAGGAGAATTACCAGGGATGACCGAGTCAACACTGAGCTCGGCACCGGATCCCTGCGTCAGGCCGTCGGCATCCTCACCCCGAAGGACTTCCGGCCCCTAGTCGACGATGAGTAAGGTAAGTGGGACTGATGGCTCTAAACGTTGCTACTTTGAATGTGAGGGGATTAAGGGATCCGGACATGTGTACGCGCTTGCTTGGTGAACTTAAAACCCTCGCTGTAGATGTCGCTGCGGTGCAGGAAACCCACTTCACTTGCGGTGCCGACTGTCGGGTGCTGGAAAGCGATTTTAACGTTTTCTCAGCATATGGCAGCCGTACCAGCGTTGGAGTTTCTTTGCTAGTTGGACGCAGCCTTGATGCTGATGTTGACGTTGTTTTTGCAGGTGACGGGGGCCGACTGGTTGTGGCCGATGTTGCCGTGAAAAGTTTCAAGTTTCGTCTGGTTGCGGTTCATGCGCCCAATATTGTTGAGGAAACGGTTTCCTTTTTTCGTCGGTTGGCGCCGTTCTTGGCCGATACGAAGCGGCTAGTGTTAATGGGTGATTGGAATGCGATCCTTGATCCCAAGATAGATAAGGTCTGTCGGGGAGCTAGGCGTGCGGGAAGGAGTGAAAGCAGCCTTGCCGGCCTCATGACTCATCATGACCTCGTCGACAGGTTTCGTCTGGTTCACCCAGGGCAGGAGATGTGGACGTGGCTAGATAGCTCGCCTCTGCCAAAGTAGGTTCCTACTTGGACAGAGTGTTAGTGAGACGAGCTGACATTGACATGATAGAGTCTACGGTTAGATAATATGCCTAGTCTGGCCGGCTACTGGAAGTTCAATACCTCCTTACTGGAGATACGGGACTTCTGGGACAGGTTGGAATCCCTATTTCAACGGGCGTTAGTAGGGGCGGTTACCGGGATCTCTTAAACATGGGATTAGAAATTTCGCCACCAAGTACGGACGACAGCTCAATTTAGATAGGACCAGGAAGGCGAAATCCATAGATGATAGACTTTCCTGGGCGGTGGCTGGGGGGACTCCCTAAACGTACAGCTAGCTGGGGGGGACCTTGAGCGCGAGAGTAGCGAGCGCTACAAGGGATACGTAGTTAGATCTAGGTTAAAGAGAGTTCTCAACGAATCTGTGAAAACGAACGCGTGAAGAAGAATTGCGAAGTTTCCCCGATCGGTATAACGATCCTGTCAAGGTCCCGGATGGGCGACTGCTGCGATCGGGTCACGAGATGTGTGATGCCTTTCGGGCGAACTTTCGGGATCGCTTTGCCCGCTGTACTGATCTCCTGCTCTGGGAGTTTCGTAGCTATCTTGCCGACTTCCCCCGCCTGAGGGTGGCTGAAGGGGCTAGTTGCGAGGATGTGGTTACTGAATGCGGAGTCCGTGACGCGTTGAAGCAGGTCGGCCTGAACAAGTCACCGGGACTTGATGGTTTGCCCTACGAAGTGTACTGGAGGATGTCGCACATGTTTGTGCCTATTCTGACGGATATGTTCAACCATTGGTTCGCCCAGGGAGCCATCCCTGGTAGCGTTACCAAGGGCGTGATCACATTGCTGAAGCAAGGTGGAAGGCATGTTGGGGAGGGTTTAGATGATTACAGGCCCATAACTCAGCTTAATACAGAGTTAAAGATTTTGGCCTGGGTCTTATTGAATCGTTTACAGCTTGTCATTAGCGACCTGATCGGCTCTGAGCAGACCTTTGCTGTGAAGGGAAGATCGATTCAGGACAACCTGCACTTGATTCGCGAGGTCCTCGAAGACGGCACCGAGGCCGCGCTGATCAGATTAGATCATTCTAAAGCCTTCGATAGGGTTGACCATCGGTTTTTGGCGACTGCTTTGGAGACTGCCGAATTATAACCGGAGTTCCGCAGATGGATTAGCATGATGTACCACAACCCTCAGGCAGTGGTGCAGGTGAACGGAAGGCGTTCGAGGGTGTTCGCGATCGAGCGTTCGGTCCGGCAGGGCTGCCCGTTGTCTCCTCTTCTCTATGTCCTAGCTTTGGAGCCCCTGCTCCGTAGGCTTAGGGATAGGACGACAAATCCGGCCCTGCGCGGTTTCCGTTTTGCTGGCCCTCTTACGGCAAGGGTTTCTGCGTTCGCCGATGATATCACAGAGTTTGTATCCCGCTGCCTTGATATAAAGGCTGTGAAGAAGGCGGTTAGCGAGTACGAGCGGATTGCAGGAGCCAAGGTCAATTTTGAAAAAAAGCGAAGGTTTGCGGCTCGGTGCTTGGAGGGGTAGCAATACTCTTCCAGGACCCGTCCGCATCCTCGGGGTGTGGTTCGGGCCCGACCTCCAACTGGAGCGAAATTGGTCGGAAGTACAAGCCAAGATGAATGCTCAGGTGGGAATCGGGCTTTCAAGGAGGTTGTCCTTAAAGGGCAGGGCGGAGGCGTGCGCCACGTACGTCTTCCCCTTGATTCTTCACCGATTGGCTGTACTTCCTCTGCCTAAGGTACATCGGTTGGCACTGCAACAATCCCTCTCAAGATTACTCTGGGGAGGTGCAAGGCCGATGGTCCGTAGGCAGGTTTGTTTCCAACGTACACGCAACGGGGGTCTAGGGTGCCTGATCTGAAGAGCCACTGGCATGCTGAAAGACTTGCATACTTGGGCAGAGCCTTGATGGGGGACGCAGTGTGGAGACTAAAGGCGAGTCGGACCTTTCCTCGCCTCAAGTCAGACCAAAGTTTGACGTAGGCCTTTGGGCGAAGCACTGTTTGTCCGCCTGTGCCAAACGGCCCTTCGTAACCTTCTTTGGTCCAGTGACCGTTCACGGCCTCGAAAAGAACTACATCGGGAGCTAGTGGTGGGTTCCGCTTCTGGTCCTCTTAGTGAGCGGCGTGGCTGGACGACGTAGGAGATCCGCTCTCATCGGAATTGGGCGCCATGATCGAACTTCTTGAACAACTCCGAGTTCTCGCTCACCTGGCGACTTGTACGGAATGTGTTACCCCTTCTCGACATGAACTACAAGGCGGGCCTGGCAGACATGCGTTATTGCCCTTGCTGCGCCAGTGGCTTAGAAGTAACGGCTGAGCAAGCCTTCTTCCACTGCGAGCGAGTTCGCCCGTTTTGGGATCACGTCGGGGAGTGGACGGCTCGCATCGAACCCAAGCAGCTCGTGCTGCTCGACGTTGGTTACGTCGTGGACTACGCTCTTCCTCTGTTTCAAGGTGAGAAGCGTGTGGTGTTTCTTGCGATCCTAGCTGTAGCTCGAATGGTGCTATGGTCGACGCTAAACAAGGGATTATATGACGATGCAAACTTTTCTCATTGTGATCTGGTTTTGTACTTTAGGCATTTGCTTAGGGTCAGAATCAGATGCGATAGAAAACGCTTGGATCGCATAACATTCAGCAAAAGGTGGGTGAATGCAGCGAGCCTGGTCGTGCGAAAGGGGGCAACGTTGGAGTCATCCTTTCCTCCTCTGCTGGCCCATGGCCTCTACGGTACGGGTCCTTAGTGACCCCTTCCCTGGTAAGTAGGACGTTTTTTTCCCCTCTTGAAACCTAGTTAGCTGTATGTTGTGAGTCACTGTCCCTGTCATCTAGTTGCTTAGTTCTCAAGATCTTCCCCATCCCCATTATTTTTGTACCTGAACCCGCATTCCAGTCCGCTTTTTATTGAAGATCTTGAACATTCATATGTATAAAAATCATTACCAGGTCGTATCCATCCATCCATACCACGCCAAACCCTTCATTTCTTTTAGCCCTGTAGACTAGGATTCCTGCCCCACCTAGGGTAGGTCCGGCTTGTTTTCGGTTCTTTCGCCCCCGGAAAACAGTCGGCCTCCAATTTCATAGACAGGGGGATGGGGGGGGCAACCAAACGGGGGATTTTTCCTTTGTTTTTGTATATATTTCGGGGTTTTTCTCCCATTCCCATCATATTCATTGTAAATAAATCATACTTGTAAATAAAATCATTCATTAATCTCGGGACTTTAAATAGGACTTCTTCAGAGAGTAAATGTGGTATTTTGGTGATTGCTTCGCATATGGCGATGGAAGAATGGTTATATATTGTATTGTTGAATGGGTCGGCAAATGTGGCTAGCTAGGTCCTCTTGGAACGGAGAACAGAATGACCTCTCCTTTCCCCTCCCCCAAAACCTTCAAGGCCTTGTGCCTTCTACGTGTAAACATAGAAACAAAGCAGTCTAGAAAGTGAATTTTTCTTGTGTTGCTATTTTCTACTGACTAGTAAGCTTTTGATATTGTTAAAATTCTTCTTGTTTGAAAATATTGTTATTTGTTGAATTCTATTGTTGATACCAATTGTTACTGTTTGCAGATACATTGTTGAGTGCTCCTCCTCCAAACAATAGTTATTTTGTCTGTTGAGGGGGGTCAACTCCTGTTAACTTTTGTGGAAAAAAAAAAAAAAACTCATCTTTTCATCTCCAACATCGTCTCATTTTTTCCATATCAAATAAGAACATTCGTTATTTTTCTCGCCAAGTTGCCTAAAAAGCTACTATGGCAGAATCATCAGGATCTACATCACCGTCTGACATATTTGACGGCCTAAGGCCCCCCCCATCAAAGCCGGAAGACAGAGGGCCATTACTCTCAGTCATCTACCCTGGCCAGCTCAATCCAACCGGCTCAAAAAGTGCCATCCATATCAGCCTCTTGGACGGAAAAAAATAACTGAAGAAATGCCCTAAGGATTATGTAAAAATTAGGGAAAGGCACGAAAAATATTTTCAAGGGAATAGGATACTTCCTATTCCCGAATTAGTCCAAGAGGTCCAGCCCAAGAAAATATCCTTCGTAATCACGGACTTAAAATCCAGGAGGCTGGCTGGTATAAAGAAGAAAACATTTGAAGAGCTATTGAAAGCAGCAGGCATCCCTGCAAAATATTATTGCAGACGAAGCTTTGCGACTTGGGATGTACTGCTGCCTACGGAGGAACTCGCAACGAAACTGGCTGGGGATAATATTACATCCAAGTACTTCCGGCTTCAGCCCGAGTATCTGGGAAGACGGCGAATAAAGATCACCGTGTGTTATGTCCCCATCGAATTAAATGAAGTATTGGCTGCATTTTTAAGCAACTACGGAGATATTGAAGATGTAACCAAGGCAAAATCACCAAGCGGGAGTTTATGGCTATACCACACTTAGTGGAGTACGAGAGCCAGATAATGACGGTGGTCGTTGAGGGTCGGAAGCCCCAGTGTTGGAATTGCAAACAACTGGTTTGTTTGGTTTTATGGCATATCAACCTTTTTAGGTTATTTAACGTCAAATCCATTTTTATGTAAATACTCTGTTCTATTGAAAACAGTTATATGTAATAATTCATTTAAGTGTAAATACAGTTTTAATGTCGAAAAACAGTTCCATTTCAAATAATTCAGTTAGGCATAAGCACGCAGTTTAAGTGTAAGTACGGTTTAATTGTCAAAAACGTTTCCATTTCAAGCTATTAAGTTTACTCAATTCATGTTAGCATAAGTATGCTGTTAGTTCTATTTAATCCATAGATAGGGCCCTATCAGGTGCTACCACTCCGGGCCAGAGTGGACCTGGGAGCAATGGCAATGAAGGGGTACTCCGCATTCCCCAAAGATGCAGCACTGCTGGAACCTCAACATCAGATAGTTTAGTGTCATATCCAGGACACTCGTGGTGGTGGTGGTGGGGGGGTCTTACCCCTCTGCAGAGGTGCAGTCAGTGTATTCTATAGCCCCTGACTGGGTAAATCACTTTCGGGTTTTAAGTAGGTTTTTTTTTTCATAGAATAAACGTGGTATTTTGGTGATTGCAGTGCGCATGAGGATGGAAGAATGGTTATATATTGTACTGTTGAATGGGTCGGCGAATGTGGCTAGCTAGGTCCCCTTAGAACATAGAGAACAGAATGACCGCTCCTTTCCTCTCCCCCCAAAACTTCAAGGCCTTGTGCCTTCTTTTGTGAATTCAAAAGATATAAAGCAGACTAGAAAGTGAATTCTTGTGTTACAAATTTTTACGGACCAGTAAGTTTTTGATTATTTTTAAAATTGTTCTTGTTTGAAAATATTGTTATTTGTTGAAATTTTTGCCACGTATTGTTACTGTTGGACTCTATGTTGTTGACTGCCCCTCCCCCAAACAATTGTTATTTGTTTGTTGAGGGGGGGGGTCAACTCTTGTTATTCTTCGGAACATTTTGGAAAAAGACCCCACTTATTTTATCATTCAACATATTTTCATTTGCAAATCATCCGCAAACGTAAAACAAGAACATTCGTTGGTTTTTCTCTCCTAGTTGCCTCATAAGCAACTATGGCAGAGCCACCACATTCAGTGTCAGTAACATCATCACCTGACATTTTCAACGAACTAGAACCCCCCCCCACCTCAAAGCCGGAAGACAGATGGCCAGCACTCTCGCAGTCATCTTCGCCGGCCAGCTCAATCCAGAAAGTACCTTCAATGCCAGCCTCTTGGACGACAAAAATCACAGAAAAAATGCCCTAAAGACTATACAAAAATTAGGGAAAGATATGAAAAATACTTCCAAGGGAATAGAATTCTTCCTATTCCCGAACTTGTTCATGAAGTACAACCTAAAATCATTTCATACGTTGTAACAGACTTGAAAACGAAGAGGTTGGCTGGTATCAAAAAGGATACATTTGATTGGTGGGTTTTATGGCATATCAACCTTTTTAGGTTATTTAACGCCAAATCCATTTTTATGTAACTAATCAGTTTTATTTCAAACAATTCAGTTTAGCATGAGTACACCGCTTGTCAAAAAACATTTCTATTTCAAACAATTCAGTTTAGCATGAAACAATTGTTTGGCTTAAATATGCAGGCAGCATAAATCATTCCATTTACTTTTCCTCATTTGTTTGCACACAGTTAAATTATTACAAGAGTTTATATGTAACAATAAGAATTTAACAGTCACTTGTTAGCACACATTTGAATAGATATGCATTATATCTTAGAGATTAATAATTAAAAAAAAAAGTGACTGAGCTTATAAGTTTGCCGACAGTTAAGTGGTTTCAAGTATTGTAGTTTTTGATTATTTCTTCAAGATTAAGGCTGGCAACTAAGCGGTCTGTGTCACTCTCCATACTCTCTATACTATACGTCCTTTGTAGGGGTTTTGTTGGTGGTTGAGAATTGGATTGTTTGGTTGTTATAGGCGACTTTGTTGTTGACGGTATTTTGAATGTACTTCCTGATCTTTCCTTATTCACTTTGGTGTTCATTTGTATTTTCGTAGTTTGGCTAATGGGGAGTTGTGATTTTTGTTTCAGTTGTTCAGGTCTTATGGGAGACAGGTTTTTTAGTCTATCTTTACTGCTTTTTGGTAGACGGATTGGTGATTTATGTAACGGCTGTTTTGATGGAGATTTTGCACTTTTAGGAGTAGTTCGTGTTGGAGTGATAGATCCTACGTGTGTTTTTGTTTGAACTACAACATTGGATCTCTCCCCATTCGCAGCTTGTTGCTGAGCTGGTGCTTCGTAAAATTCATCGGAATGTAGTTTTTTTCAGGTGCTCCTGAACTTTGGCCAATCATTGCCTTCCAGCTTGAGCAATTTCTCCACAGGTGTTCTATATTCGGTGTCGTCATTGATTCTATCCGCCCTCCGTGCAACGGAGGCGTAGCTGCTTTCTCCCATATAGCTCCCTACAATTCTCCTAGCTTCCAGAAAGGAAACATTCCTCTTGTGTTTGACCTCAATAATTTTTTTCTTTTTGGTAAACAGTACAAGTTCTTGCTTAAGCCGGATGATCTTGTTGGCAGTTTGCACATCGAATTTCTTTCAAGCAATCTTCCTCTGCATGGTCCGGGTCCTTTTCACCGCATTTGGAACATGTCTGTCGTCCTCTACAGGCTTCCCTGTGGTGTCGAAATTTCTGACATTTGAAGTACCTCAGGGGAGCTGGGACGTACTGCTCAACTTTCTCAAGACAATAGCCGATCTTCACGTCTTTTGACGGAGTTTGGGGCTTATTAAATGTTGGGATGTAAATATTGGTTTGGATTCGTTTATCAGATTTTCTGATGGAAATTCTCTTCATATTTGTAACTCCCTGTTTTCCCAGGGCTGATGCTATCTCATCTTCCGTAGCCAATGCCAACTCTCTACTCCTGATAACTCCCTTGGAAGTGTTGAGTTTCTCATGCGGATACGCCCTGCATTTGGTCGTATGAAAGGTTTTTATTTTTAATGTTTTTTGTCTGTCTCCGGCTGTCGACCTTGACAAGCAAGTTACCATTCCTTGTTTTCTTAACAGTTTTCAGACTAGCTCTTGTAGATATCACTTTCTATAAGGAAAGGTGAGAATTTCGCTATGCATAACTCCAAAGATTCAATAACAATGAATCTGGGGAAGTCTGCTGCCTCATTCTCCGAGTCTGATTCTGAGAGGTTTCTTTTAGTTTTTTTGTTTGAAGACGCCATATATGCGATATATTTTTTTCACTCGCCCTGCGCTCCTCCACCCACCACGGAGTCCAACTTATGTTGGAATAAACCAAGGGGGTAACCCATTCGCCTTGGTTGAGACGGGTGATACGCGAACAGTATACTCGAGTTGAGGGTAGGCTTCCGAGCCGTTGCCAATTTCTCAGCGCTGGTCAAATTCCTATTCTTAACACACCGCCTTCTAGCAACTAACTGATAAGGGTTGGGAACTTGCTAGGGCTTGACATGACCAGCCGATTGATCGGATCGGGCCCAATCCGACCGCCCGTCAGACCAAGTAAGGGCCAAAGTGGTGTGTTGCAAGCCATTGACCGCTTAACCACAGGGGATCCGTCCTAGCGCCTTACGGGTCGCCACCCACAGCCAACAGGTGGTCTCATTGGGGGAGGGGTGTCTTACCCCTCTGCAGAGGTGCAGTCGGCGTATTCTACAGCCCCAGCCGACAGGGCCCAGAAAATAATGAAAAAAGAAAAATAGAAAAGGAAACTATGGATTTCTCCGTAAACTTGACGAAGGGATAGTGGGGACTCAGTAACTGAGGAAGGGAAGAAGAAGCACATGAAAGACTTCCAAGAAAGAAACAGTCCCAAACACCCTCCCTGCCTCAACATAAGGGAGAGAAAAAATTCCAACAGAACGACCAGCTCAAATCATTCCTCCCCGACAAAATACCCCAGCACACCTCTCTGACTTCCCACAAAATCACCTCCACTTTCACCCATCACAACCCCAAAGTTACTTATACGGTCCCATTCGGTGACTAGAGAAACAACGCCACCGGCAACATCATCTACTGTACAAAAGCAGCGGTCACGGTCGGCTTCAAATGAAGTTCGAAGTGCACTCAGTGCATTTCACTTCTCCGAGGACGTTCTGCAACCCCAAAACCTGGATCATGCGGTAAAAAATCGCTGAAACCACTATTATCATTTAGGACCGTGGACAGCAAAGACATAACAAATCCATATTTGTTTCAGGACGCAATAATGTTGACCACATTCGTCCGTTCGGCTGGCAATCGGACTGAAGAGCTTTGGCAATTTAGCGACGAAGCCAGTCGGTCGGACGTAATGTTAGCAGATATGAAAAACTCAATGCTTAAAAAATGCTTCTCTTTTGTGCGGGCAGGGTCCCGATTTTAGTTCACCCGTCCTTCTATAGGTCCCTAAAGTTGCGGTACCCCATGGATGTCGGGGGAATTACCAAAGACGACCGAGTCAACACTGAGCTCGGCACCGGATCCCTGCGTCAGGCCACCGGCATCCTTACCCCGAAGGATTTCCGGCCCGTAGTCGACGATGAGTAAGGTAAGTGGGACTGATGGCTCTAAACCTTGCCACTTTGAATGTGAGGGGACTGAGGGATCCGGGCATGTGTACGCGCCTGCTTGGTAACTCAGGACCCTCGGCGTAGATGTTGCTGCGGTGCAGGAAACCCACCTCACTTGCGGTGCAAACTGTCGTGTGCTGGAAAGCGATTTTAACGTTTTCTCAGCATACGGCAGCCGTGCCAGCGCTGGGGTTTCTTTGCTAATTGGACGCAGCATTGATGCTGACGTTTTTGCAGGTGACGGGGGCCGACTGGTTGTGGCCGATGTTGCCGTGAAAAGTTTCAAGTTTCGTCTGGTTGCGGTTTATGCGCCCAATATCGTTGTGGAGAGGGTTTCCTTTTTTCGGCTAGTTTTAATGGGTAATTGGAATGCGATCCTTGATCCCAAGATTGGGAAGGAGTGAGAGCAGCCTTGCCGGCGTCATGACTAGTCATAACCTGGTCGACCGGTTTCGTCTGGATCACCCAGGGCGGGAGATGTGGACGTGGCTAGATAGCTCGCCCTCTGCCAAAGTAGGTTCCTACTGGGACAGAGTGTTAGTGAGACGAGCTGACCTCGATTTCGTTAGTTGTCCCACGTTCCACTTGATAGCGTGGACTCATCATAAGCTTTTTAGAGTCAGTCTACGGTTAGCTAATAGGCCTAGTCTGGCAGGTTACTGGAAGTTCAATACCTCCTTACTGGAGATACGGGACTTCCAGGAGCGGCTGGAATCCCTAATCAAGCGGGAGTTTGTGGGGGTGGTTACCAGGAATAGGTGGTGGGGATCTCTCAAACATACGATTAGAGAAATCGCCACCAAGTACGGTCGACAGCTCAATCTAGATAAGACCAAGGGGTAAATCTATAGACGACAGACTTTTCTGGGCGGTGGCTGCTTTGGTTTGGTGGGTTTCATGGCATATCAACCTTTGTAGGATATTTAATGCCAAATCCATACTTATGTAACTAATCAGTTTTACTTCAAACAACTCAGTCAAGCATGAGTACATAGCTTGTCAAAAATATTCCCAATTCAGTTTATTCAATCACGTATGACAAGTTAGTATAAGTAAAGTTTCAATGTAAAAAACAGTTCTATTTCAAATAATTCAGTTTAGCGTAAGAAACGATTCTGTTTGGCATAAATATGCAGGCAGCATAAGTCATTCCATTTACTTTTCCTCATTTGTTTGCACACAGTTAAATTATTACAAGAGTTTCTATGTAACAATAAGAATTTAACATCAGTCATTCGTTTGCACACATTTAAATAGATATGTATGATATGTTAGAGATTAACAATTCAAAAAAGTGACTGAGCTTATAAGTTTGCCGACAGTTAAGGGGGTTTCAAGTATTGTAGTTTTTGATTATTTCTTCAGGATTAAGGCTGGCAACTAGGCGGTCTGTGTCGCTCTCCATACTATACGTCCTTTGTGGGGGTTTTGTTGGTTGTTGAGCATTGAATGGTTTGGTTGTTATAGGCGACTTTGTGGTTGAGGGTATTTTGAATGTACTTCCTGGTCTGGTTTGGTTGGTTTGTTGGGTTTTATGGCATATCAACCTTTGTAGGTTATTTAACGCCAAATCCATTTTTATATAAGTTTGTCAAAAACATTCCCATTTCTAACTATTCAAGCAGTTGTATGTAACAATTCGGTTAAGTGTAAATACAGTTTCAATGTCGAAAAAACAGTTCTATATTAAATAATTCAGTTAAGCATAAGCACACAGTTTAAAATGTAAGTACGGTTTAATTGTTAAAAATATTTCTATTTCAAACTATTCAGTTTTACTCAATTCATTTTAGCATAAGTATGCTGTTAATTCTATTTAATTCATAGATAGGGCCCTTATCAGGTGCTACCACTCCGGGCCAGAGTGGACCTGGGAGCAATAACAATGAAAGGGTACTCCGCATTTCCCAAAGCTCCAGCACTGCTGGAACCCCACTCGTTGGGTGGGGGTCTTACCCCTCTGCAGAGAAGCAGTCGGTGTATTCTACAGCCCCAGCTGACTGGGCAAGCACTTTTAGGAGTAGTTTGTGTTGGAGCGATAGATCCTACGTGTGTTTTCGGTTAAACTACAACATTGGTTGGTTGGTTGTTTGCGTTTTATGGCATATCAAACTTTGTAGGTTATCTAACGCCAAATCAGTTTTTATGTAAATAATCAGTGCTATTTCAAACAAACCAGTTTGGCATGAGTACACAGTTTGTCAAAAACATTTTTTTCAAACAATTCAGTTTATCCAAGCAGCTATAACAATTCAACTTGGTTTGTTGGGTTTTATGGCATATCAACCCTTTTAGGTTATCCAACGCCAAATCCATTTTTATATAACTGATCAGTTCTATTTCCAACAAGTCAGTTTACCATGAGTACACAGCTTCTCAAACATTTCTATTTCAAACAATTCAGTTTAGTCAAGCAGTTATAACAATTCAGTTTAGTATAACTACAGTTTCAATGTCAAAAAACAGTTCTATTTCAAATAACTCAGTTTAGCATAAGAAATAAGTTTTGGCATAAATAATATTTACTTTTCCTCATTTATTTGCACACAGTAAAATTACTACAAGAGTTTCTATGTAACAATAAGAATTTCACATTAGTCATTCGTGAGCTCACATTTGAATTAACAATTCAAAAAAGTGACTGACCTTATAAGTTTGCCGACAATTAAGTGGTTTTAAGTATTGTAGTTTGATTATTTCTTCAAGATTAAGGCAAGGTTTAGTTTGGTTTTATGGCATATCAACCTTTATAGGTTATTTAACGCCAAATCCATTTTTATGTAAATCTGTTCTATTGAAAATTCAGTTTAGCATAAGTACACAGTTTAATTGTCAACATTTCCATCTCTAACTATTCAAGCAGTTATATGTACTAATTCAGTTAATTGTAAATACTGTTTTAATGTCGAAAAACAGTTCTATTTGAAATAATTCAGTTAAGCATAAGCACGCAGTTTAAGTGTCAAAAACGTTTCTATTCCAAGCTATTCAGTTTACTCAATTCATTTTAGCTTAAGAATGCTGTTAGGGCCCTGTCTATGGGTTAAATAGAACTATCAGGTGCTACCACCCCGGGCCAGAGTGGACCTGGGAGCAATGGCAATGAAGGGGTACTCCGCATTCCTCAAAGCTCCAGCACTGCTGGAACCTCACGATCAGATTGTTTAGTGTCATATCCAGGACACTCGTTGTGTGTGGGGGGTCTTACCCCTCTGCAGAGGTGCAGTCAATGTATTCTACAGCCCCAGCTGACTGGGCAATACACAGATTTAAATGTCAGACTGTTTTATTTCAGATAATTCAGTTCAGCATAAGTACACAGTTTAGACGTCAAAAACATTTCTATTTCGAGCAATTCAGTTCAGCACTATTAGGCAGTTCCAATGTCAAAACATTTCTATTTTAAACAATACAGTTTAGCATAAATACGCAGTTTAAATGCAAAAATCAGTATAGTGAAAGAGGCACGTTTTTGGTCTATTTAACCCATAGATAGGACCCTTATCAGGTGCTGCCACTCCGGGCCAGAGTGGACTGGGAGCGATGGCAATTAAGGGGTACTCCGCATCCCACAAAGCTCCAGCACTGCTGGAACCTCACCATCAGATTGTTTAGTGTCATATCCAGGACACTCGTTGTGGGGGGGGGTCTTACCCCTCTGCATCGAAGCAGTCGGTGTATTCTACAGCCCCAGCTGACTGGGGAATCCCTTGAAAGTGTTGTTACTCATGCGGATACGCCCTGCATTTGGTTGTATGAAAAGTTTTAAAATATTTTCTGTCTGTCTCGACAAGTAAGTTACCATACCTTGTTTTCTGAACATTTTTCGAACTAGCTCTTGTAGATATTACTTTTTTGATAAGGAAAGGTGAGAGTTTGGCTAGGCATACGTCCTCCAAAGATTCAATAATGAATCTGGGGAAGTCTGCTGCCTCATTCTCCGAGTCTGATTCTTAGAGGTTCCGTTTAGTTTTGTTTGAAGACGCCGTATATGCTGTATATTTTTCACTGGCCCTGCGCTCCTACACCCACCACGGAGTCCAACTTGTGTTAGGAATAAACCAAGGGGGTAACCCATTCGCCTTGGTTGAGATGGGGGATACGCGACCAGTATACTCGAGTTGAGGGTAGGCTTCCGAGCCGTTCCCAGTTTCTCGGTGCTGGTCAAATTCCTATTCCTAACACCATTGACCCTTAGCCACCGTCTTCTAGCAACTAACAGATAAGGGTTGGGAAATTGCAACAATTGAAGATTTAAAAGTACGGTCGGGATAAGATATATATTTGCTAGGGCTTGACATGACCAGCCGACTGATCGGATCGGGCTCAATCCGACCGCCCGTCAGACCAAGTAAGGGCCAAAGTGGTGTGTTCCAAGCCATTGACCACTGTATCGCCGGATCAATGACTGCTCAACCACCAGAGATCCGTCCTAGCGTCTTACAGGTGGCAGATGTGCAGGCGGCGTATTCTACAGCCCCAGCCGACAGGGTGGTAAGCTTGGGCGGGAGCTAGTAGATTGGGAAGATGTGAAAGCAGCCTTGCCGACCTCATGACTCGTCATGAACTGGTCGACAGGTTTCGTCTCGATCACTCAGGGCGGGAGATGTGGACATGGTTAGATAGCTCGCCCTCTGCCAAAATAGGTTCCTACTTGGACAGAGTCTTAGTTAGACGAGCTGACCTCTATTTCGTTAGTTATCCCAAGAATGGTGATTTGGACGACGCAAGACAAGGGGTTGTATGACGATGCAAACGGACCCCATCCCTGGTAAGTAGAATCGTTTTTCTCCTTGGAACCTAGTTAGCAGTATGTTGTGAGTCATCTAGTCGTTAGTTCTCAAGATCTTCCACATCCATTATTTTTGTACCTCAACCCGTGTCCCAGTCCACGTTTACTAAAGATCTTGAACATTCATATGTATAAAAAAAATCATATCTCCTGCTGCTATCAACCCATACCGCGCCCGACCCTTTTTTCCTTTTACCCCTGTAGATTAGGATTCCCCTCCCACCTAGGGTAGGTCCGGCTTGTTTTCGGTTCTTTTGCCTCGGAAAACAGTCGGCCTCCAATTTTATAGACGGTTGGATGGGAGGGCAGCCAAACGGGGAATTTTCCCTTGTTTTTCGTTTATATGTATTTTGGGGTTTTTCTCCCATTCATCATATCCATTGTAAAGAAATCAAATTATAAATAAAATAATCCATCACTTTCGGGTTTTAAGTAGGACTTCTTCATAGAGCAAATGTGGTATTTTGGTGACTGCAGCGTGCATGATGGAAGAATTGTTATATATTGTACTGTTGAATGGGTCGGCGAATGTAGCCAGCTAGGTCCCCTTAGAACACATAGAAAAGCATGACCGCTCTTTTTTCTCTCCCAAAACTTCAAGGCCTTGTGCCTACCATTTTATAATAGGAATAAAGCAGACTCGAACGTGAAGATTTTTGGTTGGTTTGGTTTGTTGGATTTTATGGCATATCAACCTTTGTAGGTTATTTAACGCCAAATCCATTTTTATGTAAATAATCTGTTCTATTTAAAACAATTCAGTTTAGCATAAGTACACAGTTTAATGGTCAAAACATTTCCATTTCTAACAATTCAAGCAGTTGTATGTAACAATTCGGTTAAGTGTAAATACAGTTTTAATGTCGAAAAACAGTCCTATTTCAAATAATTCAGTTAAGCATAAGCACGCAGTTTAAATGTAAGTACGGTTTAATTGTAACAGTCATTTCTATTTCAAACTATTCAGTTTTACTCAAACAATTCATTTTAGCATAAGTATGCCGTTAGTTCTATTCAACCCATAGATAGGACCCTTATCAGGTGCTACCACTCCGGGCCAGAGTGGACCTGGGAGCAATGGCAATGAAGGGGTATTCCGCATTCCCCAGCATTGCTGGAACCTCACGATCAGATTGTTTAGTGTCATATCCAGGACACTCGTTAGGGGGGGGTCTTACCCCCTCTGCAGAGGTGCAGTCAGTGTATTCTGGGTAATACACAGAGTTAAATGTAAAATAGTTCTATTTCGAGCAATTCAGTTCAGCAATAGTACGCAGTTCCAATGTCAAAACAGTTCTATTTTAAACAATTCAGTTTAGCATAAATACGCAGTTTAAATGCAAAAATCAGTATATTGAAAGAAGCACGTAGTTCTATTTAACCCATAGATAGGACCCCTAACAGGTGCTACCACTCCGGGCCAAAGAGGATCCGGGAGCGATGGCAATGAAGGGGTACTCCGCATTCCCCAAAGCTCCAGCATTGCTGGAACCTCACCATCAGATTGTTTAGTGTCATATCCAGGACACTCGTTGGTGGGGGGGTTCTTACCTCTAAGCAGAGAAGCAGTCGGTGTATTCTACAGCCCCAGCCGACTGGGCAAGCCGTGTGTTATGTCCTTATTGCACTAAATGAAGAGGTCTTAGCTGGCTACTTGATAAAATATGGAAACATAGAAAACAGAAAAAGCCAAATCAACAAATGGGACAGCGTACAGTGATTATATCTTCATGTTCTTAGACAGAGGGGGGGGGTTACGGCCATACCCCACGTACTACAATATAAAGACCAAGTTGGTCGGTGGTCGGTTTGTTTGGTTTTATGGTATATCAACCTTTGTAGGTTATTTAACGCCAAATCCATTTTTATGTAAATAAACAGTTCTATTTAAAACAATTTCGGCCTCCATTTTCGTAGACGGGGGGGGATGGGAGGGTGGCCAAACGGAGTTTCTCATGCCCATCATATATTTTCATTGTTCATTAATCCCCAAAGCTCTAGCACTGCTGGAACCTCACCATCAGATTGGTTAGTGTCATATCCAGGACACTCGTTGGTGTGTGTGTGGGGGGGTCTTACCCCTCTGCAGAGAAGCAGTCGGTGTATTCTACAGCCCCAGCCGACTAGGCAATAAAATTTGGTTAGTTTGGTTTAGTTTCTTTGTTTAATGGCAAATCAACTCTTAGGTTATTTAATGCCAAATCCATTCTCCTAGAAGAACAGTAGTGGTACTATTTAACCCATAGCTGGGAGGATAAGGGGGTTCATACCTTTCCCAAGGGTATTTGTCCGAAAGTGAACGTAATAGCGTGACTGGAGTACGAACTCGCGTACTACGATTCCGCAGTCCAATCGCTTTAACCATTATACCACGAGGACACCACCAAATGTGGATGGATTATCCAGATTAATCCCCCCCCCCAAAAAAAAAAAAAAAAAAATACAGAACCGCTTGGGGAGTTGAAATTTAAGACAAGTTCATAAATTCATTTATCAAACCCAAGAAGAACTAATGTAAGTTAAAACATTTTCAACGTACAACGGCGTATTGATGTATGGAGAATGGGTGGTCATAACCGCAGTTTTTTTTCAAAGAAAATTTTGAAATGTTTCCCTACCAGGCATCTGGGAATGAGTAGAATGAATTCTCTCATGCGAAGCTATGAATACTGGCCGGGTATGGATAAGGGCATTGAAAACTTGTTGAAATCATGCAGAAGCTGCGCATCGGTAGAAAAAGCACCTCCCATTAAATTCAATCCATGGCCTAAGACAGACAAACCGAGGTCTCGTCTACATATTGACTATATCGGTCCGATAAAATGGAACATACTTTTATCATAGACAGCTTTACGAAATGGCAAGAAGTTTTCGAATGCAGAACACTTACGATAAGAGTCCGAATAGGGGTGTTCCTGGAACTGTAAGATTCAGATTGTCAGAATCCATTCTGACAATGTCACACAATTTATAATCAAAAGAATTTGAAAATTTCTTTACACTGCTTTCGATAAATCACCTAAAATCGGCACCTTACCATCCAAGATCAAATGGACTGGGTGGAAAGATATGTAATAGGGCAATTAAGAAAGTGAAGAATAACAAGAATTTCTGTCCATTTATCGAATCACACCTAATCCAAATACTAACGCAGACATATTCCCAGCAGAGCTGATGTTTGCTAGGAAAATTTGATCAATTGATTCATAGTCCTGTTGGTTGGTTTGTTGGGTTTGATGGCATATCAACCTTTTTAGGTTATTTAACGCCAAATCCATTTTTATGTAAATAATCTGTTCTATTTCAAACAAGTCAGTTTACCATGAGTACACAGCTTGTCAAAAACATTTCTATTTCAAACAATTCAGTTTAGTCAAGCGGTTATATAACGATTCAGTTTAGTATAACTTAGTCCTGGGAAGAAATATTTCCTAAATTATCGTTTAGGTAAAGGAACCTGGTTAGAAGGCATGAGTGGAAAAAAAAAAAATTTACATAAAGCATCCAAGCCGAAGGGTTCGCAGATTTTAACCAAATAAAAAAGTTAAAGTTAGCGACCATAGTCGAGGATGACCCGAAGGCTCCCTTTTCGATAGCTACTACACCAAGGTGTAGGGGAGGGCGCTACTCCATTCCCAGGATTGCTCCACTTTACCCTTGAACCGTACCTTATAATGCTGAGTGTTAAGCAAGGTGGTATCAAGTACCATTTTTAAAGTCTTTGGTATGACTCGACCTGGTTAACCAAATAAAGATACCCCAAACACAAAGGAACGAGTTGAAGAACCCATTTTTTTTGGATCTGTTGGATTTTGTAGCTTCTGCAGTAAGTTGGTTAAAATTGCTTGTTATTGTTGATCTAGTTACCGTTTTTATTACTTCTTTGAGCCCCTCCTCAAGACAATTTGTGGGGCGGGGTCAATCAAAGCCTTTTTTGTTACCATCTTTGTGGGGGGGGGGATTCAGTTCAGCATAAGTACACAGTTTAGACTTCAAAAACAGTTCTATTCTGAGCAATTCAGTTCTAGTACGCAGTTTCAATGTCAAAACAGTTCTATTTTAAACAATTCAGTTTAGCATAAATACGCAGTTTAAATGCAAAAAAATCAGTATAGTGAAAGAAGCACGGTTTAGTTCTATTTAACTCATAGATATGACCCTTATCAGGTGCTACCACTCCGGGCCATAGTGGACCTGGGATTGATGGCAATGAAGGGGTACTCCGCATTCCCCAAAGCTCCAGCATTGCTGGAACCTCACCATCAGATTGTTTAGTGTCATATCCAGGACACTCGTTGGGGGGGGATTCTTACCCCTCTGCAGAGGTGCAGTCGGTGTTTTCTACAGCCCTAGCTGTCAGGGCAATTTTCTGCCTGTCTCCGGTCGTCTACCTCGACAAGCAAGTTACCATTCTTATGTTTTCAGACTAGCTTTTGTAGATATTAATTTTTCTTTGAGGAAAGGAGAGAATCCTGCTGCCTCATTCTCCGAGTCTGATTCTGAAAAGGTTTCGTTTAGATTTTGTTTGAAGACGCCATATTTGCGGTATATTTTTCACTGGGCCTGGGCTCCACCACGGTGTCCAACTTGAGTGGGGAATGAACCAAGAGGGTAACCTATTCGCCTTGGTTGAGACGGGCGATACGTGACCAGTACACTCGAGTTGAGGGTAGGCTTCAGAGCCGTTGCCTATTTCAAGTTCTCAGCACTGGTCAAATTCCTATTTCCAACACAATTGACTCAACCACCGCCTTCTAGTACCTACCAGATAAGGGTTGTGTTTTATGGCATATCAACCTTTGGTTTTTTCACGCCAAATCCATTTTAGCATAAACAAGCAGTTTAAATGTAAGTACAGTTTAATTGGGAAAAAATTTCTAGCTGTTCAGTTTGGTCAAGCAGTTTTAATTCAGCTAATTCAGTTTCGTATAGGTACGGGTTTTGTTTACACACAGTTAACATGGAAATGTTTTGACATGTAATCCAGTTTAGTGTAAATATAGTTTCAATGTCAAAAGGAGTTCTATTTGAAATAGTTCAGTTTAGCATAAGCACGCAGTTTAAATGCAAGTACAGTTTAATTGTCAAAAATATTTCTATTTCAAGCTATTCAGGTGTTTTGGTTGGTTTGGTGGGTTTTATGGCATATCAACCTTTGTAGGTTATTTAACGCCAAATCCATTTTTATGTGAATCTGTTCTATTTAAAAGAATTCAGTTAAGCATAAGTACAGTTTGTCAAACATTTCCATTTCAAACTATTCAAGCAGTTATATGTAAAAATTCAGTTTATTGTAAATACAGTTTTAATGTCAAAAACAGTTCTATTTCAAATAATTTAGTTAAGCATTATCACGTATTTTAAATATAAGTACGGTTTAATTGTCAAAAACATTTATTTCAAGCTATTCAGTTTACTCAATTCAGTTTAGCATAAGTATGCTGTTAGTTCTATTTAACCCATAGATAGGGCCCTATCAGGTGCTACCACTCCGGGCCAGAGTGGACCTGGGAGCGATGGCAATGAAGGGGTACTCCGCATTCCCCAAAGCTTCAGCACTGCTGGAACATCACCAACAGATTTTTTTAGTGTCATATCCAGGACACTCGTTATGGGGGGGGTTACCCCTCTGCAGAGGTGCAGTCAGTGTATTCTACAGCCCCAGCTGACTGGGCAATACACAGATTTAAATGTCAAACAGTTTTATTTCAGATAATTCAGTTCAGCATAAGTACAGTTTAGACGTCAAAAACTGTTCTATTTCGAGCAGTTCAGTTCAGCACTAGTACGCAGTCTCAATGTCCAAACAGTTCTATTTTAAATAATTCTGTTTAGCATAAATACGCAGTTTAAATGCAAAAATCAGTATAGTGAAAGAAGCACGGTTTAGTTCTATTTAACCCATAGATAGGACCCTTATTAGGTGGTACCACTCCGGGCCAGAGTGGACCTGGGAGCGATGGCAATGAAGGGGTACTCCGCATTCCCCAAAGCTCCGGCATTGCTGGAACCTCACCATCAGATTGTTTAGTGTCATATCCAGGACACTCGTTGTGGGGGGGGGATCTTACCCCTCTGCAGAGAAGCAGTCGGTGTATTCTACAGCCCCAGCCGACTGGGCAAAATATCAAAAAGAGTTCTATTTGAAATAATTCAGTTTAGCATAAGCCCGCAGTTTAAATGCAAGTACAGTTTAATTGTCAAAAATATTTCTATTTCAAGCTATTCAGGTGTTTTGGTGGGTTTTATGGCATATCAACCTTCATAGGTTATTTAACGCCAAATCCATTTTTATGTGAATCTGTTCTTTTTAAAACAATTCAGTTAAGCATAAGTACAGTTTGTCAAAAACATTTCTATTTCAAACTATTCAGTTATATGTAACAATTCAGTTAAGTGTAAATACAGTTTAATGTCAAAAACAGTTCTATTTGAAATAATTCAGTTAAGCATAATCACGTATTTTAAATATAAGTACAGTTTAACTGTCCAAATCATTTATTTCAAGCTATTCAGTTTACTCAATTCAGTTTAGCATAAGTATGCTGTTCTATTTAACCCATAGATCAGGTGCTACCACTCCGGGCCAGAGTGGACCAGGGAGTGATGGCAGTAAAGGGGTACTCCGCATTCCCTAAATCTTCAGCACTGCTGGAACCTCACCATCAGATTGTTTAGTGTCATATCTACGACACTCGTTGGGGGATCTTACCCCCCCCTGCAGAGAAGCAGTCGGTGTATTCTACAGCCCAAGCCGACTGGGCAATCAGGTATTTGAGTTTTATGGCATATCAACCTTTGTAATCAGTCCCATTTAAAACAATTCAGTTTAGCATGAGTATACAGTTTAATTGTCAAAGACATTTCTATTTCAAACTATTCAAGCAGTTATATATAATTCAGTTTAGTTTAAGTACCGTTTCTATGTCAAAAACAGTTCAATTTGGTTGGTTTGGTGGGGTTTATGGCATATCAACCTTTGTAGGTTATTTAACGCCAAATCCATTTTTATGTAAATAATTAGTTCTATTTCAAACAATTCAATTTAGCATGGGTACACAGTTTAATTGTTAAAAACATTTCTATTTCGAACTATCCAAGCAGTTATAACAATTCAGTCTAGTGCAAGTACAGTTTCTATGTCAAAAAGTTAAATTTCAAATAATTCAGTTTTTCATAAGCTATTTCAAACTATTCAAGCAGTTATATGTAACAATTCTGTTAAGTAAATACAGTTTAATGTCAATACAGTTCTACTTCAAATAATTCACTTTAGCATAAGCACGCAGTTTAAATGTAAGTACGGTTTAATTGTCAAACAATTCTATTTCAAGCAATTCAGTTTAATGAAACATTTCAGGTTTGATTTGGGTTTTATGGCATATCAACCTTTGTAGGTTATTTAACGCCAAATCCATTTTATGTACATAATCCGTTCTATTGAAAACAATTCAGTTTAGCATAAGTACACAGTTTAATTGTCAAAAGTATTTCTATTTCAGACTATTCAAGAAGTTATGTGACAATTCTGTTAGTGTAAATACAGTTTTAATGTCGAATAACAGTTCTATTTGAAATAATTCAGTTAAGCATAAGCACAGTTTAAATGTAAGTACGGTTTAATTGTCAAAAACGTTTCTATTTCAAGCTATTCACTTTACTCAAACAATTCATTTTAGCATAAGTATGCAAGGGGTACTCCGCATTCACCAAATCTCCAGGATTACTGGAACCTCAACATCAGATTTAGTGTCATATCCAGGACACTCATTGTGGTGTCTTACCCCACTGAAGAGGTGCAGTTGGTGTATTCTATAGCCCCAGCCAACAGAGCAATGTCCTCTGAATGAGTGAGGATGATTGTGAGAGAGAGAAGGGAGAGAGTAGAAAGCCTCCGGCAGAGCAAGATTTTGTTCAGTTAAATGTCAAAAGTTCTATATCAGACAATTCAGTTTATCATAAGTACAGTTTCAGTTAAAAACTGTTCAATTTCAAACAATTCAGTTTAGCGTAAGTACGCAGTTTAAATGCAAGTTCAATTGTCAAAAACATTTCAAGCTATTCAGTTGAGTCAAATAGTTCTAATTAGAACAATTCAGTTTAGCCTAAGTCTGCAGTTTAATTCAATTTAACCCAGAGCCCTATCAGAGTGGACCTGGGAGCAATAGAAATTAAGGGGTGCTCTGCATCAGATTTAGTGTCATATCCACGTCATTCACTGGGGCGGGGTACCCCTCTGTAGAGGTCCATTCTACAGCCCCAGCCGACTGGGCAGTCTCCTGGGGTTACATAGGCGGTTGTTGGTCGTTTGGGTTTTATGGCATGTCAACCTTTGTAGGCTATTTAACGGCAAATTCTGTTTATATGTATATAAATTCGATCAAACATTTCTAAACGAATACTCAGATGGTAAAATTTTCTAGATGCAGGATTTCATTTGTTTGCACTCAATTTACCAGTTTTGATTTGTCATTTTTGGTGGGTTGGTTTTTATGGTATATCAACTTTTGTAGGCATTTTTTGGTACAACCCTGTCTCAGGAAGGACAGAACGTCATCTATTTTGACGTTTTCGAACAAATCGGTTAAACTAGTCACTTAGAAAAATCGCTTTCTGATGACAGCGAAAGCTCTGCATTCTATAAGAATGTATTTAACCGTACAAGTTGTCTGACAGGTCAAACACTGGTTGTGATTCCTGTTTCAATATGAAAGTGATTTAGCCTTGTATGACCAATTCGCAAGTCTGATGAGTCTGCTCTTTCATTCCCTCTCACACCAATGTGGCTTGGGGTCCAGCATATGATTATTTTTCTACTTGACCGAGTAATCTACTCAGTTTAATAAGAGGATTCTAAATTTTTATTTCCGAATGATAGCAAGACAGAGTGATTTGGTTTCGTTGGTTTTATGGCATATCAACCTTTGTAGGTTTTTTAACGCCAAATCCATTTTATGTAAATAATCTGTTCTATTGAAAACAGTTCAGTTTAACATAAGTACAGTTTAATTGTCAAAAACATTTCCATTTCAAACTATTTAAGCAGTTATATGTAATTCAGTTAAGTGTAAATACAGTTTTAATGTCGAAAAACAGTTCTATTCGAAATAATTCAGTTTAGCATAAGCACGCAGTTTAAGTGTAAGTACGGTTTAATTGTCAAAAACGTTTCTATTTCAAGCTATTCAGTTTACTCAATTCCTTTTAGCATAAGTATGCTGTTCTATTTAACCCATAGATAGGGCCCTATCAGGTGCTACCACTCCGGGCCAGAGTGGACCAGGGAGCGATGGCAATGAAGGGGTACTCCGCATTCCCCAAAGCTCCAGCACTGCTGGAACTTCACCGTCAGATTGTTTAGTGTCATATCCAGGACACTCGTTGGGGGGGGGTCTTACCCCTCTGCAGAGGTGCAGTCAGTGTATTCTACAGCCCCAGCTGACTGGGCAATGAGAGTCTGAGAATATTATAAATTTATTGTTTACTCTTCGAGATGATAGCTAGGTCTATTGCACGGGCTTCTGTGAAGATAGCTCTTCCAATGGAAAGCTCTTAAAAATTGTTTTGTTTAAAACAGCTGCGCACGCTGTTTTATTGTCGTCTTTGGAGCCATCCGTAAAGATAGGTGGTCGGGATGGTGTTGAGAATATTGTAAAATTTTTGATAAGTGCTGGGGTGGGTTTAGTTTTCGAAAGTGCATTCAGTTCGAGAATCACTTAGGGAGTTTTAATGATCCAGGGTGGTGTTTGTGGAAAAGTGCTTTCATGTATACTATATAGTGGTATTTGATTTTTGTAGGGTCGACTTCATACGAAGGCCAAAAGGCTTTGTTTTTCTTGTATTTTGGGTTGAAGGTGCAGTCATAAGCTAGGCTGGATGGGCAAGATTTCAGCTTTGTGGAGTATTGGAGAATGAGTTTTTCACGTCTTTGTGTAAAAAGTGGTTAATCTGCTTCTGGGTATTGGCTTTTAATAGAAGTGTTATATGCTCCAAGGGCTAGTCTAAGTCTTTGGTGGTGTATGGTATTTAGTTCTTTCAAGTATGTCTTTCTGGATGCCCCATATATAAAGCAGTCATAATTGAGTCTCGATCTGATTAATGAGCGAAATAATTTTAATGTTTCTTTGCTTCCTCCCCAGTTAGTGTGTGTGCTATAGTTCTAAGTAATTGTATGTTTTTTTTTACATTGTTCTCTAGTATTTAATGTGGAATGAAGGAGAGTTTGCGGTCAAAAATGATTCTTAAATATTTGCAGTGTTCAGCAATTGGTATTTTGGTGTGGTCGAATTTCAGTACTGGGTCTAGGTGGAGCTTACGTTGGTTGCAGTTCTTTTGAAAATTTTAATCTATTCTCCGTGGTCCATTTGTGGAGCTTATGAAGGCATATTTGAAGTTGTCTATTTAGTTCATGTTTCTTGTTCTGTAGCAGATCAGGAAGTCATCCACAATATTTTATATGGAACAGCGTGACAGACAATACACTGCCTTGTACACCCATTTGTTTTTCTTCAGAGAAAAACCCCCATTCTTACTCTAAATCATCTATTTTGAAGGAATTTTTGTATATATATATATATATATATATATATATATATATATATATATTGAAACGTCAATGCCGTACTTCCAGGTTGTGTCGTATTCTTTTCAAAGATAAAAAATGCCGTGGGGCAGATTTCAATAGAAGCCTGTTTATAATCGAATCATGTAATCTATAGGACTTCTTTGGGTGGTTGGCATTTATGGCATATTCGACCTTTGTAGCTCATTTAACGCCGAATCCATTTTTATGTAAACTATCATTTTTGTTTAAAACCATTTAGTTCAGCATGAGTACAGTGTCAAAAACATCGATTTCAAACTATTCAGTTTAGTGCAAGTACAGTTTCCATGTCAAAAACAGTTCTATTTCAAAGAATTCTAGCCCAGTCGCTTTGCGCTGCACCAATGAGGGGACTGGATATGACTAAACAATCTGATGGTGAGGTTCCAGTAATGCTGGAGCTTTAGGGAATGCAGAGTACCCCTTTATTGCCGTCGCTCCCAGGTCTACTCTGGCCCGGCGTGGTAGCACATAGGGCCCTATTTATGGTTAAATAGAACTAACGGCATACTTTTGCTAAACTGAATAGTTCAAAATAAATGGTTCTGACTATTAAACCGTACTTTCATTTAAAAGGAATTATTTTAAATAGAACCCTTTGACATTAAAACTATTTACACCAAACTGAATTGTTTAACAGAACTGTTTTGACATTTTACCGAGTAAACATCTGTACTTACGCTAAACCGAATCTGAACTGTTTGAATAAACTGAAAAGTTTGAAAAATAGAAATGTTTGACAATTAAACTGTTTACTCATGTTGACTGAATTGTTTGAAATAGAACTGATTTACATAAGAATGGATTTGGCGTTAAATAACCTACAAGGGTTGATATGCCATAAAACCCGACCAATCAAACAATTGAGTTTCGCGTAAGCACGCAGTTAAAATGCGAGTACAGTTTAATTGAAAAACATTTTTATTTTGAGCTATTCAGTTTAGTTCAGCAGTTCTAGTTCAGTTAAGTATAAGTACAGATTTTATTTACAGTTTGTCAAAACGGTTCTATGTTAAAATATTCAGTTTTATGGAAGTGCAATTTCAATGTCAAAAACATTTCTATTTGAAGAAATTCAGTTTAGCATAAGTATGCCGTTAGTTCTATTTAACCCATAGATAGAGCACCCATCAAGTGCTACTACGTCGGGCCAGAGTGGACCTGGGAGTAATGGCAATGAAGGGGGGTGATCCGTATTCCCCAAAGCCCCAGCATTACTGGAACCTCACCATCAGATTGTTTTGTGTCATATCGGGGGGGGGTCCCCCCCTCTGCAGAGGTTTGGATTTATTGTTTTACATGCACAACTGATGTTGATTTAAGATTCTATGAATCTGCCCTTTTTATCGGTTTTCTTCCTTCCTCTTATCTCAATATGGCTATTAAAGTCCGAATATAATGAAGGTCCTAGTCGTTCTATTAAATTGTTCAGCTCCAATTTCTTGGGTTCTTTAGGGGGAATATATACTGAACACTTGTGGAGGGTTGCCGATATACCAACTGCTTGCATTTATTGTAATTTCGCTTTGAGGGATGTTGTTAATGATTATAGATGATCCGCCACAATGTCTATCAGTGTACTGTTTAATATAGTTATACGAGTAATAGTTTTTCATGTTGATTGTGTTTTTGAGGCGAGTCTCTTGGAGGCATAATTGCTGTGCACTATTTTGTAATTAGTAACAATTCAGAGTAGTTGACCCTTGCTCCTCAGATGTGCCATTGGATTGTTGTATTCATTTAGTTTAGATTTTTGGGATTTTTAGGTTGAGATTTTTGGGTTGGAGTTTTATTTTCAATGGTAAAGTCTTTCGTTTCATCTTTGTTAATATCTGGAGGTCGTACTGGTGACCTTTGTCATTAGTTTGTTTAGTGGTTTTAGGGTTTTCTGTATTGGTATTAGTTTTTACACAAGGTTCGCTTTGTTTCGTTTCAGTTGTATGCATTCTTTTAAGGTTTTCTTGGAAAGTTAACCATTAGTTAGCTTTTAAATTTATCAATATTTCTATTAGTTTTTGGTATTTATCGATTGAAGTGCTATCCTGTGGATGGTTGATTTACTTTGTGCTTCATTAGCATATGTTTTGGTTCCCATGTAGCTTTTAACAATTTTCCTTGCTTCAGGGAAAGGTATATTTTTGTCGTTGGTTTTAGTGGTATCGGGTACATCGGTGGTACTAGTGGAGTTGGTATTGGTTTCGGCTTCCTTAAGCCGCTGTACTGAATCGGCTGCTTTTTGAGGTCAGAACTTGGCGAGACGGCCAACCTGCTAACAATTCCAGCAGTACGACCATTTGCTCTCTACCACTATCATTCGCCGACCCCGAAAATACAAAACCTTCCTATACAGAGGGAACGAATTTAGCCTGGACTGTCCCGGCAGTGACGCTAGACTGTGTCATCAGCCGGAAGAACAGTATTAACGCAGCTTCCTGCTTGCTTAGATGCCTGTTCCTTAGTTGGTAGCAGCACTTGCCAAGTTGACAAGTTTCGTTAGCAGAAGTACTGCCCTGGGATGCCTGCTGTACGCAGCAGGTCCTCGAATGCGTCTTTAGCCCTGCAAATCTCGTTCTGATGAGAATGCGGGGGTCTAGGGCTTCCGATATCTCGGGGATGGGCTAGATATTGCCCGGGAGATATGGGGCATATTTCTCCACTTTCTGTCATATTCCTCCGGATTTGTGGGATTTTCCAAAGGAAGGGATTGGAAACTTTGAAGAGCCTGGAAGGGCAGACATGCTTGCGTTTTCGTTGCTGGCAGCTCGTTCTGGCTTAGATGGAAAGGCTTCCTTGGTGGTACCTTATACTTGGTGACCCTCTGAAGGATCTGGGGAGGTATCAAGAATGGGTTGTAATTTGATTGGGGAATTGATGGCCGAGATCAATGGTGGGTCCACCATGGTTGGACAAAGCAACCAGGAAGGGAGAGCAGCGAGATACTGATGAAAATGTGGCCCTACCTAGGAAAAAGAAAAATGATAAACTAGAATATGAAAAATACAGTGATTTAAATAAGAATGTGGACTGCGAAGTTATTTCTTTTTAGAAATAAATACATTCAGTATGAGAGGAAATTTAGCAACTGAACCTAGTATGAGGGAAGTGAAGAGCAGCTAGCATCCAGCTGCCATAAAAAAGTGACTAACTCAATATTGAACCACAAATCGAAAAAGAAAATAAATGGTTCTCTTGAAAAAGCGCTCAAGAAAAACTGGCGGTATGTAACCCGAGACGGTTCCTGGTCTAACTGCAACTTGAAAGACACTGGTTTTTCAACTGAACGGTCAATTTATGGACGCAGTTATCCAACATCAGGGCACCTGAATCAAAATTCGTCCGAGCAACACGGTTAGAGCAATCGTATAACATCCGGACACTTGGATTGAATCTCGTGTCTGCACCATGCTCAAGTTGCGTTTTTCGCATGCAGGGGGATGTGGGTTCGATTGCTGCCATCCGACTCACGTTCTCTATTGCAGAGTTATGTTGTGGTCTTATTGATATCTGACATTATCTGTTTTTGCTGTTGTCATCGTTGTTTTGCCTATTATGAAAATTAAAACAAAAGACAAGAAGACGAAACAAAAACCAACACAAACAACAAATTCAACAAACAACAACAATACGACAAGTAACAACAATAACAACAGCAATTGATAAATAGACTAACAGTTGACTGTCGTTTTTTTTGCTCTTTGCTTGTCTGTTTTTATTTGTTTATTTTTGTCTGTTCTTTTTGTTTGTTATCTGTTGTTTTTTTTTTGTTTGTTGTCTGTTTGTTTGCACTTTGCGTATTTGTTTGTTTTGAATGTTTTTATCTTTCCATTGTTAGTTTATTGTTTTGTTGTCAGTTTTTCTATTTGTTTTCTTTGTTTTAATTGTTTTTTTTGTTGTCTTTTTATTTCTCTTTGATTATCTGCTCTTTGTTCTCTTTTGTCTCTCTGGTTTCTTTTGTGTTTGTTATTTGTTTATTTTCTGTTATATCTTTTCTATGTGTTTGTCAGATTCTCGTCTGATTGTCGGTTTGTCAATTTGTTTGGATCTTTTTCGCCCGCTTATGTTTTTATGGTTGTTTGTTTGTTCTTTATTGTTTAATCTGTAGGCCTTTTTGTGATGAAAATGTTTTTTGTCCGTTTGTTGTAGTTTCCTGTTTGTTGCCTATTTGCTGTTTACAGTTTGTCTTAAAAGAAAAAGACGAAGAACAAGTGAACAGAATTTACGGAAGAAAAGTTATTTGCTAGAAGTAAGTTGCCTTGTCGGCTGGAGCTGTAGAATAGACCGATTGACCCACCCCCAGAGAGTGCCCTGGATATAACACTAAACGATCTGATCGTGAGGTTTCAGTAAAGCTGGAGCTTTGGGGAATGTAGATTACCCCTTAATTCCCATCGCTCCTAGGTCCACTCTAGCCCGAAGTGGTAGCACTTGATTGGGCCCTATCTATGGATCAAATAAAACTAAACTGTGAACTTATGCTTAACAGAATTGTTTGAAATAGATCTGTTTTTAATACTGAAATTGTACTATGCTAAAATGAATTTTTCGAAACTGTGGAAACAAAAGCTATACTTATACCAAACTAAATTGTTTAAATTAAAACTGTTTAACTAAACTGAATAGCTTAAAACAAATATTTTTAACAATTAAACTCTGTACTTATGCTAAAAGTGAATTGTTGGATAGAACAGTTTATTTGTATAAAAATAGATTTGGTTGTAAATAACCTACAAAGGTTGATATGTCATAAAACCCAATCAATCACTAGAAGAGGAAGGATTGTTGAAGGCATTTTAAAAGTCGTTTTTGTTTAAGGAAAGTTTTTTTTATAGTTTATATAGAAAGCTTTATATAAACGTCTATTAGTCATCATTGTATTTATTAGTTCACTATTAGTAGGGACTGAAAATGCCGAATGTGAACGTATAAAAAATTAGATATGCAGACACCAAGTGTGTGCCTATTTAATCAAAAGTTTAAAAGAAAAATTATATATATATATATATATATATATATATATATATATATATATCCTCGTGGTGTAATGGTTAAAGCGTTGGACTGCGAGTTCGTACTCCAGTCGTACCCTATTACGTTCACTTTCGGGCAAATACCCTTGGGAAAGGTATGAACCCCCTTATTCTCCCAGCTATGGGTTAAATAGTACCGCTACTGTTCTTCTAGGAGAATGTATTTAGCATTAGATAACTTAAAAAGAGTTGATATGCCATTACGGGAAGCTAATATGCCACACTGATGTGTTCTGATAGAACGATACGGATCTATCTGTGGATGACTATATATATATATAAACATTGATTGATAGATAGATAAGAGGATACATCGATTAGATATGCGTAGAATGTGACGGCTAGATATTAAAAGACTGAGATAAATAGATAGACAGATGTTTTAGACAAGAAATATATCTCAGGGAATATGGGTGTTAAACTAGAATACATATTTTTACAAAATTTAAAAACGGCCTTTAAAAGCGTATACATTTTAAAATGTTTTGAAATATATTAAAATATTCCCTTTTTTAGAATTTAAAAGAATTTTAAAATGCATACGCTTTTAAAGGCCGTTTTAAACTTTTGCACGTATCACAGAATCTTTATATATATATATATATATATATAGAGAGAGAGAGAGAGAGGGAGACAAATATACATTGGGTAAAAATTAAAGCCAGGATGACATTTTCAGTGAATTGGTGATGCTCGATGTTATATTACATGAGTTCTTTGAAGCAATCAATTTCGAGAGCTATTATCAGCTGAATAGCCAGGGGATAAAAATCAAATAATCACTGATGAAATAGCAGAGTTGTGCAATTCTTTCTTGACAACGCAACGATACACGTTTTAAAATAGCCGCAGGATTTTTGGTGCTGAACGTTTTACCTTATCCCCCTAACTGCACTACAGACTCTGACAGGTTAAATTTATCACCCGTTCAGGCCTTTACAACATTTCTTTACAGGAAACGATACACTAATTATAAAAAAAATGATATTACAAAATATGATATTGTAAAAAGTTTTAAAAAAGACACGAAGATATGAATACTTTTGCCTTGAAATTTTATATAATTTTGGGTAAGGTGATAATAAATTTTCTGATCGATGAGGTCATGTGATTAAAATGGAGAAAATGTGAATTGAATTAGTAATGGGGCATTAAATTCTAGTTGGTTTCTTCTTGCTTTTTTCCTCTTTCTTTCTTTCTTTCTTTCTTTCTTTCTTTCTTTCTTTCCGTTTACCATTTTTTCTTTTTTCTTAATTCTTCTCTCTCTTTCTTCTTTCCTTGTTTGCTCTCCCCATTCTTTCTTTCTTTCTTTCTTTCTTTCTTTCTTTCTGTTTACCATTTTCTTTCTTTTTTTCCTAATTCTTCTCTTTCTTTCTTTTTCGTTGTTTGCTCTCCCCATTCTTTCTTTCTTTCTTTCTTTCTGTTTACCATTTTCTTTCTTTTTTTCCTAATTCTTCTCTTTCTTTCTTCTTTCCTTGTTTGCTCTCCCCATTCTTTCTTTCTTTCTTTCTTTCTTTCTGTTTACCATTTTCTTTCTTTTTTTCCTAATTCTTCTCTTTCTTTCTTTTTTCGTTGTTTGCTCTCCCCATTCTTTCTTTCTTTCTTTCTTTCTGTTTACCATTTTCTTTCTTTTTTTCCTAATTCTTCTCTTTCTTTCTTCTTTCCTTGTTTGCTCTCCCCATTCTTTCTTTTTTTCTTTCTTTCTTTTTACCATTTTCTTTCTTTTTTTCCTAATTCTTCTCTTTCTTTCTTCTTTCCTTGTTTGCTCTCCCCGTTCTTTTTCTTTCTTTCTTTCTTTCTTTCTTTCTTATCACTTTTCTTCTTTTACGTTTCTATCATTCATTCTTCTTCTTTTTCATTCTTTTTTCGCCTGTTGCTTTTCTTTGCAATCTTTTTGTTCTTTTTTCATTTTATTTATTTATTTATTTACTTATTCATTCTTTTCCTCTTTTGATGATTCTTTCTTTCTTTCTTTCTTTCTTTCTTTCTTTCTTTCGTTTACCACTTTCTTTCTTTTTTTCTAATTCTTCTTTTTCTTTCTTTCTTTCTTTCTTTCTTTCTGCTTACCACTTTCTTTCTTTCTTTCGTTTACCACTTTCTTTTTTTCCTAATTCTTCTCTTTCTTTCTTTCTTTCTTTCTTTCTTTTCCTAATTCTTTTAGGCTTTCTTTCCTTGTTTGCGCTTCTCTTTCTTTTCTTTCTTTCTTCTACGTTTCATTCATTCATTCATTCTTTTTCTTTTGGTGCTTGGATTCGTACTAAAAATCTGTTCACACGACTACGACTTCAAGTAGCTCTTCCAATCTAAAGTTAATAATTGTTGGTTTGCACAAAGTCAGAGGGTTTCAAGTATTTCAAGCGATTATGACTTCAAATGACGAATAAAAATCAGTTGTAAACTAGTAAAACTTTAAGTAACTTGCCCTTATTTAAATAATTTGCATACATTTATATGGTTTCAAGAATTTCTATTTTCTATCAATAATATTCAAACATATTTGTTTAACTCATTGAGGCGCTCGAAGTGTAATGGTTACCGTTGTAGGAAATGAACACGGTGATGCGATTTCCAATTTTGGACGAAACTGTTTGCATTTCACGAAGCGCTAATATTCTTGGGAAAAATATGAATTCAACTATTCTCCCTCCAGCTAAGAGCAAATAGTACGGTAATCAATCTTGGTATGGCAACCAGTCTAAGAGAAGGAAAACTCTGACTTCAAACCTATTAAACTCACCTAAAAAAATGGACCTCGGGTAGCATTTTACTCGTTCGGATTGATTAGTATATATATATATATATATTGTCATCAACTGACAGTTTCATTGTATCACAATACTTCAGTGTGGCTAGACACACGAGAGGCTTCAGGCAGGTATCGAGACCCGACTGACTTTACGTCAGTCATATATCTTACCGCTGAGTTATCATCATTCTCAGCGTAAGAGAAGGACTTTTTCGGTATATATTCACACATATGCTATCGGTTTCCAGAGTGCTCAATTCCTGAGAAGAGCTTTGCATTGATGCGTATGTTGTAGGCTGCCATTCCTCACTCAAGTGCTCTAGCCATTTGGTCGGACATATTTATATATAGAGAGAGTGAGAGAGATAAATAGACAGGAATTCATTCATTGTCATTGTTGTGGCCTTGTTAGGGGCCAGAAATAAAGACACAAGAAAAGAATTGAGTAAAACAAATATATTAACAAAGAACTGTTATACAACAGCGGGATTGTTTCGGTCTGACTGCTAGAGCTGTCTGCTGGAATATTGCCTTCTGCCTTAGAGCAGTACCTGTTACTATTTATAGTAAATTACCCTAACATTTATATAGATAGATTGGGTGACAGAATTAGATTGAGGTAGAAGGATAGAGAAATAGATAGAATTTGACTGTAAGTGATAAGAATGCAGTATATATATATATATATATATATATATATAAGTAGAGGAATTGATTTTATATTAATTAAATTACCATGACTAGAAAATTCGGCAAACACCTACATGTGACATATGGAACACTAAACAGCTGTTTCAACCTTATTGGGTCTCATCAGCAGTGCATACCGTGATCTCCACCACTGGAGATCGAACCAGCAACCACAGAATGCAGAAACCGAAACTCTACCACTGGGCCACCATTCCATGCCACACATAGTAAGAATGCACGACCACATGACCTAATGTGTCTTTTAAGTACGTTTTTCCTGGACAGACACACAGCCACCTCAAGGGCTACGTCTTCCCAAGTCGGCCTTATGCAACCCGCATACACTTTAACCTCATGGGCTCATTAGATTATGTTATGTGGTAGCGCATTCTTACCATGACTAGTTGATTTGGCATCGCTTATGTGTGGCTGGGACTGGTGGCCCAGTGGTAGAGTTTCGGTTTCTGCATTCTGTGGTTGCTGGTTCGATCTCCAGTGGTGGAGATCGCGTTATACATTGCCGATTAGACCCTATAAAGTCGAAACGGCTGTTCAGTATTCCGTATGTTGCATGCAGGTGGTTGCCGAATTTTCTATTCATGGTAATTTAATTTATACATATATATATATATATATATATATATATATATATATATATAATAAATTAATTCGTTGGTTGGTTGTTAGATACACAAGTAGAGAGAGAGAAGTAAAAAAATGAAGTGGATGATTAAGTCAAGACTGAGATTGATTGATTGATAGATATGAACAATCTTGAATATATTGACAAACCGATGAATAGAAAAACAAACATGAACAGTTTTGGATAGATAGATGGATATGAACAGAATAACATAGATAGATATGAACAGAATAGATAGATAGATATGAACATAATAAGATAGATAGATTTGAATAGAGAGATCTATAATGTATGGGCGAATAGATAGATATGAACTCTGTGTCCCTTTAAGTACAATTTAAAATTTTTCTAAATGCCGATGACAGTTAATGTCATAAAATAATATCTTGATCATTTTTGTCACTTTACCAACGGAAAATCAAAGTGAAAATGCCAGAATTGATGATGAGAATAAATGACACATTTTATTTCATTTTATTTTAATCCGATTAAATCTATAAAAATCAAAACTCTGCTGATTGATGCACTAAAAGTCACGTGTCAATGTGGATTTTGCTGACGAAAGGAATATTTTCGTATTTTCGTCTTTAAAGCAAAAAATAAATAAATAAAAAAAATAAAATAAAATAAGTTCCTTGACAAACGAAGTGACTGGAAGCAATGGGAAGTTTCTTTATTTCTTTATAAGTAAAAAAAAAAATACACTGAAATAAAGGGATTTCTAGTATTTTGTGGGTCTTTTACACATTTTAGAATATTGCCAATATTTTTTCCAGTTTGGTAAACGTCAGAATAAGATAATGTTGTTCAATGTGTACAAATTAAGCTTAAACAGAGATCTGTCATCAAATTTTTATTGGCTGAGAAGTGCAAATCATGTAAATTTATACATAAAAACGAAATGTGTACGTAGAAACATGTTTTAGTCCAAAATGTTTACAAATTGGTCAAAAATTGGTTTTCCACAACGGATCAGAGTTAAAGACAGTTCAAGGAGAAGAAACAAAGTAACTCTAGCATAAAGAAAAATAGTTTCAGGCGTAACGCTCTGTAAAGAAGGTCATGCTGAAATCTTGTGGGACTTGAAAGGACCTATCATTATTTATCTACTTGAAAAAGGTACAGCTGTTGACAGTATTTTTTCCAAACCCTTAAGCAACATTCACCTTATTCACTGAATGTCCCTCGTATATAAATAAATTCGCAAATTGGCCGACCGTACTCGACGGGAACCCGAAGGCTCCTTTTTCAATAGCTACGACACTGAGGTGTAGGGGAGGGCGCCCTTTTTTCCCCTGCATTTCCCCACTTATCCTTGATACGAAAGTTATAATGCAGAGTTTTAAGCAAGGAAACCACCTGAGTCTTTGGTCTGACTCGACCTAGGATTAAACCCCGATCTCCCGGGCCAATTGGCGAATACTCCAACCGTTATACCAATGACTCGTCCATAAATATATGAATTTCTCTTGGTTTTCTTGTCCTCGGCTTATTCTTTACACCGACTGTCGTCGAATGCTTTTACATCAGAAGACTGATTAGTTTGGCTATTGATCAGCTGTCCTTTAATTTGTCTACACAACAAGCCAGTTAAATGGATGGCAATAATCTTCTAAGGTTGATTGTCTTCAATTTTTCGCCTCGTCTCTTGACTGTGTTTGAATTTTGATTGGAAAATCTTCGCTTTGTCAAGAGTAATAATACAAAATGCTTTCTTGGGACAAATTTAAACTGCAAGTTTGCTAGGTTTGGATATTGTTCTTCGGCTTGTAGAAATCCTGGTTTGACATTTCATATTGGCTAGCCCAGTCGGCTGGGGCTGTAGAATTCACCAACTGCTTCTCTGCAGAGGGGTAAGCCCCACCTCTGAATTGTCCTGGATATTACACTAAAAAATCTGATGGTGGAGTTCCAGTAAAGCCGGAGTTTTGGGGAATGCAGAGTACCCCTTTATTGCTATCGCTCCCAGGTCCACTCTGGCCCGGAGTGGTAGCATCTGATAAAGGTCCTATCTATGAGTTAAATAGAACTAAACCGTGCTTCCTTCACGATACTGATTTTTGCATTTAAACGGCATATTTATGCTAAACTGAATTGTTTAAAATAGAACTGTTTTGACATTCATGCTCAACTCAGTTGCTCGAAATAGAACTTTTTTGACGTCTAAACTGAGTACTTATGCTTAACTGAATTATCTGAAATAAAACTGTTTTGACATTTAACTCTGTATATTATCCAGTCGGCTGGGGCTGTAGAATACACCGACTGCACCTCTGCAGAGGGGTAAGACTCTCACCCATCCAGAATAGTCCTGGATATGACACTAAACAACCTGATGGTGAGGTTCCAGTGATGCTGGGGCTTTGGGGAATGCAGAGTACCCCTTTATTGCCATTTCTCCCAGGTCTACTCTGGCCCGGAGTGGTATCACCGGATAGGGCCCTATGTACGGGTGAAATAAAACTAACGGAATACTAATGCTAATTGTAACTAACTGAATTGTTTGAAATAGAAATGTTTTTGACAATTAAACCGTACTTACATTTAAACTGCGTGCTTATGCTAAAGTGAATTATTTGAAATGGAACTGTTTTTTGACATTGAAACTGTACTTACACTAAACTGATTTGTTTAATATAGAACTGTTTTGACATTTATCAAAATCTGTACTTATACTAAACTGAATTTGCTGAATTAGAACTTCTGTACTAAACTGAATAGCTTGACAGAGAAATCTTTTTCACAATTAAACTGTGCTTACATCTAAACAGCGTACTTATCCTAAACTGAATTGTTTGAAATAGAACTATTTGTATAAAAATGGATTTGGTGTTAAATAACCTACAAAGGTTGATATGCCATAAAATCCGACCAACCAACCAACCAACCATCAGATTGTTTAATGTTATTATCAGGACACTCATTGGAGGAGTCTTACCCTTCTGCAGAGATGCATTTGGCCTATTCTACAGCCCCAGTCGAGTAGGCTTGTCATATCAGAATATTCGTTGAAGTGGGGGGGGTCTTACCCCTTTACAGAGATGCAATCGGTGTATTTATCATCTCTAGCCGACAGGGTTGTATGCGTACGTGCGTGTGTGTTTGCGGTGTGTGCGTGTGTGTGTGTGTGTGCGTACGGTTTTAAAATGGAATTTGGTCATATAATTAATATGTTACTTAAACCAAACGAGATCAGGTGAATCCCCGTGGCATAGTGACTATCGTATTGGACTTCGACGTCGTAGTTCAATCTCCAGTCTCGCTATTACGTTCACTTACGGAATAATACCCTCAGCAAAGGCATGAACCCCCTTATCCCTCCAGCTATGGGTTAAATAGTACCCCCACTGTTCATCTTCCAGGATGGCTTTGGCATTGAATAACCCATGAAGATTGATATGCCATTAAACTAAGAAACCAAACGAAGCCTTTAAGTATTTTGAAGAACATTTTTCTTTTATTCATTACTCATTTCTGTCTTACTATACTTAGCCTTTCTCGCAAAAACACCAGCCCAAGTAGAATCCCAAGTAGAATCTCAACGACATAGCCCAGAGCAAACAGTTGGAGGCATTGGCCTCAACATGTATTTTAAACAAAAAGAGCTATCTCCACTCTAAATAGCAAACCTCTAAAAAAAGTAAATCAGTTCACATACCTCGGCATCAACATCTCATCTACTGAAAGGGATATCAACTTAAGCTTAGCGAAATCGTAGAATGATATTGACTCGCTATCTATCTTATGCTAATGAAGTCTTTTCGGTAAAATAAAACGGTAATTTTTTTCCAGCTATAGCTGTGTCCACAATACTATATAAGTACACTACATGGATACCAACAAAATGCATAAAGAATAGGTTAGATGGGAAGTAAACAAGGTTGTTCCTTGCTGTTTTGAACAAATTCTGGAAGCAACACCCCACAAAACAGCAAATGTACGGTCACTTACCCGTCATCTCACTAACAATCCAAGTAAGACGAACAAAGACACGCGCGATACTGCAGGAGAAACAAGGATCGACACATAAGCGACGTTTTCTAATGTACTCCAGCATAAAGACATACATCAGCTTGGTAAGGACATATGTTGCAACCAAGAAGACCTGCTACTAGGAGTGATAGATGATAGAGAGAGAGAGAGAGAGAGAGAGAGAGAGAGAGAGAGAGAGAGAGAGATTCGTGCTTCTATGGCTTCTGTTGATCAAATTAAAACTTCTTGCACAATTCCCAGTGGATCACCTTGCCCACCCGTGTCTCATCTTATACTTTTTTATGCTAATTTGCTGCATTCACTTATGTAATTGATCTCTATCATCACATAACCCACATTTGCTGTTTTGTTGCGTCTTTTCTATTCTTTCTTTGATATGATTGGTCTTTATTTTTCTCTCACGAGGCACATTTTTCTATGTCAAATTCCATTCTTATACCTTGACTCTATATTCTCTCTTTCCGTATTTGGGTTTCCAATTCTTTTTCGTTTTTGTCAAACAGTTTGATGTCGTCCATGTACATTAAGTGGTTGATTATTTTTCTTGTAATTTACTGAGTTCGTAACTGGCTGTGCATTTCCTGAGAATGTGATTGAGTGGCATCATCGCTATTACAATTAGTAATGGTGACAGTGCATCTCCCTGGAATATGCGTCTCTGGATCTTTACTCCTGCTAAGCTTTTTCCCCCTGCTGTCAGTTCCACTCTCCAGGTTTCCATGGTTTTCTTGATAAAATTTATGACTTCGTCATATATTTTATACATTTTGAGACTGTGTAATGTTCAGCTTTGCGGGTCCCTATTGTTTACCCTTTTGTTATCAATCCACACCATAACTAGATTTTTCCTTCTGGTTTTGCACTCCCTGAAGATGTGTTGATCTATGTATAGTTGTTCTCTTGTGCCTCTGGTCCCCTTTGCAGCATCCTTTCCGTTCGTCGGGGAAGATTCCGCGGCTCAATGAGTTGTATATCGCGTCTCTAATTTATGCTGTCAGTATTATTCACATAATCGGTAGGCAAGTTATGGGTCTATAGTTGTTTGGGGCGTTTCCTTTTAAGGAGGTCTTTCTGGATCAGTGGTCATCCATTTGGGTATCTCATTTTTCGGCTAGAATTTATTCATTTCGATAGCCAGTCTGTTGTGGATAGAGGTGAATTTCTCAAATCAAAATCCATGCATGTCATCTCAGCCAGGGGTTTTCCAGTTTGGTATTTTTAAGTGTTGCCTTGAGTGTGTCAAGGTGTATTTCCACCTACGGGCCTTCTTCGAGTATCTGCAATTCTGTTTCCATGTTGTTTATCTGTTTCGGTTTTTTTGTTATGATCTTTCGGCTCCAATATTTTATTCCAAAATCTTTTTGCCTCATTCGCATCCAGTTGCTGATATATTTTCGCCTATTCTCCCCCTACTTAACGTAGAATTCTCTTTCGTTGCTTTGAAACGTCATGTATGTCTGTATTATTTAGTCCTATCTCGGCATCATTTTAGTCTTCTTTCTTTCGTCAGTACTTTTTGATTTGTCTCTTCTAGTTGTACTTTTCGTTCTAGTTGTCGTGCTTTTTTCTCTTTCGTCCGAATATATTTTTTATGTTCTGTTTTAGTGTTTTTCTTTGTTGTCGTAGTTTTCTTATCAGCAATTTTAATCTGTGTTCCAACCCGGGTTTTGACTTTCTGTCTATATTCTTCAGGGGAACCCCAATTTCACAGACAATTTTTGCTCATCCATATAGTAAACCATATAATTCCGTGGTGTTATTTGTTGGGATATTTGTCAATAGGTCATTCATTTTCTCGGTTCCGGATTAACTTTCTTCCAGTCTTGGTTCCTGAGAGAAGGTAATGTGGTTTTCTTTTAAGACATTATTCTTTTCATGATTTCTACATTAATTTATTATTCTGAGAATTAATTTTTATTTATTGCGGACTTTTTGTCCTCATCTTAGTGCGATAGACAACAACCATGGAAGGCAGTAATTACTGGGGATACGGTTACAAGAATCATCATTCCTATCCGAGGTCGCGGTAAAATCACCTGAAGAAGGCCAGAGGTGAAATTTGGCCGAAACGTAGTGAAAGAAGAAACAACACAAAAAAACTACCAAGATGAGGACAAAAAGTCCGCAATAAATAAAAATTAATTCTCAGATTAATAAGCCTCATCTCAAAATGATTCCAATTAAAGATAATTTATTATTATTATAATAATTAATATTCATTGTGAGTTTTTCCCACCTGAGTAAGTTGGTGGTATTTTAGTGGAGTGTGAGTGACAGTAAGCCAGGACCCTCCTGAGTATTCTTGCAGATCTCAACAGCGCTGTTATCTGGATAGACTCGATTCTTCTTCTGATTTTCGATTCCTCCAGTCTTTTTGCAAGCTTTTTGGGACTGTTCCAAGTGCAGCAATTACGATTGGTATCACCGTCACCCTCATGTTCAACAGATTTTTTTAGTCCTTTAGCAAGGCCTAAGTGTTTGTCTATTTTTAGTGTTTTCTTTTCTTTTCTTTTTTTTTTTTTAACTCTGTGGTCAACCAAAACTGCAAAATGTATTTAGATGGCAAGTTCTCTTTTTTGTGTTAATTATCACTATATTAACATCATATCCATCTCTCAAGTCAGTTTTTTCCTCACTAGGTGCCGTATAAATTGACACTGAACTGATATCGGGTTGCATGTCATTTAAACGACGAGGAAAGATGCAAGTTATTTTCTCAGCAATCAATGCACATGTATGCATAGAAAACCTCGTCACTTTTTTCCTTCCATTGATAGAAAATTATTTTGAGAATGATGTAATCCTCTCTTAGGACGATAATGTATCTTGTCAAAGAGAAAAAAGGATTTAAAGCATTTTTTTGAGGAAAGGCTGATAAAATCAATGATATGACCAGCTAACTGTCCGGATCTAAATGACATTGAAAATTTATGGTGAAAAAAAGGGTCTATGTGAAGAATCCATCCATCAAAGAATATCGATCAACTGCCATTTGGGAAAGTTGGAACGATTTGATAAAGTGAAAGATTTGTTCCAGAGAAAAGTTTTGTTCTAGTGAAATCCATACCTGAAAGATTAATTTGATTTCTTTTTTTAATGGCATATCAACCTTCGTGGGTTATTTAATGCCAAATTCATCCAACAGTTGCGGTACCATTTAACCTATACCTGGAGAGGATGAAGTGATTCATACCTTTCTCAAGGGTATTAGTTGGTTAGTTGGTTTGTTTGGTTTTATGGCATATCAACCTTTGTAGGTTATTTAACGCCAAATCCATTTTTATTTAACTAATCAGTTTTATTTCAAACAGTTCAGTTTAGAATGAGTACACAGATTGTCAAAAAACATTTCTATTTCAAACAATTCAGTTTATTCAAGCAGTTATATAACAATTCAGTTTAGTTGGTTGGTTGGTTTGTAGGGTTTTATGGCACATCAACCCCTCTAGGCTATTCAACGCCAAACCCATTTCTATGTAACTAATCAGCTCCATTTCAAACAATTCAGTTTAGCATGAGTACACAGATTGTCAAAAAACATTTCTATTTCAAACAATTCAGTTTAGCATGAGTACACACCAAGGCTATTAGTTCAAAAGTGAACCCAATGGTGCAACAGGTGTTCGAACATACTTTGATGCCGCTGAACGATCACGAATAGGTTAGATGAAAGAATTTAGTAGTTATAAAATGTTGAAGAGGGGCAACTGTGTTTTAATTCTATTTTTATTAATGAATTTAAAAATCAGTTTAACTTCATGAATTTTGAAATGATTTTTAAATAAAAATTATTTTAAAAAGATAGAAAAATCTTCTAAATGCCAGCAGATCAGTAATAGAAGTAGTAATTGTAGTCAGTTTGTTTGTTTGTTTGTGTTTAATGGCATATCAACCTTTCTAGATTATTCATTATCAAATCCATTTTTATACAAATAAAAAGTTTTATTTCAAACAATTCAGTTTAGCATATGTACACAGTTTAATTGTCAAATTTCTATTTCAAACTCTTCAGTTTAATCAAACAGTTATAATTAAAAAATTCTGTTTAGTATATTTTTTGTTTAATATATATACGATGATCATTAAATAAGTTTCCAGACATTTTTCGTATGGGTACTTTTATTGATAGTACACACATGAAACTCTAGTCCCCTTCGAAGTAATCTCCTCCGGCTGCAATGCACTTGTTGTACCGTTCCAACAACTTCTGGAAGGCCCCATTGAAGTCATTTTGTGTGAGTGTGTCAATGACCTTCGTCACTACCTCTTTCATCTCCTCAGATGGCACATAACGACAGCCTATGAGCTTAGGGAATAAGCAAAAGTCACCGGGAGCAAGGTCTGGACTATAGGGACGGTGAGGAACTGTCGTGATGCCCATCTTGGTCAAATAGTCAGTGACAAGGATGGAGTTGTGAACTGGTGCATTGTGTTGGTGGAAATACCATTTGAAGAGTGCTGGCGTCTTTGGACGGAATCTCTTCCTGAACTCCCTTAAAACCTCAACATTGTAACCCTTACCCTAACCCTAACCCTTTGGCCAATCAACTGTATTGACTTCTTTACTCATCCGACACCTCTCATCATCCCTCACAGACTCCCTGCCTTCCTTGAATCTCTTATGCCACTCAAAAACTGATGCTCGACTCATGCAAGATGCTCCAAAAGCAATCTGAAGCATTCTATACTTCTCTGTGGCATTTTTTCCAAGTTTAAAACGGAATTTTATTGCATATCGTTCTTCTAAATTGTCCTCACGTCCAGATTGCATTTTTGAAATTCACCATCTGTGACAAACAGACTTTAGTAGGGTGTATTCGAATTCCTGTTGTAACTGTTCCTTTGAACCTGAAATCTCATAAGATGTATAGCAATAACATAGTGAATTTTCAAGAGTCTATGACAATTTTAAATGCCTGTACAAAAAAAGTTCGGAAGCCTATTGAATACACCACCTATATATATATATATAGAGAGAGAGAGGGGGGGCAGGGAGAAAACGAAAGAGAAAGAAAGCGTTGTGGTGTAATGGATACCGCCGTAAGAAACGGACACGGTGACTCGAGTTGAAGTCCCGGACAATATTGTTTGCATTTCACATAACGCTTATACCCTTGTAATAGGTATGAATGCAGCTATTACCACTTCAGCTATGGATAAATAGTAGGGCAGTCTAGGCTCTTTAACTTTCATATGGCAACCAGTTAAGGAGAAGGAAAACTTGTTGAGCTACACTTAAAAATTGACCTTGTATGATATCCTGCTCGTGCGGAGGAGTATATATATATATATATATATATAGGTGATTCCTCATGGCATGGTGGCCTACAAGTGGGAGCTTGACCTCAGAGTAAGCGAATTTGAACTCTAATCGTACTCGAAGCCTTTCAGAGAAGTGGCCTTAGAACGGTATGAATTCCCTCTCTCCCAAGTTATGGAATAAATAAAGCACTACTGTTTTCTCCTTGGAGTTTTTGGCATTTGATAACCAAAGAAAATTGATATGCCATGAAACAAGGTTATTGAAACCGATATATATATATATATATATATATATATATATATATATATATATATATATATATATATATATATATATAATCAATTTATTATTTAATCAATAGTTAAAAAGATCCTGTCATAAGTCATTGCAAGGTGTACATTTTAACTTGGTGCCCTATTTTAGAGGCCTTATACCATAATTAGCTAGATTAATTAATCTCGACAAATATTGAACTACATTCGTTTGTTCTGATGTTTACCAAACAATATCATAACTGGAAAAATATTGGCAATATTCTAAGATTTGTAAAAGACCAACAAAATACTAGAAATCCCTTTATTTCGCTGTATGTTTTTACTCATAAAGAAATAAAGAAACTTCCCATTGCTTCCTGTCACTTCGTTTGTCAAGGAACTTATTTTATTTTATTTTTATTTATTTATTTATTTTTTGCTTTAAAGACGAAAATACGAAAATATTCCTTTCGTCGGCAAAATCCACATTGACACGTGACTTTCAGTGCATCAATCAGCAGAGTTTTGATTTTTATAGATTTAATCGGATTAAAATAAAATGAAATAAAATGTGTCATTTATTCTCATCATCAATTCTGGCGTTTTCACTTTGATTTTCCGTTGGTAAAGTGACAAAAATGATCAAGATATTATTTTATGACATTAACTGTCATCGGCATTTAGAAAAATTTTAAATTGTACTTAAAGGGACACAGAGTTCATATCTATCTATCTATCTATCTTAACCCGTACATTATCGATCTGTCTATCCTGTTCATATCTATCGATCTATCTATCTAATCAATTCAAATCTATCTATCTTATTCTGTTCATATCTATCTATCTATCTATCTATCTATCTATCTATCCTGTTCATATCTTTCTATCGATCTATGCAAAACTGTTCATGTTTGTTTATCTATGCATCTGTTTGTCAGTATATTCAAGATTGTTCATATCTATCAATCAATCAATCTCAGTCTTTACTTAATCATCCACTTCAGTTTTTACTTCTCTCTCTCAACTTATCTATGTATCAACCAACGAATTAATTCATTATATATATATATATATATATATATATATATATATATCAATTAAATTACCGTGACTATCTATCTATCTATCTATCTATCTTAGAGGATACCCCGAGGCGTAATGGCTAAAGTGCTGGATTGCAGCCACGTAGTAAGCGAGTTCGAACTCCACTCATGCCATTTTGTTCACTTGAAGAAGGTATCAAGCCCCCTTGTCCCCCAATTTTGGGTAAAATAGTATCACTGCTGTTCTTCTACAAGGATGGCTTTGACATTAAATAACCAGTGAAGATTGATATGCCATTTAACAAGGAAATCAAACTAAACTATCGACCTATCTCAGTCTATTCACATATATGTATGCATGTTTATGTGTGAATCCGACCTTATCTACTGTTATTCGTTCTCATCTATCTCCTTATATATATATATATATATATATATATATATATATATCAGGAAAACTGGAAGTAAATCCAAAAGTTTGAAAATGTAAAGTATAAAAAATCACAAGTTTTATAGAGGATGATTTTATTGATATTTTGAATTATTTGTCCATGTTAAACGTTTTGGTTTTTAAACTTTAAACCTTCATCAGGGCTTTTGAATACGTGGTGTTGTGTTGGCTGAATGTTATATTCGTTAAATAAAACGAAGATTCCCACAATTCAAATTTAATCCAAATTAAATTCAAAGAATACAACATTACATTTTTAAACGTCCAGTCGAAAGATTTTCCTGAAAACCGAAACGTTTAACATGGGCAAATAATTCAAGCTCTTAATAGAATTATCTTCTGAAAGCCTTGTTTCTTTTTCCTATTTGCATATATATATATATATTTACTAATCTAATATCTACAAGTATTCACGGTACCAAAAAAAAAAAAAAAAAAAAAACCCCTGGCCCGGAACAAGAGATAAAAGTATCTCGAATCACCGCCCAGGAGAAAAAGAAAAAAAAAATTGGGTCAAAAAGAAAGAAAAGGCCAACCTCGTCCGACCCCTTGAAAAAAATCAAGGGGTACGCAGTCAGTGGTCAAAAGAAAACCAAAAAACCCTCCGCGAATCCTGCAATGCCACAATTACTAAAGTGCTCAACACAAGACAATGGAGCAAATTATAGAAACTTTAGTAGAAGATTTTCGACTCGCGATTTAGGTTAATTTTATATATATATATATATAGAGACAGGGCGAGAGAAATAAAGAGATAGTTAGAAAAACAGACAGAGATCAAGAGATGGTTAGAAGGAGAGAGATTGTTCGACATGAAGTGCATCTACAAACATTTCCATCTGGTAATTTTGATGTCTTACCGGAGATACTTTGTTTATTAATTGAATTAAACTTTAACAACAGGTCACATCGATAAAAAAAAACCATAAGCAATAACCTGTGAGATATGCACGTTAAACATCACTCTACGAAAGATGTTCTTTTACAAGACTCATGTAGATATTCATTATTGTTAGATCCTATTTGAAAATCAACGATTGACAAACTCCTGAGAAATAGTAGCAGAGACTTGTTTCACACCAAGCACTCAATGAATATGCTCTCTTCCCAAACTTGAAATTCCACTCAGCTGGGGCTGTAAAATATAGCAACTGCAAAGGGTAAGGGCCTTCTCCAACGTGTATCCTGGATATTACATTAAACAATCTGATGGTTTGTCTTCAGTAATGCTGGAGCTTTGGGGAATGTGGGGTACCCTTTCATTATCACTGCTCGCAGGTCCACTCTGACCCGGAGTGGTAGCAGCTGATAGGGTCCAACCTATGGGTCAAATAGAACTGTTTGACATTTAAACTGTGAAAACAAATGACTTATGCTAAATTGAATTATTAGAAATAGAACTGTTTTGATTATTTAACAGAGTAAAAATGACTAATTTTTAATTGAATTGATAGTGATACATAAGATTTCAAAATGTGCTCAGGCACGTTTAAAAATGTTATTCACAAAATGCGTTTACAAATCATGTAAATTATATATGAATATGTTTAAAGATGATTTAGCCTTAAATAACCTATAATGGTTGATATGCCATTAAACCAAGCTTGCTTTTGTCCGACATATTTCTGTGACAATTTGCTCTTCTTTGAGAAAAACTAAAAAAAATTGTGGAATAGAATCTATGTTTCGTGGCTATAAGTCTTTTCCTTCTTTTCAGGATCGCCCAGGCCAAGGCTTCTCAAACGTTTTACTTCATCCACATCTTGGATTAAATTTAATTCCCATCCACAACCGATACCAAGAAATTCCACCCTCGTCAACTTAAAGAATGAAAAAGATAAATAATTGTAAAGCAGTTTGGATTCCTTACAAGCCAATCATTACCGATGCTGTAAGCAGCTGAGAGCGAAAAAGATCTTTCGAAATCGGGGTTGCCCCGTTAGCTAGGGCTATAGAATGCGCTGACTGCATTTCTGAAGAGGTTAGGATCACCAACAACGAGTGTCCTGTGTATGAGACAAATCCATTTGGTGGTGAGCCTCCATTCTAGGAGCTTTAGGGAATGTAGACTCCCTCTTCATGACAATTACTTCCAAGTCCACTCTGACATGAAGTGGTTGTGTCTGTTAGGGTCTCATCTATGGGCCAAATAGAACTTTGCCCTGTTGGCTGGGGCCGTAAAGAAGTAAGACCCCCATAAGGGGTGTCCGGGTTATGACACTAAACAGCATCAGATGGTGAGGCTTCTAGTCCAAAGCCTTGGAAAATGTGAACTCAAACACAATTACCATTAATTTCAGCTCCACGTTGAGGCGGAGTGGTAGTTTTGGTTAGGGTCCCATAACGGCATCAAATAGAAATATTTAATCATTTACTATTCCTAACTATGTGCATACAAATAAGCTCTAACTCGTTTAAAAATAATCACCTACAAAATATTCGCATATATATATATATATATATATATATATATATATAAGATTTGTCATATATATATATATATATATATATATATATATATATAAGATTTTGCATGAACCAATCACCAGAATAATTAGTAAGCAATTGGACATTAAACTAGGTTGCCCAGTCGGCTGGGGCTGTAGAATACACCGACTGCTTCTCTGCAGAGGGGTAAGACCCCCCCAACGAGTGTCCTGGATATGACACAAAACAATCTGATCGTGAGGTTCCAGCAGTGCTGGAGCTTTGGGGAATGCGGAGTACCCCTTCCTTGCCATCGCTACCCGGTCCACTCTGGCCCGGAGTGGTAGCACCTGATAGGGCCCTATCTATGGGTTAAATAGAACTAACAGCATACTTATGCTAAACTGAATTGTTTGAGTAAACTGAACAGCTTGAAATAGAAATGTTATTGTCAATTAAACCGTACTTACATTTAAACTGCGTGCTTATACTTAACTGAATCATTTGAAATAGAAGTGTTTTTCGACATTAAGATTGTATTTACACTTAACTTCTTGAATAGTTTGAAATAAATGTTTTTGACAATTAAACTGTGTACTTATGCTAAACTGAATTGTTTTAAATGGAAGAGATTATTTACATAAAAATGGATTTGGCGTTAAATAACCTACAAAGGATGATATGTCATAAAACTCACCAAACCAAACCAAACCAAACCAAACCATTAAACTAGGACCGTTCACTCAAGAAGAACTCGACTCGGTTCTTAGAAAAATTAAAAATAGGAAAGCTGCAGGGCTGGATGAGATTCCCCCAGAAGTATGGAAGACCAGACAATTCGACGAAATACTGCTCCGACACTGCAACGCAGTCTATAACCAAAATCCGATAGATAGATGGATGAAGGGATGCATTCTCCCCTTCCCTAAAAAGGGTGACCTCGGATTAGCCAAGAACTACCGAGGTATAACACTTACATCCATAGCAGCCAAGATTTACAATGCCCTACTACGAAACCACATAGAACCCAAAATCGACAATATCCTTAGGAAAAACCAAAATGGCTTCCGAAGAAATAGATCCACGACCTCACAAATATTGACCATCCGTAGAATCCTTGAAGGTGTACGGGCAAAAAACATAGAAGCGACATTACTATTTGGTGACTATTCCATTCACAGAGGAAAGATGGAACAAATCCTAATAGCATACGGCCTACCTAAAGAAACCCTAACAGCAATAACGATACTTTATAGAAGCACCAAAGTGAAAGTTCGTTCACCAGTCGGAGACACAGAATACTTCGACGTTGTAGCAGGAGTACTACAAGGAGACACGCTAGCTCCATACCTCTTTATCATTTGTCTAGATTACGTGCTTAGAACATCGATTGATAAAATCAGAGAGAACGGCTTCGAGCTGACAAAGAAAAGAAGCAGAAGATACCCTGCAAAAACAATTGACGACGCCGACTACGCCGATGACATAGCGATACTGGCAAATACACCCAACCAAGACGAAACACTACTACATAGTTTAGAACGAGCAGCCGCAGGCATTGGTCTCCATGTCAATGCACACAAAACGGAATATATGTGCTACAACCAAACAGGTGACATCTCCACACTAGACGGAACCCCTCTTAAACTAATAGACAAATTCACTTACCTAGGAAGCAGCGTCTCATCAACCGAAAAAGACATCGACACACGGCTTTCGAAGGCATGGATAGCTCTCAATAGGCTATCGATCATATGGAAATCAGACCTAACCGATAAAATGAAACGCAGTTTCTTCCAGGCAGCTGTCGTATCGATACTACTGTATGGATGCACTACATGGACGCTAACAAAACGGCTGCAATAGAAGCTAGACGGCAATTACACAAGAATGCTGCGAGCAATATTGAACAAGTTCTGGCGGCAACACCCCACAAGACAACTATACAGCCACCTGCCTCCCATCACGAAAACTAACCAAGTTAGACGAACCAGACATGCAGGACACTGCTGGAGAAGTAGGGATGAGCTCATAAGTGATGTATTCCTATGGACCCCCACATATGGCCGGGCAAAAACATACATTCAGCAGCTATGTGAGGATACAGGATGCAGCTCTGAAGACCTGCCAGAGGCGATGAATGATAGGGAAAAGTGGCGAGAGAGGATCAGGGATATCCGTGCTAGTGGCACGACATGATGATGATGATGATGATATATATATAAGATTTGGCATATATATATATATATAAGATTTGGAATATATATATATATATATATATATAAGATTTGGCATATATATATATAAAATTTGGCATATATATATATATATATATATATATATATATATAAGATTTAGCATATATCAATCCTACATCCTAGATGCATCAAGGAGGTCTTCAGTGATTCACTGTCTTCATCGCCGATTTCGGGTTATTTTTGCATCATATTGGAAGAGCCAAGCCGCTTCCTTGATCGCGACGTGCTACGCTCGTGCCTCCACCAAAGCAAAAAAAAAATGTTTTTATTTCCTTGAAAAAATACAAGGAAGACACAAGGCCTTAAGTTTTTTTTGGGGGCGGGGAAGGGAAGGAAGGGAGTGGTCTAGCATTGGCTATGTAATCTAAGGGAACCTAGCTAGCCACATTCGCCAACCCATTCAACAATACAATATATAATCACTCGTCTATCGCCATGCGCGCAGCAACCACCAAAATACCACATTTGAAAAAGACCTACTTAGAACCCCTAAAGTGATGTATGATTTTTTTTACAATTTGTGATTTATTTATCATGAATGTATATGATGGGGATGGAAGAAAAAAAAACGAAATATATAAAGGCGAAAACAAAGGAAAAATTCCCCGTTTGGTTACCCTCCCATCATCCCGTCTACGAAAAAATGAAGGCCGACTGTTTTCCGGTGTCCAAAAACATCGAAAAATAGCCGGACCTACCCTAGGTGGGACGGGGGCCCTAGTCTAACGGGGTAAAGAAATACAGGGTTGGGTACGGTGTGGGTTGTTTATATTGCAGGGAATGTAAATTATATACATATGAACTTTCAAGATCTTCAATAAAGTGGGCTGGGATACGGGTTGAGGTACAAAAATAATGGGGATGGGGAAAATCTTGAGAACTAACAACTAGATGACAGGGACAATGACTCACAACATACTGCTAGCTAGGTTTCAAGGGGGAAAATCCTACTTACCAAGGATGGGGTCCCTAAGGACCCGTACCGTAGACGCCATGGGCCGGCAGAGGAGGGAAGGATGACTCCAACATTGCCCCCTTTCTTACGACCAGGCTCGCTGCATTCACTCCCCTTTTGTTGAATGTTATGCAATCCAAGCGTTTTCTATCGCATCTCAGCTGATGCCGAAAATACAAAACCAGATCACGATGAGAAAAGTTTGCATCGTCATAGAATCCCTTGTTTCGCGTCTTCCAGATCACCATTCGAGCTACAGCTAGGATCACGAGAAACACCACACGCTTCTCACCCTGATACGGAGAAAGAACGTTGTCCACGACGTAACCAACGTCGATCAACATGATCTGTTTGTGTTCGATGCGAACCATCCACTACTCGACGTGATCCCAGAACGGGCGAACTCGCTTGCAGTAGTAGAAGGCTTGCTCAGCCGTTTCTTCCAACCCACTGCCGCAACGAGCGCAATCGGACATGTCTGCCAGGCCTGCTTTGTCGTTCAAGCCGAGAAGGGGTAACGCATTCCGTACAAGTCACCAGGTGAGCGAGAACTCGGAGTTGTTCAAGAAGCTCGATACTGGCGCCCAATTCCAGTGAGAGCGGATCTCCTCCGTCGTCCAGCCACGCCGCTCGTTAAGAGGGTCCGAAGCGGAACCCACCACTAGCTCCCGATATAGCTCTTTCGGAGGCCGTGAAAGGTTACTGGACACAAGAAGGTAAAGAAGGGCCGTTCGGCATTCGCAACAAACAGTGCTTCGCCCAAAGGCTTACGTCGACCTTCAGCATTTGGATCTGACTTGAGGCGAGGAAAGGTCCGACTCGCCTTTCGTCTCCACATTGCGTCTCCCGTCAAAGATCGGCCCATGTATGCAAGTCTTTCAGCAAGCCAGTGGCTCTCCAGATCAGGCATCCCCAGACCCCCGTCGCGCGTACTTTGTATACAGACCTGTCTATGGACCATCGGCCTTGCACCTCCCCAGAGAAATCCGGAGAGGGATCGTTGAAGCGCCAGCTGACGTGCCTTAGGCAGAGGAAGTACAACCAATCGGTATAGGATCAAGGGGAAGACGTACACGGCGCACGCCTCCGCCCTGCCCTTTAAGGACAACCTCCTTGAAAGCCTGATTCCCACCTGAGCATTCACCTTAGTTTGTACTTCCGACCAATTTCAATCCCGTTGGAGGTCAAGCCCGAACCACACCCCGAGGATGCGGACGGGTCCGTCACTCCAGCAGAAGGGCCCTGGAAGAGTATTGCTACCCCTCGAAGCACCGAGCCGCAAACCTTCGCTTTTGTCAAAATTGACCTTGGCTCCTGCAATCCGCTCGTTCTCGCCAACCACCTTCTTCACAGCCTTTATATCCAGCCGGCGGAACACAAAGACTGTGATATCATCAGCGAACGCGGAAACCTTTGCCGTAAGAGGGCCAGCAAAGGGACACCGCACAGGGCCGGATTTGTTCCCTCATCCCTAAGCCTACAGAGCAGGGGCTCCAAAGCGAGGATATTAAGAAGAGGAGACAGGGGCAGACCTGCCGGATCGAACGCTCGATCGCGAACGCCCTCGAACGCCTTCCGTTCACCTGCACCACTGCCTGAGGGTTGTGGTACATCATGCTAATCCATCTGCAGAACTACGGTTCGAATCCGGCAGTCTCCAAAACAGTCGCCAAAAACCGATGGTCAACCCTATCGAAGGCCTTGGACTGATCTAAACTGATCAGCGCGTCTTCAGTGTCGTCTTCTATCTCCTCTAGGACCTCGCGAATCAAGTGCAGATTGTCCTGGATCGATCTTCCCTTCACAGCATAGGTCTGCTCGGGGCCGATCAGATCGTTAATGACAAGCTGTAAACAATTCGGTAAGACCCGGGCAAAAATCTTTAACTTTGTTTTGAGCAGAGTTATGGGCCTGTAATCTTCTAAACCCTCCCCAACATGCCTGCCACCTTTCTTCAGCAATGTGATCCCGCCCTTGGTAACGCTACCAGGAATGGCTCCCTGGGCAAACCAATGGTTGAACATATCTGTCAGAATAGGTACAAACATGTGCGACATCCTCCAGTACACTTCGTAGGGTAAACCATCTAGTCCCGGTGACTTGTTGAGGCCAACCTGCTTCAAGGCGTCACGGTCTTCGCATTCAGTAACCACACCCTCGCCTCAGCCACCCCAATGCGGGAGAAGTCGGCAAGATAGCTGCGAAACTCCTGAAGCCGGAGATCAGGACAGCGGGCAAAGCGATCACGAAAGTGTGCCCGAAAAGCATCACGCATCTCGCGATTCGATCGCAGCAGTCGCCCATCTGGAGTCTTGACAGAATCGATATACCGATCGGGAAAACTTCACACGCAGTTGCGTCCGATTTCACAGCTTCGTTGAGAACTCTCTTTAACCTAGATCTAACTACGTATCCCTTGTACCGCTCGCTACTCTCACGCTCAAGGTCCCCCCTAGCTAGCTCTACACATAGGGAGTCCCTCCTAGCCACCGCCCGGGAAATTCTATCGTCTATAGGTTTTGCCTCCTTGGTCCTATCTAAGTTGAGCTGTCGACCGTACTTGGTGGCGAAATCTCTAATCCTATGTTTGAAAGAAACCCACCACCTATTCCCGGTAACCGCCCCCACTAACGGCCGCTTGATTAGGGATTCTAGCTGCAACTGGAAGTTTCGTATCTCCAGTAAGGAGGTTTTGAACTTCCAGTATCCGGCTAGACTAGGCCTATTAGCGAACCGTAGACTGACCCTAACAAGTTTAGGGTCAGTCCACGCTATCAAGTGGAATTTTGGACAAGTAAAGAAATCAATGTAAGCTCGTCTGACACTCTGTCCAAGTAGGAACCTATTTTGCCTGAGAGCGAGCTACCTAGCCATGTCCATATCTCCCGCCCTGGGTGATCCAGACGAAACCTGTCGACCAAGTTATGACGAGTCATAAGGCCGACAAGGCTGCTTTCACACCTTCCCAACCTACTAGCTCCTCACCCGACCTTATCTATCTTGGGATCAAGGATCGCATTCCAATCACCGATTAACACTGGCCGCTTCGTATCGTCCGGGAACGGCGCCAACCGACGAAAAAAGGAATTCCTCTCCGCAGCGCTGTTGGGCGCATAAACTGTAATCAGACGGAACTTGGAACTTTTAACGGCAACATCAGCCACAACCAGTCGGCCCCCGTCACCTGCAAAAACGTCAACATCAGCATCAAGGCTGCGTCCAACTAGCAAGGATACCCCAGCGCTGGTTCGGCTTCCGTACGCTGAGAAAACGTTAAAATCGCTTTCCAGCACCCGACAGTCGGCACCGCAAGTGAAGTAGGTCTCTTGCACTGCAGCGACATCTACTCATAGGTTCTTGAGTTCACCAAGCAAGCGCGTACACTTGCTTGGATCTCTCAGTCACCTCACATTCGAAGTGGCAAGGTTTAGAGTCATCAGACCAACTTACCTTACTCACTGTCGACTACGGGCCGGAAATCCTTCGGGGTGAGGATGCCGACGGCCTGACGCAGGGAGCCGGTGCCGAGCTCAGTGGTGACTCGGTCATCCCTGGTGATTACTCCGATATCCAAAGGGAACCGCACTTTTAGGGACCTATAAAAGGAGGGGTTAACCAAAATAGGAACCCTCCCGGAACAAAAAGGTAAACATTTTTTAAGGGAGGAGTGCTCCAACTTCGCCAACTTCATGCCCAAGTTAGTCTGACAGACCGTATTCAGGAACTTCAAGACGCCCCTGGTACGGTCGCCAGCTGACCGGACAAAAGTGGTCACCATGGCTGCACTCCTGAAATTAAGTGGGTTACATATTTTTTTCTCGTTGATTCAGAGAACATTGTTTTTCAGGGGGAGCATGTATTGGGGGAGCATGTTGTGGAGATCGGTATCGAGGGGGAGGTGGTAAAGGAGTTAATGGAAGTGATGACTGTAGTGGTGTTTGCTGAGGCTGTCTCTGGGGAAAGACATTAGAAGAACATCCAATGGGTCCGCCGGGTCAGATGGCCCGGAGCTCATCTTGGCTGCTCCTTCCCCGCTGCTTCTTCCTCTTTTTAAGTTTTATACTGTCGCCATAGGTGTAACTGGATTAGCTTCTGGTGTAACTGGATTAGCTTCTGGTGTAACTGGATTAGCTTTAGCCTTTTTCTTGGCCTTGGTCGTGGTGAGAACTGGGTGCTCCGTGATGTGAGCAGGGATAGGTGCGGTCACTGATTTTAGCATGAATATTGGAGTAGTTGCGGGTGTATTTTTTTCAGGAGAGGCAGTAGAGGCCGTTTCGGGTTCATCCTCCACCTTTCTTGGAGGCCTCTTCTTCTTCCGCGTTACTTCGGTCAATTCTGTATTCTTTTTTAGCTGGACATTCTCCGTCTCCTTTTGGGTTCCCTTAGTTTCGCTGCTGATGGTGGCTGTGGAAGCTGTTGTTGCTGCAGTCTCTGTGGCAGCTGTGGCAGCTGCAGCATTTGGTGGGTTCTTCCCCGGACAGAACTTCGAAATATGTCCCAGCTGCTTGCAGCTCCAACAGCGCGGTCGTCTGCCTTCCACGATCACCATCATCTGCCTCTCCCTGCAAATAATTATCTCCGGGATGGCTTGGAATCCCTCCCTAGTCAAACTAAGCCGGAACAGGTAGTCCCCGTAGGCCGTCCCGGCAGCTGACCTTAACAGGTTAATTTCTTCCACGCGCCCAAAGGCGCTGAGGAAAGCGGCTAGCACCTCCCCTGCAATAAACGCCGGGACGTTGCAGATTGTAACTCGAATCCTACGGGTACCATGGTATTCTGGCTGCAGCTGGAAGAACTTTGTCATGATGCTGCTAGACGTAACCTTCTCAGCCGGTTCAGCGGAGGGGAGCAAGACGTCCCATGTCGCGAAACTTCTGCAGCAGTACTGGCATGGGACGCCCGCCTTTCGCAGAAAATCCTCAAAACTCTCTTTATTTAAGCCAACAAGCCGCCTTGTCTTTATGTCTTATACTACTAAAGAGACAATTCTAGGCTCCAACCTTTGAAGAATTTCCGGGATAGGCAAAATTTCGTTTCCTTTGAAATATTCCGCGTATCAGCCCACCCGGTCTTTCTCATATTCTTCCGGAGCCCTTTGCTTGATTTTCCACGGCGATGCTTGCTGGTTCACGGCTTCAGGTACTTGCCCTGGTTGAAGTGGACTTCCAGGGTCTGTGGGGAGTGATCGCCAGTTGGATCCAATAAGGTCTAACCCCAGATTGCCCTTGTTCTTCCGACTGCTTCGGGAGGGCTTCATTTCCTGTATTTTCTGTATTTCCACTGGTAAACAGTAAAGTCTAAGACTAAAGCAATAAAACTCTAGCAAAGCAAAAAAAAAAAAAATGTTAATAAGGCCAGACATCGGCCGTTCTTATAGACATCTGTCCTTCAGTAACAGCCAATGAAAAACAGGGCATTCCATGACTCTGGAAGTGCCAAGCCGCCTCCTTGATCGCGACGTACTACGCTCGTGCCTCTACCAAATCAAAGCAAAAAAAAAACAAAAACAAAAAAACAAAACAAACAAACAAAAAAACAATTAGGCCGGACATCGGCCGTTCTTATAGACATCTGTCCTTCAGTAGCAGCCAATGAAAAACAGGGCATTCTACACTCCTCTACTATATATAATACCATCTTTACCTCATCTAGTTTCGGCTCACTACTTCATCATATATTGTAAATAAAATTCATACATCGCACTCGGGATTTTAAGTAGGCCTCTTTCATAGAGAAATTGTGGTATTTTGGTGATTGCTGCGCACATGGTGATGAATGAATGATTATATACTGTACTGCTCAATGAGTCGACGAATGTGGCTAGCTTGGTTCCCATAGATTATATAGTCAATGAAAGACCGCTCCCTTCCCCTTCCCCCTACAACTCAAGGCCTTGTGTCTTCATTGTAATTCTACAATGAAATAAATTCGGCTCACTACTTCAGCCGCGGTCCAAATCATTTTGGCGACAGATTGATTTTGGACTGGACCTCTCCAGGGTAGCGCTTTGGCCAGCCGTGTTGTCTAGACCCTGATCTGGCCGAGTGTGTCTCAGTGCCTGGGGAATTCCTTCGGCCTCAGGGGGCCTTCCCCCAGGCTTTCACTCCCTTCAGGGAGGTTGGGTTAATCGCCCGGCGCCTGAGGCGCCCCTAATAAGGGGAATACCGACGGGGCCGTAGGCATTTTTGGGAAATGCCGGGCGCGTGTGGGCTACGGCCCTGCACCCGGACCCACCGAAAAAAGGCCTTGTGCCACACTTACCCGTAAGGTGGGGCGTGCAACAAATACCTAGGCTGACTCCTTCCGGATTCGGTACCGAGGTTAGATGATATTTTTAATACTCGTCCACGTCCATGATTTACACTTAACAAGACTTAAACAAAATCCCTCACCAAATCTATCCTATACTAATACTTCCAAACTAATATGAAATAAGCCCCTACTCAAACTATTCAGTCAGTCTTTAACTCTTACCTTATACCCTTATTCGAAACAAAAAAAAAAAAAAAAAAAAAAAAGGAAAAACTCCCGTTTATTTGGCTCACGAAATCATTTGCTACAGATTAACTCATACTTATTTGCCTAGATCTCCCTCCCCGTTTATCAATAATCTATGCTCATATTACCAATCTAATGCATATTTCTCAAAAAAACAACAAAAAACAACAACAAAAAAAACGCTACTCTATTCAACTCCTTACATTCTAATTTATTACTATTTCAAACCTATCTCCACCCCACTTCGTCCCATGAACTATTTGCAATTAGGTTTCAATCAATTAACTAAAACTACTAGTGGGCGCTGGCAAATAAAATTATTAAAACCTTAAATTAGTAGAGGACCGTTACCAGCATACGAGGACACCCCCACCCAAAAAAAACGATAATTAAATATCCATCCACCCTCGCAAACGCCAATGATTCTCAACCCCTCCCCCTGACATTCCGACTACCCTAACTTAATATTAACTCAATATACTCTTATAATGTGTAATATTTCTAGTCTTACTTCTTAGGCTCCTCCGTCGTCCTCTTTATTTCTTCTATGGCTCTGATCTCTTAAGCCAAATCCACTTTGACGCTTCAGAACTGTGTTGGTAATGTCCTTCAGCGCCCTCACTCTAGCTGCCCCGACTATACTAATTTTTGCTTGGGTTCTGCCCAAACACTGTTCAGCAAAGCCCATACAACCAACTTCTACGGGGTCATAATGTATCTTCCATGACTTTTGTTGACATTGTTCGACCAGTTCTTGGTATTTGGACCTCTTCCTCTCATTAGCAAGAGTAATATATTCCTCCCATGACACAGTCAGTTTCCAAATAATGCACTGCTTTGTGTTATCAGAGTGCAATATCAGGTCCGGTCTTAGCGATGTTACAACTACGTATATATATATATATATATATATTCCAAGAGATTCCAAACTGTAGCCTCACCCCCAGTTTTGTATAATACTAAGAGCACATCTTTATTGGGTGGGGGGGATCTTATCAGTGTATTCTAATCCCCACCCTCAGAGCAGGCTTCTATTCACAAGGAAAGAAAACAGAAAAAATGTCCATCAGAGATCAATGGCTAGGTTGTTCACAACCCTCACTGCTGTTAAATACTCGGCTCAATTTTAAAGCGGTTCAGATTTTTTGGTAATTGACCAATCGCCTTACTAAGTTTAAAGATTCCGGGTTGCTCTATTATTTATCCCATAGCTGAAGGAATGTGGACTCATGCCTTTCTCGAAGACAACGAAGTGAAACTACCTTGTCCAGATGTGAAGTCGGCTCGTCAAATACATTTTCTTTTCGATGATAACCGTTACACTACATGTGCAACGTTTATAAGAATGAGTGGGATTATTTTGCTTAGCTTAGTCTGGCATAGAGCCACTAGAAGTGAGCATTTAGTAAGAAACAAACTTATGATAATACTAGAACGTTATCAGATTTAGTTAAGAGAGGAATTTAATATTTATTAATCGTTGCGTGGTAGGCACTGGGAAAGGAATAAAATTAGATAACGATACTGTTTTAGTATTATTTCCCAATCGGTATATATATATATATATATATATACTTCCATCTGGAAAAAAATGAAGAAATTCAGAATATGGTTTTATTAATAAACTTTTCGGTTTTTACATTAATGTTGACAAAGTAAAGAAAATATAAAGAGAAAAAAAGGAAAAAGATTAAAATTAAAAGTAATTGAAAGAGGGAGAATAAATAACTATATATATATATATATATATATATATATATATATATATATTGCAACAGAGTTGGTTGTCACGAACTCATTTTGTGTGTTTGCGACGAATCAAATGCGATATAATTTGGAGAGTGCTCAATATCTGTGATAGAGCGATTATATAATGATCATCATTATCATATCGCGCTGGTAGCACGGATATCCCTGACCCTCTCTCGCCACTCCTCCCTATCGTTCATCGCCCTAGGTAGGTCTTCAGGACAACAGCCTGTATCCTCACATAGCTGCTGAATGTACGTTCGAGCTGGTCGTCCTGCTTTTGCGCGGCCATGTGTGGGGATCCATAAGAGTACATCTCTTATAAGTTCATCTCTGCTTCTCCAGCAGCGTCCTGCATGTCTGCTTCGTCTAACTTGAATAGTTTTCGTGATAGGGGGCAGGTGACCGTACAGTTGGTGTCTTGTGGGGTGCTGCTGCCAGGACTTGTTCAGGATTGCACGTCAATGAATAAATCTATATTAGATTTATATATTTATTACCATGGAAGTTTATCTTCGACCTTAGGTTTCATGAAGTTTTATAAACATCAATCATCAGGCAGATAACGAAAGGAAATGAAGAAATAGAAAAAAATCAAAAAATACAGTCAAAAACCGTTGGAATTGGGTACAAATATTTATGTGTGTGTGTGTGTGTGTGTTTGTGTGGGTTATAGTTGCATATAATTGTGTGTGAACGTGTAAGTGGTGTTTAGTATATGCATGTGTGTGCAAACACCACACACACACTCACACAATCAGTAAATATACGAAAAATATTTGGGAGTACCTAACTCCGTAACAAATGATGCACTATACAGTTCATCAACGAAGCTAAAACTTCCGACGTTGTCACTTGCTGAGGAATTTAAATAAGTTAAAGCTGCGTGACTCTCGTGACCCACTAGAACGCTTAGACTTCCGTAATAACCGGTCGGAAATGGAAGGCGAAAATTGCTGTAGAGAATGCAGAATCGGCACTTTAGAGGAAAGAAATAATTGGCACTGTGGCAAATGGAAGAGCAGGTCTAGGTCTTCATCCACAGGAGTTGGTTGTCCAAGGAATCCATGATAAACAACAAAAAAATGGTTTTAGAAGAAATTTATCATCTTGATGAAGTCGCGTGTATTGGAGGTGCCCGTGGTGTAATGGTTATCGTCGTAGGAAATGGACACGAGTTCAAATCCTGGACGAGACTAATTGCATTTCACATAGCACTAATACCCTTGGGAAAGGTATGAATCCAATTATTCTCCCTCCAGCTATGGGTAAATAGTAGGGCAGGCTAGGTTCTTCAGCCTTGGTGAGGCAACTAGACTAAGAGAAGGAAAACTCTGAATTAAAACCTGTTAAACCCCGCTTAAAAATTGACCTTGTGTCATATCCTGCCCGAGCGGAGGGGTTGGTAAATATGAGGAAGTCGCGTGTATTGATACAGCTGTAGGACAAAGGAAACAGGGCACATGGACCAAGTGGGTGAGGGCAAAAGACAGAGCTGTCACATGAGGTGACCTTAAGCACATTGAACCCCAAAAATTGAGTTTCCTTGTAAAGGCAGTCTACGACGTTTAACCAACAATAGTTAGACTTCATTCTTGGGGGTTAACTACATCTGACCGATGTAGAGCATATGGGAAATTTGCCAGCCTCAATTATATTCTTACTGGATGCGAGAATGCTCTAAGAAGATACTCGTGGAGACATAAAGTCCTTGAGATTTTTGTCAAGGCTGCGAAGTTATGTTATGAGACTACCAATAAAGCTCAAAATATCACCAATAGAGCGATTCATTTCGTTAAAGAAGGAAACATTTCGAAACTTTCGCGTAAAATTAAGTTCAGATTATCATTGCTCGATGGCAGCACGGACTGGCACATTGCAACTGATTTAGAACATCATTTTGTATTTCCATCAGAAGTAGCGTTAACGACCAAGCGTATAGCTATTGTCATTTGGTCCTTTAAATTTCAAAAAAGTTTTCGTTATTGAGTTAACGGTCCCCTTTGAAGAAAATTTTGACATCAGCATAAGTTGGAAAAATATGAGGATCTGCGAGAACAACGTGTCAGAAATGGCTGGATAACCAACGTATTTCCTATCGAGGTCGGATGCCGAGGTTTCATTACTAAGTCAGACTCCGTATTCTTGACTAATCTTTGAATTTCGCCATCAGATAAGAGGAAATAACTTAAAGAAGATCCAAGATAAGGCTTTAACTGCATCAACGTAGATATGGCAATCCCACAGAGTGTCATCAATCCAAGAAAATCTGGTGGTATCGTGAGTTACTGCTGGGGCGCTCTGGGTTAGTGGTAACTATGGTTGAGTTCCAAAATCATGCCTAAACCCAGAGTCATCATCTGATAAAGACTTTGTAGGGAGCAATGCTGCTGTATAAGCATCAGTCATTATATGATACCTATATATATATATATATATATATATATATATAAACAGGTTTGATTAAATAAAATCTATTCCTTGTTGTTTTGATTTTTTTCTTTTTTCTTTCAAGAGTCCTTAGGATTTTTGATGTTACATTCTTGAAATCTGTTAATGGTTTCTCCAAAGGAGCTATTTGTGTTAGACCAAATACTTTCGGTTCTTGTCAGAACCATTATCAAGGTAATACGTATGCTTATTTATTAGTTAAATTTGTTTCGTATTTAAACTAAATTATTATATTTTTATTTTTATCACTTAGCATCACTTGGATGATAAAAACAAAAATAATATGATAATTTAGTTTAAATACAAAACAACTTTAATTTAAACATACATATTGTTGAATGATAATAATAACACTTGCCGTCATAATGTCCATGCACTGAGGTGCCTGTATGTTCACAAACAGCTGCTCAATAAATGGTCCTCCTCCTTCTCAAGTAATATTCTTCTTTGGGCAACTGTTTGCTTCATGAATGTGTAATTCTGTGAATAACTTCACAAGTTCGACACATATTACCTTGGTAATGGTTCTGACAAGAACTGAAAGTACTAGATATCGCACAAGAAAACTTTTTAGGCGAAACCATTAACAAATTTCAAGATTGTAACATTGATAATAACATAAGGAGTCTTAAAAGAAAAAACAACTTAGAAACAAGGATTTGATTTTATTGAAGCAAACCTGTTTAAATGAAAAGATTCTACCCAAGTACACCAATACATATATTCATACACACACACATTATATACATATATATATACATATATATATATGTGTGTGTGTGTGTGGAATGACTTGCGTAGTAGCCATAAAAATGGTAGTGTTATTTACATATTCATGTGTCATATCGTTATGATCACTACTTTGTATTCTAAAAGAAACTTTCTTTTAAAATATTTGAATTATTTATATTCCCTAATAACTTGATAAGTGAATTTTGAAAATCGAAGTCACGTTGAAAATATTGCTCATAAAATTGTTTGAAAAATTTTTTTCATTGCATTCTTCGAGAAACCTGATTTTATCAAAACTGAATTCTTTAAAATCAAAACTTATCTTGAAATGTAAAGTTATATACACAATTTCAACTGAAGGATAATCTTGTAAAATGTCTTGTCTACTTCATAAAAAAAGAACTTAACTTTAAACGCACACACACACACACATTATATATAAAGTCAAGTTGACGACCATAGTCAAGGGTGACCCGAAGGCTCCCTTTTCGATAGCTACTACACCTTGGCGTAGGGGAGGGTGCCATTCCTTTCCCTGGATTGCTTCACTTTACCCTTGATACTTACCTTATAATGCTGAGTGTTAAGCAAGGTAGTATCGAGTATCATTTTTTTTGAGTCTTTGGTATGACTCGACCTGGGACTGAACCCAGGTCTCCCGGGCCATTGGCGAACACTCTAACCATTATGCAAGTAGAAGAATAACTTTAATCACCCGAATAAGTCTTTACTCGACAGAATCGATCGGGGAAGCGGAATATCAAAGGCATATATATATATATATACGAATGTTTACAATTATCGGATATCCAAGAATATCAAAGGCTTGATATATATATATATATATATATATATATATATATATATACATTAAGCCTTTGAGATTCCGCTTGCCCGATCGACTCTATCGATGGTTTGGTTTTTATGGCATATCAACCCTTGTAGGTTATTTAACGCCAAATCCATTTTTACGTATATAATCTGTTCTATTTGAAACAATTCAGTTTAAGTACACAGTTTAATTGTCAAAAACATTTCAGTTTCAAACTATTCAAGCAGTTATGTTACAATTCAGTTAAGTGTAAATACAGTTTTAATGTCGAAAAACAGTTCTTTTTCAAATAATTCATTTAAGCATAAGCACGCAGTTTAAATGTAAGAACGGTTTAGTTGTCAAAAACATCGCAAATAAATGTATCTCTTCAAATTTAGAAAAAAAAATGGTTGTTTTTCAAACCTAAAGGTATGCAACTGAAGATTCACTAGTTACTTAGATTGACCTACAATGACACTAGTTAATACTTTGGTCTTGTGCCTGACGCCTGACGACCATCGAAATGTCTGGTTAAAGAAAAGGAAATGGCATCTTCCAAAATATATTACAATCATTAAAAGAAGACCTGACACTCTTGGATATCCGGTCATTGTAAACATTTGTATAATCAACGTTTCCACAGTGGAGCGAAAATGTCTCTGTTGTCTAGATTGAAGACGCTCACAGATATAAAATATATTTTTAATGATGTTATAATTTATTCCTTGGCGATTTTATTTCTTTAAAAAATGAATACATTTTAAAATGTGGGCACAAGGCCTGAAAAGTTTTGAGGGGGAAAAAGAAAAGAACAGTGTTATTCAATCGTTATTCTAGGGAGCCCAAGCTAGTTTCAATCGTCTTCATTCGCTCTTAACAATAAATCCATTCTTTTGTCACCAAACGCACAAACAGCCACCATAATACCTCATTCACTCCATGGACAGGAGATCTACTTAAAAACCGGATGAGGTGAGATGATATATATACAATTGAAAAAAAACAGCATGATGGGGGATTGGAGAAAAAAAAAACCCCAAGAGAACAAAAACAAAATCATTTATTTTATTTGTTTATTTTACTGTTAGCGTTTTAAACTTTGCCATATTTGTAAAAGGATTGAACGCTTGAGTAACTGTTATACATGTGATAAAACGCAGTGTCTGTGTGTTTGGTTTGAAAAATCCAATCACCGGCGTTTCAAATTTAAACCATAACATCAGGTGTTTCAAATTTAATCAATAATGAACTATTGTCTACTTTTAGCAAGACAGAAATTATATTTTGACGAACAGAAAGAATATTCAACCTCTACTGTTTAAAAGTATTTGATTTTTCTCCGGTTTTTCGTAATTTTAGAGAAAAATAATATTTTGAATATTTATAAAATTTTGATCATAACTTTTATCGTAACTTTTATACATAATTATTTATGTATTTAAATGCATCTTTTATTTTTATAATTTGAACAAACTGGTTCATTTTAAAAGGTGACCGTCTAGAGTTGAATAATGCCTTTTTAACACGTAGGGAATTGACGTATTTTTTTAAAATTCTGATTGTTTATTTTTCTTGTGTTTCTAAGTTAATTTTAAGATGAAAATCTTCAAATATTGTTAAAGATTAATGTTTGAGAATAATTCTCGTTTTACTGTCGTAATCCACACGACAGTTGTTTCATTCCCGTTACAGTAGTAGTAGTATTTGTTGATTATAAAAAATTATTTAAAGACTATCTTATTTTAGAGTTTTTTCCAAACTTATTGCATATTAGCGAACATAAAAAAGGGGGAAAAACTCTTATAAAAACTGCCTTTGCTCATGTTTTTTTTTAACTGTATCAATATTACTTAAAATATAAAACTTAGCCATTTTTTGTTACTTGTGATACTGTAAAATTGTTAATTAATCATCTTTAAGATACCACTTAAAAACTTTTAAACAAAAATTCTTAGATTTTTTTTATATCAAAATTCTACTTTCAGTTTTCTACAAAGATAGCAAATAGTTTCTGTTCAGAAAAAGATGTGATTTAAAAAAAATTATCATATTCTGATTAAAATTGAAAATAATATTTTTTAACTTTAATTCTAATATCTAATTTTATTTTTTACCATACAGATTTTAAGAAATTCATTTGGAAAATAATTACCCATCTATATTCGCTCCCCACTCACGAAAAGTAAAAACGAACATTTGAAAGATTGAAAAAAAAAAAGGATATTCTTATCATGTACGCATCGAAAAACAATTTATACAAGTAATTGATATTCATATTTTCTTCTATTTCTTACTACTTCTCGATTACGAGAACGCCTGGATTTTTTATAAGATTATTGACTATTATTGACTGAAAATGGAGTCGGTCGAGTAAAATAATTGGGGGTGCGTGAATTTTTTCTCATTCTCGACTGCCGGTTGAATGATTTCTTTTTTTAAAAAAATATTTATAACATATCCAAAATGAATACGTGAAAGTAATTAGATACATGATATCTAGGTGTGAGAAATATTCTCTTTAATCGGCAAAATATTTTAACAGAATCGCTGGTATATTTTAATAAAACAAAGAGACATAGAATAAAAAAAAAGGATAAAAACAGCAATGAGTGTTTATTGTTGGGGCGGAAACCATCGCTATAATTGACTGATAACATCTAAAAAGAGACGAAAAGAAAGCCGTATGAACATAGCGAGGTGAAATTTGATTGTTTATAGAGGGTTTTTTGCGACCGAAGTTGGCACAAGTGAGGTATTAACATTTGTACAGGAGAACGTGACTTGAATGCTGATCATTGTATTTGGTCGAGATTTCTGCAAATTGTTTTAGAGATATTAGAATAATAACGTCTCAAAGGTCGAAATAAGTTACAGTCGAGAAACGAGTGATTTTTATTGATTGGGCCTTGGATGTTCTTCCTATTTTTGGAATCTTTCTTCTTGGATGCCAGCTTTTAGTTTAACACTCGAGGTGTTTTTCCTTCAACTTATTTCATTTAGTGTCTATCATGCTAATCGTAACGGAGGTGCCCGTGTTGTAATGGTTATCATCGTAGGAAATGGACACGGCGACACGAGTTCAAATCCTGGACGCGATTGATTGGATTTCACGTAGCACTAATACCCTTGCGAAAGGTATGAATCCAATTATTCCCCCTCCAGCTATGGGAAAATAATAGGACAGACTGGGTTCTTCAGCCTTGGTGAGGCAACTAGTCTAGGAGAAAGAAAACTCTGAATTGAAACCTGTTAAACTCCGCTTAAAGATTGACCTTGTGTCATATCCTGCTCGAGCGGAGGGGTTGGGTAAATAGGATCATGCTAATCGTAACTGTTTATCTTCTAACGCATTTCTGATTCGATTTTCAATGTATTCTAATCGTTCATTTTGATATGATTTAGTTCTATCTGGGATTTCTTAAGCGTCTGCACATGAGCGCTTTTTGCCATCTGATGCTGGGGGGAGGAACCTCATACGTGGTCCCTTCAATAAATTTCCAGACTTTTTGTACAGGCATTTAAAATTGTCGTAGACACTTGAAAATTCACTATATTATTGCTATACATCTTATGAGATGACAGATCAATTTTTATGATTTCAGGTTCAAATGAACAGCTACAGCAGCAACTGGAATACACCCTACTAAATCGTAATTGTCACAGCTGGTGAATTTCAAAAGTGCAATCAGGACGTGAGGACACAAGAAGAACGATATGCAAAAAAATTGTGTTTTAAACTTGGCAAAAATGCCACAGAAACGTATGGAATGCTTCAGACTGCTTCTGGAGCATCTTGCAGTAGTTGAGGATCAGTTTTTGAGTGGCATAAGAGATTCAAGGAAGCCAGGGAGTCTGTGAGGGATGATGAGAGGTATGGGAGGAGTAAGGAAGTCAATACTCCAGAGTTGATTGGCCAAAGGGTTAGGGTTAGGGTTACTATGTTGAGGTTTTAAGGGAGTTCAGGAAGATATTCCTTGGGAAGAGGCCAGCACTCTTCAAATCGGGTCAGTGGCATTTCCACCTGGACAATGCACCAGTCTACAACTCCATCCTTGTCACAGACTATTTGACCAAGATGGGCATCTAGACAGTTCCTCAGCCTCCCTATTGTCCAGACCTTTCTCCTTGTGACTTTTGGTTATTCCCTAAGCTCAGAGGCTGTCATTATGAGACAACTGAGGAGATGAAAGTGGCTGTGACGAGGGTCATTGACACGCTCACACAAGAGGACTTCAATGGGGCATTGCAGAAGTTGCTGGAACGGTACAACAAGTGCATTGTAGCCGGAGGCGATTACTTCGAAGGGTACTAGAGTTTTATGTGTGTACTATCAATAAAAGTACCCATACGAAAAAAGTCTAGAAACTTATTTAACGATCCTCGTAGGTCTGCAGCAAGGATGGAATAGTCGACACAGGAAATTGCTACTCATCTATAAGTGTCTATTGATGAGAAAAATAGCCACCGAAAGATTACCATGACTTATATATAATACCTATGAACTAATGCACATAAAATATTATTTATCAGATAATATATAAACGGATGTAAAAGAAGTGATAACTATTTAGTAACTATCATCAGAGAATTTAATATGTGATGATGCATCCTTAGCTTTATATCTAATTTTAACCGGGACATTGGCCCAGCGGTTAGAGTGTTCGCCAATGGCCCGGGAGACCTGGGTTCAATCCCAGGTCGAGTCATACCAAAGACTTTAAAAATGGAACTTGATACCACCTTGCTTAACACTCAGCATTTTAAGGTACGGTTCAAGGGTAAAGTGGAGCAATCCAGGGAATGGAGTAGCGCCCTCCCCTACACCTTGGTGTAGTAGCTATCGAAAAGGGAGCCTTCGGGTCACCCTCGACTATGGTCGCTAACTTTATATCTAATTTTATCTTTTTATTTCTTAAAATGAAATGAACAAAAAATGAGAAAACTTTTGACATTCTATTTCCTTAAGTGGTGATCTTTTTCAAAACTAAGACGTAATTAGTGTTCAAAATTGATTATAGAAAATTGATTTCATAAAAAGTATATATATATTTATATATACATTTTTTAGTTTTATACACACACACACACACACACACACACATATATATATATATATATATATATATATATATATATATATATATATATATCTTGTCACGCTATTAGCACGGATATTTCTGACCCTCTCTCCCCACACCAACCTATTGTCCATTGCTTCCAGCAGGTCCTCAAGACTACATCACGTATAGGCACAGAGCTGCTGTATGTAGGTTCGAGCTGGACGTCCTGCCTTTGCTCGTCCATGTGAAGGAGTCCACGGGAGTTCATCACATATTTCTGGTTCGTCTAGTTTTGATAGTTTTCATGATGAGTGGCAGGTGGTCGTACAGCTGCTGCTTTGTAGGGTGCTGTCTCCAGGACTTGTTAATATTGTTCACAGCATTCTTGTGTAATTGCTGTCAAGCCTTTTCTCCATACGTTTAGTTAGCATCCAAGTAGTGCATCCATATAGCAGTATCGACACGACCGCTGCTTGGAAGAAACTGCGCTTCATTTTATCGGTCAGGTCTGACTTCCACATGCCCGAGAGTCTATCGAAAGCGGTCCATGCATTTGCTAGTCACGTGTCGATGTCTGTTTCGGTTGATGAGACACTGCTCCCAAGGTAGGTGAACTTATCAACAAGTTTCAGAGCGCTACCGTTTAGTGTGGAGATGTCGCCTGTTTGATTAAAGCACATATATTCCGTCTTGTGTGCATTGACATAGAGGTAGATACCTGTAGCGGCTCGTTCCAGACTAAGTAGCAGGGTTTCGGCTTGGGCGGGTGCATTTGCCAGAAGCGCTATATCATCGGCGTAGTCAGCTTCGGCAATTGTATTTGAAAGGTACCCTCTGTTTTTTTCTTTTGTTAGCTTGAAACCGTTTTCTTTGATTTTATCTATAGACGTTCTAAGCACGAAGTCTAGACAGATGATAAAGATGTATGGGGCTAATGTGTCTCCTTGTAGTACGCCTGCTACAGTGTCGAAGTAGTCTGTTCCCCGGATGGAGACACAGACTATGTTGCTTTATCACACACACACACACACACACACATACATATATATATATATGTATCAATTGGAAAATAGTATTAAAAAAGAGTATTGGTATCTAATTCTATTTCTCTCCAGTACTTCCAATGCGGTGGTTGATAAATAAAAAAATCTTTCTCTGTGGCAGAGTATTATCCACAAAATCTGAAAATGTTCTTGTACTGTCGCAAGTTTGTTTCTTACTAGATGCACATTTCTAGTGACCTTATGCCATACTATGCAAAGTAAAATAATCACACTCATTAACATAAGCGTAACGGTTATCGTCCTAAAGAAAATGCATTCGACAAAACGAGTTCACAACCTGGACAAGACGGTTTCACTTTGTTGTCTTTTGGAAAGGCATGAATCCATCCTCCTTCAGTTATAGACAAATAATCGGGCAGCCAGGAATCTTTAAACTTGGTACGGTGATTGGTCAAGGAGCAACCCCGACCAAACTCTGAGACGCTTTAGAATTGACTACCGGAGTGGAAAGTTTGGGAAAAAATACGCCGAGGTTTAGAGATACATTGCCGGCAAGGAAATATTTATATCAGGGTCACCTATTTTAATTTCAGTTGTGTCTATCCAGTGGTAGCTCTCTTTAAAATTTGTCGGAATAAGAAGGATTACGAAGGAGGATTAAGAAGAAGGATTACAAAGAAGGATTAGGAAGAAGAATTAAGAAAAAGAAGAAGGATAAAGAAGAAGAATTAAGAAAAAGAAGAAATATTACGAAGAAGGATTAAGAAGAAGAATTACCAAGAAGGATTAAGAAGAAGGATTAGGAAGAAGAATTACCAAGAAGGATTAAGAAGAAGGATTAGGAAGAAGAATTAAAAAGAATTATTACGAAGAAGGATTAGGAAGAAGAATTAAGAAGGATTACGAGGAAGGATTATGAAGAAGGATTAAGAAGAAGATTTACCAAGAAGGATTAAGAAGAAGGATTACGAAGAAGGATTAGAAAGAAGAATTAAGAAGGATTACGAAGAAGGATTACGAGGAAGGATTATGAAGAAGGATTAAGAAGAAGGATTATGAAGAAGGATTACGAAGAAGAATTAAGAAGAAGGATTACCAAGAAGCATTACGAAGAAGGATTAAGAAGAAGAAGAAGAAGAAAGATTACGAAGAAGGATTACGTAGAAGAAAAAGAAGAAAGATTAAGAAGAAGAATTAAGAAGAAGGATAACGGAGAAGGATTAAGAAGAAGAATTAACAAGAAGGATTAGGAAGAAGGATTAAGAAGAAAAAGAATGTAGAATGATTACAAGGAAGGATTTAGAAGAAGGATTACGAAGAAGAATTAAGAAGAAGAAGGAGGATTTCGAGGAAGGATGATGAAAAAGAAGAAGAAGGATTACGAGTATGAAGTCTCATTTTTAATAGGCAAACAAATGCTACGTTTCACAGAACACTGAATAAACAAAATAAAAGTTTATAAAAAAAGTAAAAAAGATCCCAGTTTCGGGAATGTAGCCTGTCTAGCCACACTGAAGAGTTCTGATAGAGCGAAACAGTTTGTCTGTGGATGATCATATATATGCTCCCCTACCCCTGTGGGGTTGAGCTCTCTAGCGAAGAGATTAATGGTTGCCACTAGCGTAATGCAAGGCTCTTCAAATGAATCGAGCTCTCGGTAGCCGTTAAGCGGATATATGTAAAACAAAAACAAATGTGATACATAAGCGTGTAAATTTCCTTCGCTTGCGCTGGATTCCTCGTGGCTGAGAGGTAGAATCTTGGATTGGCGTTTCAGTCAGCCCGATTTCGATCCCAGCTTCGAGAATCTAGCCTGTCAAGCTACACTGAAGAGTTCTGATAGAACGAAACAGTCTGTCTGTAGATGATAATATATATATTTATTTTTTTCAAAGCAGCTTTAATCCACTAAAAAATTGACCTTGTGCCATGACTCATCCTTTGCGGAAGGGGGGTTGCCGTCATATTTCTTTGTAAAATCTATAACTTTTAAAGATTTTAAAGAGAAGTTAACAAATATTTTTTCTTTTTTTATTTCTCCTTCTTCATCCACTTGATTGATTGATTGATTGATTTCTTTCTTTTTCTTTAATTAGAAATTATTTGTTTGTTTGATTCTTTCTTTCCTCCAAAAATTTTACTTGTCTTTTCTTTTTCTTTTCTTTCTATCTTTCTTTCTTCAATCCCTCTTTAGTTAGAAATTCTTTCTTTCTTTCTTTCTTTCTTTCTTTCTTCGTCACTGTAAACTTTTATTTCTTTAAAGTTTAATATCTGGTTGTCTTTTCCTTCAGTATTCATTGATATTTTACTAAAATAAAACCTTAATAGTAATTTTCTACATTGAAGTTATAAGTGATCAATTTTCTATTTTGATTATCTTTGTTTATCTATCCTTTGTCAATGTGGCAAACTTTAGTCATATGTCAAAAGACAAATGATTTGACGTCCGAAATGAAGACTTAGGGAGAGCGTCGTCGTAAAAACATTACGATGAAAAGACTCTTAAGTAACGAGCCTCTTTTCTTTTTCTGACCATTGTAATTATGTAAGAAATCAACTTTTGGTCGGTTAGGGGTTACGATTTGTTGAAAATCCTTGGTGAATTCAGTTCTAGAAAGAAATCAATATTGGAAAGCTAAAAAAAAAATCTGATATTAAAATAATAAAAATATAGAAAAGGGATAGCTGCTGGGGGACAGAAAATATTGGTAGATGAAAGAAAGAAAGAAAGAAAGAAGGAAAGAACTATCGATAGGGCGAAAAAAATTTCAAAAGAAAAAAAATATAAAAGAAAAAGAAAGAAAGAAAGAAAAAAGAGAAAGATCAATCGAGTGAAAGTAAGAAAAAGAGAGAACAAAAAAAAAAAAATCAAGAAATCAAGAAAGAAAGAAAAAAGAAAGAAAGAAAGATCGAAGAAAAAAAATAGAAAAGGGAAAGAAGAAGAAAGAAAGAACGATCGATCGAGCAAAAGAAAAAAAGTGAGAACAAAAGAAAGAATAAATAAATCAATCAAGCAATAAATAAATGAATATATATATATATATATATATATATATATATATATATATATATATAAAGATCCAACGCAAAAAATGAACTGGAAAAGGGAACGAAAGAACAAAAGAAAGGAGGAAAGGAAAAAAGAAGAAAAAAAGAAATAACAATTGCTCGAACGAAAGAACAAAAGAAAGAAAGAAAGATCGATACAATGAACGAACGAACTAACAAACGAACGAACAAACGAAGGAACAAAAGAAAAAAAAGAAATAGAAAAGAAAGAAAGAAAGAAAGAAATAATGATCGACCGAACGAAACAAAAAGAAAGAGTGAAAGAAAGAAAAACGATTAATCGAACAAGCGAAAAAACATAAGAAAGAACTAAAGAGAAAAGAAAGAAAAAGAAAGATCACCTTAGAAAGAGAATATGAAAGAATAAACATTTTGAATAAAGTTAACGGAAGAATAAAGAAAGAAATGAAAACAAAACATAGAACGATAATGCAAAAAAAAAAAGAAAAAAAAAGAAAGAGAATTTCTAAATAAAGTGGCGAAAACGAAAAAAAAAAAAAAAGATCGAACAAACAAACGAAATAAAAGAAAAAGAAAGAACGAATTGATAAACTGAACGAAAGATAGAAGAAAAAAAAAAAGAAAAACGAAGGAAATGAAAAAGAAAGAATAAAAGAAAAATAAAAGAAAGAAATTGAGAATTTGAAAATAAAGTCGTGGTAGAAGAAATAAAGAAAAAAGAAAGAAAGAAAAGATAGAGAAAGAAAAAAGAAAGAAATAAAAATGAAAAAAAAATTGAAGAAACAATGATCGATCGAAAGAAAGAAAGATAGAAAAATTGAAGAAGGAGTTATTGATGGATCGATCGAATGAAAGAAAGGCTTTCAAAATGAAGTATGTTTGGAGAAATCAATAAAGAAGAAAGGATGCAGCATAAAAGAAAGAAAGAACGAATGAATGAATGAAAGAAGACGAAAGAAGAAAAAAACTAAAATAGGAATAAGAAAAGATAGAAATATAGAATTTCTAGATAAGGTAGTGAAGCAGATGAAGGAAAGAAAAACGTGTGAATGAAAAAAAAGAAAGAAAGAAAAAGGAAAGTAAAAAATACAAAGAATTTAATAAACAGAGAGAAAGATGAATGAATGAATGAAAGAAAGAAAGAAAGAAAGAAAGAAAGAATTTCAAAATAAGGTGAAGTGAAAAGAAAATTAGAAAGAAAGAAATTTAGACAAGAAGCATGAAACCCAAAAGAAAGAAAGAAAGAAAGAAAGAATTTCAAAATAAGGTGAAGTGAAAAGAAAATTAGAAAGAAAGAAATTTAGACAAGAAGCATGAAACCCAAAAGAAAGAAAGAAAAAAAGAAAGAATTTCAAAATAAGGTGAAGTGAAAAGAAAATTAGAAAGAAAGAAATTTAGACAAGAAGCATGAAACCCAAAAGAAAGAAAGAAAGAAAGAAAGAATTTCAAAAGAAGGTGAAGTGAAAAGAAAATTAGAAAGAAAGAAATTTAGACAAGAAGCATGAAACCCAAAAGAAAGAAAGAAAGAAAGAAAGAACGAAAGAAAGAAAGAAAGAAAGATTTTCAAAAGAAGGTGAAGTGAAAAGAAAATTAGAAAGAAAGAAATTTAGACAAGAAGCATGAAACCCACAAGAAAGAAAGAAAAAAAGAAAGAATTTCAAAATAAGGTGAAGTGAAAAGAAAATTAGAAAGAAAGAAATTTAGACAAGAAGCATGAAACCCACAAGAAAGAAAGAAAGAAAGAAAGAAAGAAAGAAAGAAAGAAAGATTTTCAAAAGAAGGTGAAGTGAAAAGAAAATTAGAAAGAAAGAAATTTAGACAAGAAGCATGAAACCCACAAGAAAGAAAGAAAAAAAGAAAGAATTTCAAAATAAGGTGAAGTGAAAAGAAAATTAGAAAGAAAGAAATTTAGACAAGAAGCATGAAACCCAAAAGAAAGAAAGAAAGAAAGAAAGAACGAAAGAAAGAAAGAAAGAAAGATTTTCAAAAGAAGGTGAAGTGAAAAGAAAATTAGAAAGAAAGAAATTTAGACAAGAAGCATGAAACCCACAAGAAAGAAAGAAAAAAAGAAAGAATTTCAAAATAAGGTGAAGTGAAAAGAAAATTAGAAAGAAAGAAATTTAGACAAGAAGCATGAAACCCAAAAGAAAGAAAGAAAGAAAGAAAGAACGAAAGAAAGAAAGAAAGAAAGATTTTCAAAAGAAGGTGAAGTGAAAAGAAAATTAGAAAGAAAGAAATTTAGACAAGAAGCATGAAACCCACAAGAAAGAAAGAAAAAAAGAAAGAATTTCAAAATAAGGTGAAGTGAAAAGAAAATTAGAAAGAAAGAAATTTAGACAAGAAGCATGAAACCCAAAAGAAAGAAAGAAAGAAAGAAAGAACGAAAGAAAGAAAGAAAGAAAGATTTTCAAAAGAAGGTGAAGTGAAAAGAAAATTAGAAAGAAAGAAATTTAGACAAGAAGCATGAAACCCACAAGAAAGAAAGAAAAAAAGAAAGAATTTCAAAATAAGGTGAAGTGAAAAGAAAATTAGAAAGAAAGAAATTTAGACAAGAAGCATGAAACCCAAAAGAAAGAAAGAAAGAAAGAAAGAACGAAAGAAAGAAAGAAAGAAAGATTTTCAAAAGAAGGTGAAGTGAAAAGAAAATTAGAAAGAAAGAAATTTAGACAAGAAGCATGAAACCCACAAGAAAGAAAGAAAAAAAGAAAGAATTTCAAAATAAGGTGAAGTGAAAAGAAAATTAGAAAGAAAGAAATTTAGACAAGAAGCATGAAACCCACAAGAAAGAAAGAAAGAAAGAAAGAACGAAAGAAAGAAAGAAAGAGAGATTTTCAAAAGAAGGTGAAGTGAAAAGAAAATTAGAAAGAAAGAAATTTAGACAAGAAGCATGAAACCCAAAAGAAAGAAAGAAAGAAAGAAAGAACGAAAGAAAGAAAGAAAGAAAGATTTTCAAAAGAAGGTGAAGTGAAAAGAAAATTAGAAAGAAAGAAATTTAGACAAGAAGCATGAAACCCACAAGAAAGAAAGAAAAAAAGAAAGAATTTCAAAATAAGGTGAAGTGAAAAGAAAATTAGAAAGAAAGAAATTTAGACAAGAAGCATGAAACCCAAAAGAAAGAAAGAAAGAAAGAAAGAACGAAAGAAAGAAAGAAAGAAAGATTTTCAAAAGAAGGTGAAGTGAAAAGAAAATTAGAAAGAAAGAAATTTAGACAAGAAGCATGAAACCCAAAAGAAAGAAAGAAAGAAAGAAAGAACGAAAGAAAGAAAGAAAGAAAGATTTTCAAAAGAAGGTGAAGTGAAAAGAAAATTAGAAAGAAAGAAATTTAGACAAGAAGCATGAAACCCACAAGAAAGAAAGAAAAAAAGAAAGAATTTCAAAATAAGGTGAAGTGAAAAGAAAATTAGAAAGAAAGAAATTTAGACAAGAAGCATGAAACCCAAAAGAAAGAAAGAAAGAAAGAAAGAACGAAAGAAAGAAAGAAAGAAAGATTTTCAAAAGAAGGTGAAGTGAAAAGAAAATTAGAAAGAAAGAAATTTAGACAAGAAGCATGAAACCCACAAGAAAGAAAGAAAAAAAGAAAGAATTTCAAAATAAGGTGAAGTGAAAAGAAAATTAGAAAGAAAGAAATTTAGACAAGAAGCATGAAACCCAAAAGAAAGAAAGAAAGAAAGAAAGAACGAAAGAAAGAAAGAAAGAAAGATTTTCAAAAGAAGGTGAAGTGAAAAGAAAATTAGAAAGAAAGAAATTTAGACAAGAAGCATGAAACCCACAAGAAAGAAAGAAAAAAAGAAAGAATTTCAAAATAAGGTGAAGTGAAAAGAAAATTAGAAAGAAAGAAATTTAGACAAGAAGCATGAAACCCACAAGAAAGAAAGAAAGAAAGAAAGAACGAAAGAAAGAAAGAAAGAGAGATTTTCAAAAGAAGGTGAAGTGAAAAGAAAATTAGAAAGAAAGAAATTTAGACAAGAAGCATGAAACCCAAAAGAAAGAAAGAAAGAAAGAAAGAACGAAAGAAAGAAAGAAAGAAAGATTTTCAAAAGAAGGTGAAGTGAAAAGAAAATTAGAAAGAAAGAAATTTAGACAAGAAGCATGAAACCCACAAGAAAGAAAGAAAGAAAGAAAGAACGAAAGAAAGAAAGAAAGAAAGATTTTCAAAAGAAGGTGAAGTGAAAAGAAAATTAGAAAGAAAGAAATTTAGACAAGAAGCATGAAACCCAAAAGAAAGAAAGAAAGAAAGAAAGAACGAAAGAAAGAAAGAAAGAAAGATTTTCAAAAGAAGGTGAAGTGAAAAGAAAATTAGAAAGAAAGAAATTTAGACAAGAAGCATGAAACCCAAAAGAAAGAAAGAAAGAAAGAAAGAACGAAAGAAAGAAAGAAAGAAAGATTTTCAAAAGAAGGTGAAGTGAAAAGAAAATTAGAAAGAAAGAAATTTAGACAAGAAGCATGAAACCCAAAAGAAAGAAAGAAAGAAAGAAAGAACGAAAGAAAGAAAGAAAGAAAGATTTTCAAAAGAAGGTGAAGTGAAAAGAAAATTAGAAAGAAAGAAATTTAGACAAGAAGCATGAAACCCAAAAGAAAGAAAGAAAGAAAGAAAGAAAGAACGAAAGAAAGAAAGAAAGAAAGATTTTCAAAAGAAGGTGAAGTGAAAAGAAAATTAGAAAGAAAGAAATTTGGACAAGAAGCATGAAACCCAAAAGAAAGAAAGAAAAAAAGAAAGAATTTCAAAATAAGGTGAAGTGAAAAGAAAATTAGAAAGAAAGAAATTTAGACAAGAAGCATGAAACCCAAAAGAAAGAAAGAAAGAAAGAAAGAACGAAAGAAAGAAAGAAAGAAAGATTTTCAAAAGAAGGTGAAGTGAAAAGAAAATTAGAAAGAAAGAAATTTAGACAAGAAGCATGAAACCCAAAAGAAAGAAAGAAAGAAAGAAAGAACGAAAGAAAGAAAGAAAGAAAGATTTTCAAAAGAAGGTGAAGTGAAAAGAAAATTAGAAAGAAAGAAATTTAGACAAGAAGCATGAAACCCACAAGAAAGAAAGAAAGAAAGAAAGATTTTCAAAAGAAGGTGAAGTGAAAAGAAAATTAGAAAGAAAGAAATTTAGACAAGAAGCATGAAACCCAAAAGAAAGAAAGAAAGAAAGAAAGAACGAAAGAAAGAAAGAAAGAAAGATTTTCAAAAGAAGGTGAAGTGAAAAGAAAATTAGAAAGAAAGAAATTTAGACAAGAAGCATGAAACCCAAAAGAAAGAAAGAAAGAAAGAAAGAACGAAAGAAAGAAAGAAAGAAAGATTTTCAAAAGAAGGTGAAGTGAAAAGAAAATTAGAAAGAAAGAAATTTAGACAAGAAGCATGAAACCCAAAAGAAAGAAAGAAAGAAAGAAAGAAAGAACGAAAGAAAGAAAGAAAGAAAGATTTTCAAAAGAAGGTGAAGTGAAAAGAAAATTAGAAAGAAAGAAATTTGGACAAGAAGCATGAAACCCAAAAGAAAGAAAGAAAAAAAGAAAGAATTTCAAAATAAGGTGAAGTGAAAAGAAAATTAGAAAGAAAGAAATTTAGACAAGAAGCATGAAACCCAAAAGAAAGAAAGAAAGAAAGAAAGAACGAAAGAAAGAAAGAAAGAAAGATTTTCAAAAGAAGGTGAAGTGAAAAGAAAATTAGAAAGAAAGAAATTTAGACAAGAAGCATGAAACCCAAAAGAAAGAAAGAAAGAAAGAAAGAACGAAAGAAAGAAAGAAAGAAAGATTTTCAAAAGAAGGTGAAGTGAAAAGAAAATTAGAAAGAAAGAAATTTAGACAAGAAGCATGAAACCCACAAGAAAGAAAGAAAGAAAGAAAGATTTTCAAAAGAAGGTGAAGTGAAAAGAAAATTAGAAAGAAAGAAATTTAGACAAGAAGCATGAAACCCAAAAGAAAGAAAGAAAGAAAGAAAGAACGAAAGAAAGAAAGAAAGAAAGATTTTCAAAAGAAGGTGAAGTGAAAAGAAAATTAGAAAGAAAGAAATTTAGACAAGAAGCATGAAACCCAAAAGAAAGAAAGAAAGAAAGAAAGAACGAAAGAAAGAAAGAAAGAAAGATTTTCAAAAGAAGGTGAAGTGAAAAGAAAATTAGAAAGAAAGAAATTTAGACAAGAAGCATGAAACCCAAAAGAAAGAAAGAAAGAAAGAAAGAACGAAAGAAAGAAAGAAAGAAAGATTTTCAAAAGAAGGTGAAGTGAAAAGAAATTAGAAAGAAAGAAATTTAGACAAGAAGCATGAAACCCAAAAGAAAGAAAGAAAGAAAGAAAGAACGAAAGAAAGAAAGAAAGAAAGATTTTCAAAAGAAGGTGAAGTGAAAAGAAAATTAGAAAGAAAGAAATTTAGACAAGAAGCATGAAACCCAAAAGAAAGAAAGAAAGAAAGAAAGAACGAAAGAAAGAAAGAAAGAAAGATTTTCAAAAGAAGGTGAAGTGAAAAGAAAATTAGAAAGAAAGAAATTTAGACAAGAAGCATGAAACCCAAAAGAAAGAAAGAAAGAAAGAAAGAACGAAAGAAAGAAAGAAAGAAAGATTTTCAAAAGAAGGTGAAGTGAAAAGAAAATTAGAAAGAAAGAAATTTAGACAAGAAGCATGAAACCCAAAAGAAAGAAAGAAAGAAAGAAAGAACGAAAGAAAGAAAGAAAGAAAGATTTTCAAAAGAAGGTGAAGTGAAAAGAAAATTAGAAAGAAAGAAATTTAGACAAGAAGCATGAAACCCAAAAGAAAGAAAGAAAGAAAGAAAGAAAGAACGAAAGAAAGAAAGAAAGAAAGATTTTCAAAAGAAGGTGAAGTGAAAAGAAAATTAGAAAGAAAGAAATTTGGACAAGAAGCATGAAACCCACAAGAAAGAAAGAAAAAAAGAAAGAATTTCAAAATAAGGTGAAGTGAAAAGAAAATTAGAAAGAAAGAAATTTAGACAAGAAGCATGAAACCCAAAAGAAAGAAAGAAAGAAAGAAAGAACGAAAGAAAGAAAGAAAGAAAGATTTTCAAAAGAAGGTGAAGTGAAAAGAAAATTAGAAAGAAAGAAATTTAGACAAGAAGCATGAAACCCAAAAGAAAGAAAGAAAGAAAGAAAGAACGAAAGAAAGAAAGAAAGAAAGATTTTCAAAAGAAGGTGAAGTGAAAAGAAAATTAGAAAGAAAGAAATTTAGACAAGAAGCATGAAACCCACAAGAAAGAAAGAAAGAAAGAAAGATTTTCAAAAGAAGGTGAAGTGAAAAGAAAATTAGAAAGAAAGAAATTTAGACAAGAAGCATGAAACCCAAAAGAAAGAAAGAAAGAAAGAAAGAACGAAAGAAAGAAAGAAAGAAAGATTTTCAAAAGAAGGTGAAGTGAAAAGAAAATTAGAAAGAAAGAAATTTAGACAAGAAGCATGAAACCCAAAAGAAAGAAAGAAAGAAAGAAAGAACGAAAGAAAGAAAGAAAGAAAGATTTTCAAAAGAAGGTGAAGTGAAAAGAAAATTAGAAAGAAAGAAATTTAGACAAGAAGCATGAAACCCAAAAGAAAGAAAGAAAGAAAGAAAGAACGAAAGAAAGAAAGAAAGAAAGATTTTCAAAAGAAGGTGAAGTGAAAAGAAATTAGAAAGAAAGAAATTTAGACAAGAAGCATGAAACCCAAAAGAAAGAAAGAAAGAAAGAAAGAACGAAAGAAAGAAAGAAAGAAAGATTTTCAAAAGAAGGTGAAGTGAAAAGAAAATTAGAAAGAAAGAAATTTAGACAAGAAGCATGAAACCCAAAAGAAAGAAAGAAAGAAAGAAAGAACGAAAGAAAGAAAGAAAGAAAGATTTTCAAAAGAAGGTGAAGTGAAAAGAAAATTAGAAAGAAAGAAATTTAGACAAGAAGCATGAAACCCAAAAGAAAGAAAGAAAGAAAGAAAGAACGAAAGAAAGAAAGAAAGAAAGATTTTCAAAAGAAGGTGAAGTGAAAAGAAAATTAGAAAGAAAGAAATTTAGACAAGAAGCATGAAACCCAAAAGAAAGAAAGAAAGAAAGAAAGAACGAAAGAAAGAAAGAAAGAAAGATTTTCAAAAGAAGGTGAAGTGAAAAGAAAATTAGAAAGAAAGAAATTTAGACAAGAAGCATGAAACCCAAAAGAAAGAAAGAAAGAAAGAAAGAAAGAACGAAAGAAAGAAAGAAAGAAAGATTTTCAAAAGAAGGTGAAGTGAAAAGAAAATTAGAAAGAAAGAAATTTGGACAAGAAGCATGAAACCCACAAGAAAGAAAGAAAAAAAGAAAGAATTTCAAAATAAGGTGAAGTGAAAAGAAAATTAGAAAGAAAGAAATTTAGACAAGAAGCATGAAACCCAAAAGAAAGAAAGAAAGAAAGAAAGAACGAAAAAAAGAAAGAAAGAAAGATTTTCAAAAGAAGGTGAAGTGAAAAGAAAATTAGAAAGAAAGAAATTTAGACAAGAAGCATGAAACCCAAAAGAAAGAAAGAAAGAAAGAAAGAACGAAAGAAAGAAAGAAAGAAAGATTTTCAAAAGAAGGTGAAGTGAAAAGAAAATTAGAAAGAAAGAAATTTAGACAAGAAGCATGAAACCCACAAGAAAGAAAGAAAGAAAGAAAGAACGAAAGAAAGAAAGAAAGAAAGATTTTCAAAAGAAGGTGAAGTGAAAAGAAAATTAGAAAGAAAGAAATTTAGACAAGAAGCATGAAACCCACAAGAAAGAAAGAAAGAAAGAAAGATTTTCAAAAGAAGGTGAAGTGAAAAGAAAATTAGAAAGAAAGAAATTTAGACAAGAAGCATGAAACCCAAAAGAAAGAAAGAAAGAAAGAAAGAACGAAAGAAAGAAAGAAAGAAAGATTTTCAAAAGAAGGTGAAGTGAAAAGAAAATTAGAAAGAAAGAAATTTAGACAAGAAGCATGAAACCCAAAAGAAAGAAAGAAAGAAAGAAAGAACGAAAGAAAGAAAGAAAGAAAGATTTTCAAAAGAAGGTGAAGTGAAAAGAAAATTAGAAAGAAAGAAATTTAGACAAGAAGCATGAAACCCACAAGAAAGAAAGAAAGAAAGAAAGATTTTCAAAAGAAGGTGAAGTGAAAAGAAAATTAGAAAGAAAGAAATTTAGACAAGAAGCATGAAACCCAAAAGAAAGAAAGAAAGAAAGAAAGAACGAAAGAAAGAAAGAAAGAAAGATTTTCAAAAGAAGGTGAAGTGAAAAGAAAATTAGAAAGAAAGAAATTTAGACAAGAAGCATGAAACCCAAAAGAAAGAAAGAAAGAAAGAAAGAACGAAAGAAAGAAAGAAAGAAAGATTTTCAAAAGAAGGTGAAGTGAAAAGAAAATTAGAAAGAAAGAAATTTAGACAAGAAGCATGAAACCCAAAAGAAAGAAAGAAAGAAAGAAAGAACGAAAGAAAGAAAGAAAGAAAGATTTTCAAAAGAAGGTGAAGTGAAAAGAAAATTAGAAAGAAAGAAATTTAGACAAGAAGCATGAAACCCACAAGAAAGAAAGAAAGAAAGAAAGAACGAAAGAAAGAAAGAAAGAAAGATTTTCAAAAGAAGGTGAAGTGAAAAGAAAATTAGAAAGAAAGAAATTTAGACAAGAAGCATGAAACCCACAAGAAAGAAAGAAAGAAAGAAAGATTTTCAAAAGAAGGTGAAGTGAAAAGAAAATTAGAAAGAAAGAAATTTAGACAAGAAGCATGAAACCCAAAAGAAAGAAAGAAAGAAAGAAAGAACGAAAGAAAGAAAGAAAGAAAGATTTTCAAAAGAAGGTGAAGTGAAAAGAAAATTAGAAAGAAAGAAATTTAGACAAGAAGCATGAAACCCAAAAGAAAGAAAGAAAGAAAGAAAGAACGAAAGAAAGAAAGAAAGAAAGATTTTCAAAAGAAGGTGAAGTGAAAAGAAAATTAGAAAGAAAGAAATTTAGACAAGAAGCATGAAACCCAAAAGAAAGAAAGAAAGAAAGAAAGAACGAAAGAAAGAAAGAAAGAAAGATTTTCAAAAGAAGGTGAAGTGAAAAGAAAATTAGAAAGAAAGAAATTTAGACAAGAAGCATGAAACCCACAAGAAAGAAAGAAAGAAAGAAAGAACGAAAGAAAGAAAGAAAGAAAGATTTTCAAAAGAAGGTGAAGTGAAAAGAAAATTAGAAAGAAAGAAATTTAGACAAGAAGCATGAAACCCAAAAGAAAGAAAGAAAGAAAGAAAGAACGAAAGAAAGAAAGAAAGAAAGATTTTCAAAAGAAGGTGAAGTGAAAAGAAAATTAGAAAGAAAGAAATTTAGACAAGAAGCATGAAACCCAAAAGAAAGAAAGAAAGAAAGAAAGAACGAAAGAAAGAAAGAAAGAAAGATTTTCAAAAGAAGGTGAAGTGAAAAGAAAATTAGAAAGAAAGAAATTTAGACAAGAAGCATGAAACCCAAAAGAAAGAAAGAAAGAAAGAAAGAACGAAAGAAAGAAAGAAAGAAAGATTTTCAAAAGAAGGTGAAGTGAAAAGAAAATTAGAAAGAAAGAAATTTAGACAAGAAGCATGAAACCCAAAAGAAAGAAAGAAAGAAAGAAAGAACGAAAGAAAGAAAGAAAGAAAGATTTTCAAAAGAAGGTGAAGTGAAAAGAAAATTAGAAAGAAAGAAATTTAGACAAGAAGCATGAAACCCACAAGAAAGAAAGAAAGAAAGAAAGAACGAAAGAAAGAAAGAAAGAAAGATTTTCAAAAGAAGGTGAAGTGAAAAGAAAATTAGAAAGAAAGAAATTTAGACAAGAAGCATGAAACCCAAAAGAAAGAAAGAAAGAAAGAAAGAACGAAAGAAAGAAAGAAAGAAAGATTTTCAAAAGAAGGTGAAGTGAAAAGAAAATTAGAAAGAAAGAAATTTAGACAAGAAGCATGAAACCCAAAAGAAAGAAAGAAAGAAAGAAAGAACGAAAGAAAGAAAGAAAAAAGATTTTCAAAATAAGGTGAAGTGAAAAGAAAATTAGAAAGAAAGAAATTTAGACAAGAAGCATGAAACCCAAAAGAAAGAAAGAAAGAAAGAAAGAACGAAAGAAAGAAAGAAAGAAAGATTTTCAAAAGAAGGTGAAGTGAAAAGAAAATTAGAAAGAAAGAAATTTAGACAAGAAGCATGAAACCCAAAAGAAAGAAAGAAAGAAAGAAAGAACGAAAGAAAGAAAGAAAGAAAGATTTTCAAAAGAAGGTGAAGTGAAAAGAAAATTAGAAAGAAAGAAATTTAGACAAGAAGCATGAAACCCACAAGAAAGAAAGAAAAAAAGAAAGAATTTCAAAATAAGGTGAAGTGAAAAGAAAATTAGAAAGAAAGAAATTTAGACAAGAAGCATGAAACCCAAAAGAAAGAAAGAAAGAAAGAAAGAACGAAAGAAAGAAAGAAAGAAAGATTTTCAAAAGAAGGTGAAGTGAAAAGAAAATTAGAAAGAAAGAAATTTAGACAAGAAGCATGAAACCCACAAGAAAGAAAGAAAGAAAGAAAGAACGAAAGAAAGAAAGAAAGAAAAATTTTCAAAAGAAGGTGAAGTGAAAAGAAAATTAGAAAGAAAGAAATTTAGACAAGAAGCATGAAACCCACAAGAAAGAAAGAAAAAAAGAAAGAATTTCAAAATAAGGTGAAGTGAAAAGAAAATTAGAAAGAAAGAAATTTAGACAAGAAGCATGAAACCCAAAAGAAAGAAAGAAAGAAAGAAAGAACGAAAGAAAGAAAGAAAGAAAGATTTTCAAAAGAAGGTGAAGTGAAAAGAAAATTAGAAAGAAAGAAATTTAGACAAGAAGCATGAAACCCAAAAGAAAGAAAGAAAGAAAGAAAGAACGAAAGAAAGAAAGAAAGAAAGATTTTCAAAAGAAGGTGAAGTGAAAAGAAAATTAGAAAGAAAGAAATTTAGACAAGAAGCATGAAACCCACAAGAAAGAAAGAAAGAAAGAAAGAACGAAAGAAAGAAAGAAAGAAAGATTTTCAAAAGAAGGTGAAGTGAAAAGAAAATTAGAAAGAAAGAAATTTAGACAAGAAGCATGAAACCCACAAGAAAGAAAGAAAGAAAGAAAGAACGAAAGAAAGAAAGAAAGAAAGATTTTCAAAAGAAGGTGAAGTGAAAAGAAAATTAGAAAGAAAGAAATTTAGACAAGAAGCATGAAACCCAAAAGAAAGAAAGAAAGAAAGAAAGAACGAAAGAAAGAAAGAAAGAAAGATTTTCAAAAGAAGGTGAAGTGAAAAGAAAATTAGAAAGAAAGAAATTTAGACAAGAAGCATGAAACCCACAAGAAAGAAAGAAAAAAAGAAAGAATTTCAAAATAAGGTGAAGTGAAAAGAAAATTAGAAAGAAAGAAATTTAGACAAGAAGCATGAAACCCAAAAGAAAGAAAGAAAGAAAGAAAGAACGAAAGAAAGAAAGAAAGAAAGATTTTCAAAAGAAGGTGAAGTGAAAAGAAAATTAGAAAGAAAGAAATTTAGACAAGAAGCATGAAACCCACAAGAAAGAAAGAAAGAAAGAAAGATTTTCAAAAGAAGGTGAAGTGAAAAGAAAATTAGAAAGAAAGAAATTTAGACAAGAAGCATGAAACCCACAAGAAAGAAAGAAAGAAAGAACGAAAGAAAGAAAGAAAGAAAGATTTTCAAAAGAAGGTGAAGTGAAAAGAAAATTAGAAAGAAAGAAATTTAGACAAGAAGCATGAAACCCAAAAGAAAGAAAGAAAGAAAGAAAGAACGAAAGAAAGAAAGAAAGAAAGATTTTCAAAAGAAGGTGAAGTGAAAAGAAAATTAGAAAGAAAGAAATTTAGACAAGAAGCATGAAACCCACAAGAAAGAAAGAAAGAAAGAAAGAACGAAAGAAAGAAAGAAAGAAAGATTTTCAAAAGAAGGTGAAGTGAAAAGAAAATTAGAAAGAAAGAAATTTAGACAAGAAGCATGAAACCCAAAAGAAAGAAAGAAAGAAAGAAAGAACGAAAGAAAGAAAGAAAGAAAGATTTTCAAAAGAAGGTGAAGTGAAAAGAAAATTAGAAAGAAAGAAATTTAGACAAGAAGCATGAAACCCAAAAGAAAGAAAGAAAGAAAGAAAGAACGAAAGAAAGAAAGAAAAAAGATTTTCAAAATAAGGTGAAGTGAAAAGAAAATTAGAAAGAAAGAAATTTAGACAAGAAGCATGAAACCCAAAAGAAAGAAAGAAAGAAAGAAAGAACGAAAGAAAGAAAGAAAGAAAGATTTTCAAAAGAAGGTGAAGTGAAAAGAAAATTAGAAAGAAAGAAATTTAGACAAGAAGCATGAAACCCAAAAGAAAGAAAGAAAGAAAGAAAGAACGAAAGAAAGAAAGAAAGAAAGATTTTCAAAAGAAGGTGAAGTGAAAAGAAAATTAGAAAGAAAGAAATTTAGACAAGAAGCATGAAACCCACAAGAAAGAAAGAAAAAAAGAAAGAATTTCAAAATAAGGTGAAGTGAAAAGAAAATTAGAAAGAAAGAAATTTAGACAAGAAGCATGAAACCCAAAAGAAAGAAAGAAAGAAAGAAAGAACGAAAGAAAGAAAGAAAGAAAGATTTTCAAAAGAAGGTGAAGTGAAAAGAAAATTAGAAAGAAAGAAATTTAGACAAGAAGCATGAAACCCACAAGAAAGAAAGAAAGAAAGAAAGAACGAAAGAAAGAAAGAAAGAAAAATTTTCAAAAGAAGGTGAAGTGAAAAGAAAATTAGAAAGAAAGAAATTTAGACAAGAAGCATGAAACCCACAAGAAAGAAAGAAAAAAAGAAAGAATTTCAAAATAAGGTGAAGTGAAAAGAAAATTAGAAAGAAAGAAATTTAGACAAGAAGCATGAAACCCAAAAGAAAGAAAGAAAGAAAGAAAGAACGAAAGAAAGAAAGAAAGAAAGATTTTCAAAAGAAGGTGAAGTGAAAAGAAAATTAGAAAGAAAGAAATTTAGACAAGAAGCATGAAACCCAAAAGAAAGAAAGAAAGAAAGAAAGAACGAAAGAAAGAAAGAAAGAAAGATTTTCAAAAGAAGGTGAAGTGAAAAGAAAATTAGAAAGAAAGAAATTTAGACAAGAAGCATGAAACCCACAAGAAAGAAAGAAAGAAAGAAAGAACGAAAGAAAGAAAGAAAGAAAGATTTTCAAAAGAAGGTGAAGTGAAAAGAAAATTAGAAAGAAAGAAATTTAGACAAGAAGCATGAAACCCACAAGAAAGAAAGAAAGAAAGAAAGAACGAAAGAAAGAAAGAAAGAAAGATTTTCAAAAGAAGGTGAAGTGAAAAGAAAATTAGAAAGAAAGAAATTTAGACAAGAAGCATGAAACCCAAAAGAAAGAAAGAAAGAAAGAAAGAACGAAAGAAAGAAAGAAAGAAAGATTTTCAAAAGAAGGTGAAGTGAAAAGAAAATTAGAAAGAAAGAAATTTAGACAAGAAGCATGAAACCCACAAGAAAGAAAGAAAAAAAGAAAGAATTTCAAAATAAGGTGAAGTGAAAAGAAAATTAGAAAGAAAGAAATTTAGACAAGAAGCATGAAACCCAAAAGAAAGAAAGAAAGAAAGAAAGAACGAAAGAAAGAAAGAAAGAAAGATTTTCAAAAGAAGGTGAAGTGAAAAGAAAATTAGAAAGAAAGAAATTTAGACAAGAAGCATGAAACCCACAAGAAAGAAAGAAAGAAAGAAAGATTTTCAAAAGAAGGTGAAGTGAAAAGAAAATTAGAAAGAAAGAAATTTAGACAAGAAGCATGAAACCCACAAGAAAGAAAGAAAGAAAGAACGAAAGAAAGAAAGAAAGAAAGATTTTCAAAAGAAGGTGAAGTGAAAAGAAAATTAGAAAGAAAGAAATTTAGACAAGAAGCATGAAACCCAAAAGAAAGAAAGAAAGAAAGAAAGAACGAAAGAAAGAAAGAAAGAAAGATTTTCAAAAGAAGGTGAAGTGAAAAGAAAATTAGAAAGAAAGAAATTTAGACAAGAAGCATGAAACCCACAAGAAAGAAAGAAAGAAAGAAAGAACGAAAGAAAGAAAGAAAGAAAGATTTTCAAAAGAAGGTGAAGTGAAAAGAAAATTAGAAAGAAAGAAATTTAGACAAGAAGCATGAAACCCACAAGAAAGAAAGAAAGAAAGAAAGAACGAAAGAAAGAAAGAAAGAAAGATTTTCAAAAGAAGGTGAAGTTAAAAGAAAATTAGAAAGAAAGAAATTTAGACAAGAAGCATGAAACCCAAAAGAAAGAAAGAAAGAAAGAAAGAACGAAAGAAAGAAAGAAAGAAAGATTTTCAAAAGAAGGTGAAGTGAAAAGAAAATTAGAAAGAAAGAAATTTAGACAAGAAGCATGAAACCCAAAAGAAAGAAAGAAAGAAAGAAAGAACGAAAGAAAGAAAGAAAGAAAGATTTTCAAAAGAAGGTGAAGTGAAAAGAAAATTAGAAAGAAAGAAATTTAGACAAGAAGCATGAAACCCACAAGAAAGAAAGAAAGAAAGAAAGAACGAAAGAAAGAAAGAAAGAAAGATTTTCAAAAGAAGGTGAAGTGAAAAGAAAATTAGAAAGAAAGAAATTTAGACAAGAAGCATGAAACCCACAAGAAAGAAAGAAAGAAAGAAAGAACGAAAGAAAGAAAGAAAGAAAGATTTTCAAAAGAAGGTGAAGTGAAAAGAAAATTAGAAAGAAAGAAATTTAGACAAGAAGCATGAAACCCAAAAGAAAGAAAGAAAGAAAGAAAGAATTTCAAAAGAAGGTGAAGTGAAAAGAAAATTAGAAAGAAAGAAATTTAGACAAGAAGCATGAAACCCAAAAGAAAGAAAGAAAGAAAGAAAGAACGAAAGAAAGAAAGAAAGAAAGATTTTCAAAAGAAGGTGAAGTGAAAAGAAAATTAGAAAGAAAGAAATTTAGACAAGAAGCATGAAACCCACAAGAAAGAAAGAAAGAAAGAAAGAACGAAAGAAAGAAAGAAAGATTTTCAAAAGAAGGTGAAGTGAAAAGAAAATTAGAAAGAAAGAAATTTAGACAAGAAGCATGAAACCCACAAGAAAGAAAGAAAGAAAGAAAGAACGAAAGAAAGAAAGAAAGAAAGATTTTCAAAAGAAGGTGAAGTGAAAAGAAAATTAGAAAGAAAGAAATTTAGACAAGAAGCATGAAACCCAAAAGAAAGAAAGAAAGAAAGAAAGAATTTCAAAAGAAGGTGAAGTGAAAAGAAAATTAGAAAGAAAGAAATTTAGACAAGAAGCATGAAACCCACAAGAAAGAAAGAAAGAAAGAAAGAACGAAAGAAAGAAAGAAAGAAAGATTTTCAAAAGAAGGTGAAGTGAAAAGAAAATTAGAAAGAAAGAAATTTAGACAAGAAGCATGAAACCCACAAGAAAGAAAGAAAGAAAGAAAGAACGAAAGAAAGAAAGAAAGAAAGATTTTCAAAAGAAGGTGAAGTGAAAAGAAAATTAGAAAGAAAGAAATTTAGACGAGAAGCATGAAACCCACAAGAAAGAAAGAAAGAAAGAAAGAACGAAAGAAAGAAAGAAAGAAAGATTTTCAAAAGAAGGTGAAGTGAAAAGAAAATTAGAAAGAAAGAAATTTAGACAAGAAGCATGAAACCCAAAAGAAAGAAAGAAAGAAAGAAAGAACGAAAGAAAGAAAGAAAGAAAGATTTTCAAAAGAAGGTGAAGTGAAAAGAAAATTAGAAAGAAAGAAATTTAGACAAGAAGCATGAAACCCAAAAGAAAGAAAGAAAGAAAGAAAGAACGAAAGAAAGAAAGAAAGAAAGATTTTCAAAAGAAGGTGAAGTGAAAAGAAAATTAGAAAGAAAGAAATTTAGACAAGAAGCATGAAACCCACAAGAAAGAAAGAAAGAAAGAAAGATTTTCAAAAGAAGGTGAAGTGAAAAGAAAATTAGAAAGAAAGAAATTTAGACAAGAAGCATGAAACCCACAAGAAAGAAAGAAAGAAAGAAAGAACGAAAGAAAGAAAGAAAGAAAGATTTTCAAAAGAAGGTGAAGTGAAAAGAAAATTAGAAAGAAAGAAATTTAGACAAGAAGCATGAAACCCACAAGAAAGAAAGAAAGAAAGAAAGATTTTCAAAAGAAGGTGAAGTGAAAAGAAAATTAGAAAGAAAGAAATTTAGACAAGAAGCATGAAACCCACAAGAAAGAAAGAAAGAAAGAAAGAACGAAAGAAAGAAAGAAAGAAAGATTTTCAAAAGAAGGTGAAGTGAAAAGAAAATTAGAAAGAAAGAAATTTAGACAAGAAGCATGAAACCCACAAGAAAGAAAGAAAGAAAGAAAGAACGAAAGAAAGAAAGAAAGAAAGATTTTCAAAAGAAGGTGAAGTGAAAAGAAAATTAGAAAGAAAGAAATTTAGACAAGAAGCATGAAACCCACAAGAAAGAAAGAAAGAAAGAAAGAACGAAAGAAAGAAAGAAAGAAAGATTTTCAAAAGAAGGTGAAGTGAAAAGAAAATTAGAAAGAAAGAAATTTAGACAAGAAGCATGAAACCCACAAGAAAGAAAGAAAGAAAGAAAGAACGAAAGAAAGAAAGAAAGAAAGATTTTCAAAAGAAGGTGAAGTGAAAAGAAAATTAGAAAGAAAGAAATTTAGACAAGAAGCATGAAACCCAAAAGAAAGAAAGAAAGAAAGAAAGAACGAAAGAAAGAAAGAAAGAAAGATTTTCAAAAGAAGGTGAAGTGAAAAGAAAATTAGAAAGAAAGAAATTTAGACAAGAAGCATGAAACCCACAAGAAAGAAAGAAAAAAAGAAAGAATTTCAAAATAAGGTGAAGTGAAAAGAAAATTAGAAAGAAAGAAATTTAGACAAGAAGCATGAAACCCAAAAGAAAGAAAGAAAGAAAGAAAGAACGAAAGAAAGAAAGAAAGAAAGATTTTCAAAAGAAGGTGAAGGGAAAAGAAAATTAGAAAGAAAGAAATTTAGACAAGAAGCATGAAACCCACAAGAAAGAAAGAAAGAAAGAAAGATTTTCAAAAGAAGGTGAAGTGAAAAGAAAATTAGAAAGAAAGAAATTTAGACAAGAAGCATGAAACCCACAAGAAAGAAAGAAAGAAAGAAAGAACGAAAGAAAGAAAGAAAGAAAGATTTTCAAAAGAAGGTGAAGTGAAAAGAAAATTAGAAAGAAAGAAATTTAGACAAGAAGCATGAAACCCACAAGAAAGAAAGAAAGAAAGAAAGAACGAAAGAAAGAAAGAAAGAAAGATTTTCAAAAGAAGGTGAAGTGAAAAGAAAATTAGAAAGAAAGAAATTTAGACAAGAAGCATGAAACCCACAAGAAAGAAAGAAAGAAAGAAAGAACGAAAGAAAGAAAGAAAGAAAGATTTTCAAAAGAAGGTGAAGTGAAAAGAAAATTAGAAAGAAAGAAATTTAGACAAGAAGCATGAAACCCACAAGAAAGAAAGAAAGAAAGAAAGAACGAAAGAAAGAAAGAAAGAAAGATTTTCAAAAGAAGGTGAAGTGAAAAGAAAATTAGAAAGAAAGAAATTTAGACAAGAAGCATGAAACCCACAAGAAAGAAAGAAAGAAAGAACGAAAGAAAGAAAGAAAGAAAGATTTTCAAAAGAAGGTGAAGTGAAAAGAAAATTAGAAAGAAAGAAATTTAGACAAGAAGCATGAAACCCACAAGAAAGAAAGAAAGAAAGAACGAAAGAAAGAAAGAAAGAAAGAATTTCAAAATAAGGTGAAGTGAAAAGAAAATTAGAAAGAAAGAAATTTAGACAAGAAGCATGAAACCCACAAGAAAGAAAGAAAGAAAGAAAGAACGAAAGAAAGAAAGAAAGAAAGATTTTCAAAAGAAGGTGAAGTGAAAAGAAAATTAGAAAGAAAGAAATTTAGACAAGAAGCATGAAACCCACAAGAAAGAAAGAAAAAAAGAAAGAATTTCAAAATAAGGTGAAGTGAAAAGAAAATTAGAAAGAAAGAAATTTAGACAAGAAGCATGAAACCCAAAAGAAAGAAAGAAAGAAAGAAAGAACGAAAGAAAGAAAGAAAGAAAGATTTTCAAAAGAAGGTGAAGTGAAAAGAAAATTAGAAAGAAAGAAATTTAGACAAGAAGCATGAAACCCAAAAGAAAGAAAGAAAGAAAGAAAGAACGAAAGAAAGAAAGAAAGAAAGATTTTCAAAAGAAGGTGAAGTGAAAAGAAAATTAGAAAGAAAGAAATTTAGACAAGAAGCATGAAACCCAAAAGAAAGAAAGAAAGAAAGAAAGAACGAAAGAAAGAAAGAAAGAAAGATTTTCAAAAGAAGGTGAAGTGAAAAGAAAATTAGAAAGAAAGAAATTTAGACAAGAAGCATGAAACCCAAAAGAAAGAAAGAAAGAAAGAAAGAACGAAAGAAAGAAAGAAAGAAAGATTTTCAAAAGAAGGTGAAGTGAAAAGAAAATTAGAAAGAAAGAAATTTAGACAAGAAGCATGAAACCCACAAGAAAGAAAGAAAGAAAGAAAGAACGAAAGAAAGAAAGAAAGAAAGATTTTCAAAAGAAGGTGAAGTGAAAAGAAAATTAGAAAGAAAGAAATTTAGACAAGAAGCATGAAACCCAAAAGAAAGAAAGAAAGAAAGAAAGAACGAAAGAAAGAAAGAAAGAAAGATTTTCAAAAGAAGGTGAAGTGAAAAGAAAATTAGAAAGAAAGAAATTTAGACAAGAAGCATGAAACCCAAAAGAAAGAAAGAAAGAAAGAAAGAACGAAAGAAAGAAAGAAAGAAAGATTTTCAAAAGAAGGTGAAGTGAAAAGAAAATTAGAAAGAAAGAAATTTAGACAAGAAGCATGAAACCCACAAGAAAGAAAGAAAGAAAGAAAGAACGAAAGAAAGAAAGAAAGAAAGATTTTCAAAAGAAGGTGAAGTGAAAAGAAAATTAGAAAGAAAGAAATTTAGACAAGAAGCATGAAACCCAAAAGAAAGAAAAAAAGAAAGGAAAATAAAAATGAGAAAACAAAAAAGAACTAGAAAAAAAAAAGAATATCATTCAAATTCAATTTCGCAAAGCCAATGGAAAGTAAGAAATGTTAAAAATAAGGAAGAAGTTTTATAGAAAGAGTGAATTAGAAACGGTTTCCAAATCGATATCTAGCAGTAAAAAAATCGAATAAGGCAAGAAGTAATGGCACAGTTCCAAAATAAACAGAAATTATCACCAAATCCTGTTCACTGATACATTTTGCCACTCTCCTCATTCTTTAATTTCAGAGTCGTTCGCAAAAAGTCAAAATGGTGGAATCGATTAACAATATTCCCTAGAGACAATGGGATAATTCCCACGAGGGGAAACAATAAAGGTTAATTAAAATATTATCAGCAGCAAAAAAAAGTAAAAAGAAAAAAAAATTAGGAAAAAAATTACTGATTATCAATTGAGATGTTGGGGCACTGATTCAGTTTAAATACTAGTCAACTCTTGAAACCCGTTGGGTTCCAGTTGTAACAGCGGTCCATGATGATACTCATGCTTCTATTTTGTAAAAGGGAACAATTCTTATAAGAATTTCCAGTATTTGAAAGAAAATACTCTTTCGATTATTTCGCCAAAAAAAAGCTCTTACACACAAAAAAACAAAAACAAAACAAAACAAGAAGCCGACAATATCACACAGAGCCAATTACTGATGCAGACTATAAAGTTGATCTGGGGCTTTTCGGAAATGCTTCCACCCAAGGTGAATGTCAGCTACATAACCCGGAGAAAGCTGCAAGAGGCATTAGCTTCTATGTGAGCTCAGTTAAAACAGAATTCATATCTTTTAAACAAGATGGAGTCAAGATGGTAAGCCTCTGAAATAAGTAAACCAATTCACATACACTGGTAGCAATATCTCATCTACTAAAAGCGATATTCACATAAATATAGTTATATAAACATTGAAAAGACAGGTTACCTTTCATATGGAAATTTGAATCCTCTGATAAAATAAAACGTGAATTCTTCCAAGTTGTAGATGTATCAGTAATACTGTATGGCTGCACTAGCTGAACTCTTGGAGAAAAAGCAAGAGAAAGCTATACAAGGATAAAGAAATCCAAGAAGCAGTTCTTAACAGCAGCTTTAAGGCCACTTGCCTTCCATCTCACAAACCATACAAGTAAAAGAAACGAGATCCGAGGCATTGCTGGAAAAACAAGGACGAATTCATAAACCGGGACGAACTCATAAGCCTGAACCAATCATAACCCCCGAGAGATGACGTAGACAGACTCAAGAAAAGAAGGAGGGAGAGGACTCACCTGCTGTTAACATTCTTATAACCATTGTAAGAGTTCTGTTTTTCTATTGTTCATAGAATCCAGTGTTGGTAATCCTATGCTGTAGATTTCCTCTAATGTTAATCCGAACGATAGGTCTTTCTGGCAGAAATTTTAACTTGCAATTGCATTTGAGGGCAGTTGCCAACGATCTTAAATGCTTTCAGTCCTCTTCTCTCGTTGGCCAATTTTTACCGGAAGTGCCCGCTGCGGTCGGGAAAATTCATAAATAGAAATGTCGATTTTTTCTCATTGGTCTAGTTGGTAGAGTGTTCGCCAATGATACGGGAGATCAAGGTTCAATCCCACGTCGGGTGATACCAAAGACTTTAAAAATGGTACTTGATACCTCCTTGCTAAATACTCAGTGATATAAGGTACGTATCAAGGGTAAAGTGGAGCAATCCAGTGAAAGGAGGAGCGCCCTCCCCTACACTTCGGTGTAGTAGCTATTGAAAAGGGAGTATTCTGGTCGCCCTCGACTAAGGGAGACAACTTTACTTTTACTATATTAGAAGACTCCAACACCTGCATTGAGGATTACTGTTATATAATTACGGAATGATTTTTTAATATTAATCCTTTTTCGTTAATTATATTTTATCATTCAGTTTGGTTGGGCTTTGAACTATTCGGCTTTTAGTCAGATGCATAGTATTGGGTACAGTTTTACGCTCGTGCGTAAAGGATATGACAATCACAATTGTCATAAATCCCAGTCGGGAAATGTGGCTGCAGTGTGAATGACGTCATGTCCGGAAGTGACGGTCCTGAGAATTTAAAGATTTTGAAAAAGAGGCAGTTGGGAGTTGACTTTGGACGATGCAGACAGACAGTTGTGTAGTCGGCCATTGAGGCAGACAGTTGAAGTTGTGTTTCGATCACTATGTTGAAAAGTTGAGTTCCTACCATGATGTTGAGAAATTTAGATTGGACCACGAGATGTACTGAGCGTTGGGGTGTTGTTAGCATAGTATGATTACGAAAGGCTTTTAAGTATTGTCTCTCTCCTCGTGTCGAAGAACCGAAGTCAGAAGTTAATAATAAAACGTTCGTACCTGAAGAAAAGAGTCCACCTGTGTTTTTGCATATGTATATGTACTGTTATTATTGATATCATTATGATTATGGCTATACAATATTACGTAGATGCAACAATTTAAGATCTCGAGGAATATTTAAAAAAAAGAGCAAAGAAAGACAAATCACAGTAACAGCAATATCAATACAAAAACAGGCACTTAAAGAATAAAATCTATATAACAAAAATGAGAAGAAAAACAACTGTATGGATATTTCAAGCGACAAACTGGGAAGATTGCACACAAGATAACATGGACATGGCCAAGTTAGGGAAACCTTAAACAAAAAAAAAAAGAATTTCTTTTGATATCAGCATAAAATACGAGGCTCATTAAATAAGTTTCCAGACTTTTTTCGTATGGGCACTTTTATTGATAGTACACACAAGAAACTCAAGTCCCCTTCGAAGGAATCTCCTCCGGTTGCAATCCACTTGTACCGTTCCAACTACTTCTGCAATGCCCCATGGAAGTCCTCTTGTGTGAGCGTGTCAATGACCTACGTCACAGCCTCTTTCGTCTTCTCAGTTGTCTCTTAATGGCAGCCTCTGAGCTTAGGGAATAACCAAAAGTCACAGGGACTAAGGTCTGGACTATAGGGACGGTGAGGAACTGTCTTGATGCTCATCTTGGTCAAGTAGTCTGTGACAAGGATGGAGTTGTGGACTGGTGTATTGTCCTGGTGGAAATGCCACTAACCCGATTTGAAGAGTGCTGGCCTCTTCCCAAGGAATCTCTTCCTGAACTCCCTTAAAACCTCAACATAGTAACCCTAACCCTAAGCCTTTGGCCAATCAACTCTGGAGTATTGACTTCCTTACTCTTCCCACACCTCTCATCATCCCTCACAGACTCCCTGGCTTCCTTGAATCTCTTATGCCACTCAAAATCTGATGCTCGATTCATTCAAGGTGGTCGAAAAGCAATCTGAAGCATTCCATACGTTTCTGTGGCATTTTTTCCAAGTTTAAAACGGAATTTTATTGCATATCGTTCTTCTAAAGTGTCCTCACGTCCAGATTGCATTTTTGAAATTCACCAGCTGTGACAATCAGACTTTAGTAGGGTGTATTCCAATTGCTGCTGTAGCTGTTCATTTGAAGCTGAAATCATAAATATTGGTCAGTCATCTCATAATAGATATAGCAATAACATAGAGTCTATGACAATTTCAAATGCCTGTACAAAAAAGTCTGGAAACTTATTGAATACACCACGTAATACTTTCTGGACCAGTGACGTCAAAGAAGAAAACTCATGATACACAAAAGATGATTAACAGTTGGATATGAAAGGGTTAATGACGAATTCACACTTGTGTTAAAAACTTGATTGAGTGAAAATAATAGTAAAACAAGTTACAATCGGTGGGAATAATTCTTTAAGAAATAAAAATAATAGTTATAATAGAAGACTTGACGTGATTGTGCAAGAAATTGAAATTTAACCACACGAACAAGTGGTATATGCCCAACCCAGAACCCGACCTGGAGAATGAGAGGCTCTAAAATTCTCGGCGATTTCGAGATAAAAGTTTATCCCTTAATCTCGCTCAGACGATCAGACCTAGAGATAGTCAAAAACAAAAAGAAAAAAAAAAGAAAACCTACCGAACAGGTGACTTCGGCGTCCCAGTGGACCACTGAGTAAAAAATAACTGAAAGCAAAAAGAGAGATAAGTACATAGACCTTGCTAGAGAACTAAAAAGGCTATGGAAAATGAAACTGATGGTGATACCAATTATAACTGGTCCACTCGGAACAATCCCCAAAGGCTTGGTAAAGGAATTGGAAGACTTGGAAATCAGAGGCCAAGTGGAGACCATCCAGATTACAGCATTATTAAGATCTGCCAAAATACTAAAAAGAGTCCTGGAGACTTGAGGAGACTTGAGAAGACCTGCTGTCACTCAGATTTCTGTTAAAAAAGAGAGATAAGTACCAAGACCTAACTAAAAAGGCTATGGAATAGGAAGCTGACGGTGATACCAATTATATATATTTACCCAAACCCGTCTTCTCGGGCTGGATATGACACAAGGTCAATTTTTAAGCGGAGATTAACAGGTTTGAATTCAGAGTTTTCCTTCTCCTAGACTAATTACCTTACCAAGGCTGAAGAACCTAGTTTATCCTACAATTTACCCGTAGCTGGAGGGAGAATAATTGGATTCGTACCTTTCCCAAAGGTATTAGTGCTATGTGAAATGCAATCAGTCTCGTCCAGGATTTGAACTCGTGTTGCCGTGTCCATTTCCTACGACAATAACCATTACACCATGGGTGATACCAATTATAACTGCTCCAATCGGAACAATCCCCAAAGGCTTGGTAAAGTGATTGGAAGACTTTGAAATCAGAGGCCAAGTGGAAACCACCAAGATTACTGCATTATTAAGATCTGCCAAAATACTGAAAAGAGTTCTGGAGACTTGAGAAGACTTTTGCTGTCACTCAGGTTTCTGTGAAAGACCATCCGCTAACACTGGTGTGAAAATCTCTCAAGAAGTACCTATAATACTGAAAAGAAAGAGTGTTGTATGTCAAATACATATACATCTACATACACGCATGCATATACATGCAGAATGAATCACGATGTCACAATGATAATAGACGAGCGAAGGTTCCCTTAGAAAAATATGTACCTCTCACTTTATTGTAAGGGTTCGAAAAGGGTTACTCAAGGTTTGCATGTGAGAGGGAGTTGGAGACCGAACATAACTGCAATATATTGACCCCCACTCTTATGGCCGTCAACGTTGTGTCTTTCTCGTTCTCCAGGGCTGCTCAACCGGAGGCCCAGGGGCTCCGCTTTCTGCTGAGTGCTGGCTTTCTCTACCACATCTTGTCAGCAACTTCTCTGGACCCCAACTCAATCGGGGGCCCCGAGGGCCCCTTCGGCCTGGCGTGGCTTTCCCTACCACATCTCGTCTCTATAACTCCAGCTGCATCTCCAACTCCAACTGTCTGACTTCTGTCTTGACTGAGTTATATAATAGTTCAACGTCCACTCAATCGCCTACTCGATCTTTGGAATGGCATGTTTGATCGTCATCAAGCGGAAATAACTGTCATGCAGTTCACAGGTCACTCTCTTCCGGTGCATCAGTTTATGAGTGTACCATGGGAATTTTAGCTTGTCCCATTTTGTTAGCCAATTTCCGCCCACGCGATTTCCTCTCATAACTGCCATTAGAATGTATCACTTCCTTCCGGTGCATCACTTTGAATTGCATTTTTGGCCGGGTCGAAGGTCAAAATACAACAAGAACATCCTAACCGAATTGAGAAATAAGATTTTGTTAACTGAAATGCAACGGAACTCATCACAACAAAACAAATATTAACATTAGAAAACAAAATAAACGTAGAACAAAGAAAATCATGAGTGGAAAAAAAAATTAAGCTGAAAACCGAAATAGTAAACAAATTATATAACCAAATATGCAAACGAGTAAAACATCCCTGAACTAAATGAATTAATTTACGCCGAAGATGAATTAGTCTGTGATAAAATCGGTGTTTCCTTTGGGAACTCGAACAGAGAAGAAAAAAAAATTCAGGATCGGAAATCAGACTAGAAGGACAGAGAAAGACATTGCGACAGGGAAAGTGTTAAAAATGGTAAAACACGTAAGGATATGCTGGGATGAAAAGACGAGAACAAAACACCAGACAATCCTGACATTGCAACTTGAAGAGATAAATCAAAAGATATTGGCGAAAGAGGAGAGACTGAAAAGATACTGAGTCATGTTCGAGCAATTCAAACAAAACTGGACTTTCCTAAATAATGTAAAAAAAAATCTACCAACAAGTAGGTGAGGACATACCAAAAACCAGATGCAAAGGAAACCAAAAAAAAAAAAAAAATTTCAGGTGAAATACGTGAACAGAATGAAGAGAACAGAAAAGCCAACAGGATAAATAAAATGAAAAAAAGAATCCCAAGGATTTGAACCAGGCTCTGAGGAAGGAAATACACCTGGTATCGTTCCGAGAAACATTAAAGAAAGTATTGAATTTGAAAACGTCTTGCCATGGTGGCATATATGGATTGGGGTTTTTATAAAATCACGTCAGTTCAAGATAGTCTGGCTCTTGAATTGAGTAGATGCCTAGAAGAAGGTGGACGGATGATTAAGAAGGCAACCCTTATCCCAAATGACTAACCGAAAGGAAACCATGCCCAGTAACTATAGACCTATAACGTGTCTACCTATGATGTGGACAATCCTAACTACAGATTAGGGAGTATATCTATTACTCGCTTCTATGTTATGGACTATTTCCTAAAGAACAGAAAGGGTGCCATAAAGAAACAAGAGGCTCTACAGTATGTTGATTAACACATACTGTAGGAAAGCAAAATGCGGCGGAAAAATGTAGCCCTAATATGGATCGATTAAAAAGTCCACAATATGGTCCTGCTATCCTGGATAATTGATTATCGAAAAATGTATAAGATATCCGACAAAGTGACAAAATTTATCACGGATGCCATGAAAAACTGAATTGTGAAATATACTGCGGACGGAAAAAGCTTAACAGAGGTGAAAATCCAAAGATGCGTTTTACAGGGAAATTTGCTTTCGCCGTTACTATTTATAATTGGAACGATGCTACTCAACTTTAAAATTGCACAGTGGGCTACAAATTTAGTAAATCGCAAGGAAAGAATAATCACCTTAAGTTCATGGAAATCAAGCAATTTGTTAAAAGTGAAAAAAACTAGATATTTTGATACAAAAAAATAAGAATATACAACCAGGATATAGGAATGGAATTTGGTATAGAAAAATATACCACGATCATAATAAAAAGTGGAAAAAGACTAAAAAATGGAAGAAATAGAACTACCAACTGAAGAAAGAATCAGAACGATCGAAGAAAAGGAAAATTAGAAGTAATTGGGATTATTGGATGTAGACACCATCAAGCAAGCGGAGATGAAAGAAAAAGCTAAAAAAGTGGACCAGCGAAGAACGAGAAAACTTCTCGAAACCAGGCTCTGCAGCTGAAAGCTCATCAAGGGAGTAAACATCGGGACAGTCTCTCATGTGAGATCATCTTGACCTTTTTGGAAATGAACGAACGAAAAACTCAAACAAATTAACCAGATAGCAAGAAAGTTGATGATGACACGCAAGGCCTTACATCTATCTGAGAGATAATGTAGATAGAATTTGTGTAAAGAAAAGAAAAGAAAGAAGAAGTGGGCTCGCCAGCATGGAAGATTGTGTGGTTGTATCAATAGGAAGATGCTAGGACTACATTAAAAAGAGCAAAGAAAGACTAGTTACAGCACAAACAGCATAAACACAAAGAAAACAACAAAGACAAAGAAACAGAAATGGGAAGGAAAATAACAGAACGGATATTTCAAGCGACACACTGGACATGGTTACTAAATGGTAATTCAAAAAGAGATACTGAATCTTTCTTAATAGCTTGCCAAGTCGGTTGGGGCGGTAGAATACACTGACTGCACCTCTGCAGAGGGGTAAGACTCCCCTCCCTCCAATGAGTGTCCTGGATATGACACTAAACAATCTGATGGTGAGGTTCCAGTGATGCTGGAGCTTTGGGAAATGTGGAGTACCCCTTCATTGCAATTGTTCCCTGGTTCACTCTGGCCCGGCGTGGTAGCACCTGATAGGGGTCTATCTATGGATGAAATAGAACTAACGTCATAGTTATGCTAAACTGAATTGTTTCAATAAACTGAAGAGTTTGAAATAGAAATGTTTTTGACAATTAAACCGTACTTACATTTAAACTGTGTGCTTATTCTAAACTGAATTATTTGAAATGGAACCGTTTTTTTTTACATTGAAGCTGTACTTACACTAAACTGATTTGTTTAATATTGAACTGTTTTGACATTTAACTGTGTAAACAAATCTGTACTTATACTAAACTGAATTAGCTGAATTAGAACTGCTTGACTAAACTGAATAGCTTGAAATAGAAATGTTTTTTCCCAATTAAGCTGTACTTACATTTAAACTGCGTACTTATCCTAAACTGGATTGTTTGAAATAGAACTATTTTCTAGAAATGGATTTGGAGTTAAATGACCTACAAAGGTTGATATGCTATGAAAACCCAAACAACCAACCAACAATGTCTTAATAGCAGCACCAAACGACGCCATAAGGACCACATATATAAGAGCTAAAATACACAATGTGTAACAGAATATCAAATGTAAATTATGGGGTAAAAAAGACGAAATTATTAATCACATATTAAGTGAATATAAGGGGAATATAAGTTAAATAGATATGTTGAAAAAAATCATTCATTCGTAGTTGAGAGGACTGTGAAAAAAACTTGAGAAAAACAGCGACACAATAAATGTAAGTATGTAAATACAGTGAATGCGATTCCCTAACCTCTACGTATGAAATAACACTTGACTAGTTGACATGCCATTAAAATCAAACAATCAATTATTAAATTGGGAACAATTTTTGGCATATCCAAATATCCTGCACAAATAAAATTCTTCTTAATGGCTATTATAAAAACAACAACATTTGAATTGTTTATTTCTGGGGTTGATCGCGGTTAATCGAGACCGAAGAAGAAAAAAGTGGATAATTAAGAACCAACCTCTGACTTAATTTATTTTACGCTTTCATCTGATAAATGACGGCAGGAAATTCTATTTGGCCGCGGCAACCATAATCATATTGATTGAATATCGATTATTTTAAAACTAGGTTCAAATTTATTTTGACTCCTTTTAGTCTAAGGTCATAGCCATTGTCCTTTCAAATTGAAGAGTGTCCTTTTCAGACCAACCGGTAGCAGATATTCAAAAATTTAATGTGTTTCGGAAAAGTTCATTAAAAAACAAAGGAAATCAGTTAAATGAAAGTTAGGTTTTTTTTTATGGATATTTTTGTTTGTTTTACGAGCTGAGCCAACACTGTCACCCTTGACTGTTGAATGATGTTAGTTTGAGCTATTATGTTATTTGACTTATTATAGTTCGATGGTCAGCTCTGTGAAGTCACTTCACAGAGCTGACCATTGAACGATAATAACTTAAAAAAGATTAATACTAAGTAAAATTAGTCCCCGTGGCGTAATGGCCAAATTGAGGTCTTGCAACGGAGTAGTAAGAGAGTTCGAACTGCAGTCACTCTATTTGGTTCACGAATAAACTTACTGATCTGCCCCCAACTCTAGGTTAAATAGTACCACTATTGACACCCTACGAGGATAGCTTTGACATTAAATTACCCACGAAGGTTGATATGCGATCAAACAAAGAAACCAAATCAAAATTCCCTGATCACTCAGCTATGAGTTAAATTCTACAAATTGTGTGCTTCTATAGGGATGGCTTTGGCATTAAATTACCCACGAAGGTTGATATGCGATCAAACAAAGAAACCAAATCAAAGTTCCCTTATCACTCAGCTATGAGTTAAATTCTACAAATTGTGTGCTTCTATAGGGATGGCTTTGGCATTAAATTACCCACGAAGGTTGATATGCGATCAAACAAAGAAACCAAATCAAAATTCCCTGATCACTCAGCTATGAGTTAAATTCTACAAATTGTGTGCTTCTATAGGGATGGCTTTGGCATTAAATTATCCACGAAGGTTGATATGCGATCAAACAAAGAAACCAAATCAAAGTTCCCTTATCACTCAGCTATGAGTTAAATTCTACAAATTGTGTGCTTCTATAGGGATGGCTTTGGCATTAAATTACCCACGAAGGTTGATATGCGATCAAACAAAGAAACCAAATCAAAATTCCCTGATCACTCAGCTATGAGTTAAATTCTACAAATTGTGTGCTTCTATAGGGATGGCTTTGGCATTAAATTACCCACGAAGGTTGATATGTCATTTAAAAACCAAACTAAATGTAATTACCAAATTTTGAATCGTGACGAATACCGTTTGTTCCGTGAGTGATCGGTGAAAAATTTTGATTCGCTTGCAAAATCCTCAAGTTTATCATCATGAAAATGTGCCGGTAGAGCGAATTCTTTGTCTCTCTTTATCACAATCCGCTTCTATCAGCCGTTACTTTTTGTAGGTCATCTATATGGCACCCAGTGTCCGTTCAGAGATGATGAATGTAAGTTTTTGCTGGTCGGCCAACACATGTCAGTCCATGTGTAGGAGTCCATGGAAGAACAACTCTTATGAGTTCGTCCTACTTCCACAGAAGTGCCCAGCACCTCTTGTTTATCATTCTTGGATGGTTTCTGAGATAGGAGGTAAGTGGCCATACATCTATTGTTATTTTGAAAGGGACTGTTTCTAGGATTTGTTCAAAACAGTACATAGAATCTCTGTGTAGTCTCCATCTAACTTTTTCTCCAATAGTTTCGTTAAGGTCCAACTGCTGCAACGATGCATTAGTACTGACACGGCTAAAGTTTAGAAGAAATACCGTTTTATTTCATCAGAGAGACCAGATTATTCATATGGTCGATAACAATTTAATAGAAGTTCATGCCTTTTTGATGCGTATGTTACGAGGTGCATACGATAAGTTTCCAGACTTTTTTCGTATGGGCACTTTTATTGATTGTACACGCATGAAACTCTAGTCCCCTTCGAAGTAATCTCCTCCGGCTGCAATGCACTTGTTGTATCGTTCCAACAACTTCTGCAATGCCCCATGGAAGGCCTCTTGTGTGAGCGTGTCAATGACCCTCGTCCCAGTCTCTTTCATCTCCTCATTTGTCTCATAACGACAGCCTCTGAGCTTAGGGAATGAAAAAAAAGTCACAGGGAGCAAGGTCTCGACTATAGGGACGGTGAGGAACTGTCTTGATGCCCATCTTGGTCAAATAGTCTGTGACAAGGATGGAGTTGTGGACTGGTGGATTGTCCTGCTGGAAATGCCACTGAGCCGATTTGAAGAGAGCTGGCCTCTTCTGGCGGAATCTCTTCCTGAACTCCCTTAAAACCTCAACATAGTAACCCTAACCCTTTGGTCAATCAACTGTGGTGTATTGACTTCCTTACTCCTCCCACACCTCTCATCCTCCCTCACAGACGCCCTGCCTTCCTTGAATCTCTTATGCCACTCAAAAACTGATGCTCGATTCACGCAAGATGGTCGAAGAGCAGTCTGAAGCATTCCATGCGTTTCTCTGGCACTTTTCCCAAGTTTAAAACACAATTTTATAGGATATCGTTCTTCTAAAGTGTCCTCATGTCCAGATTGCATTTTTGAAAATCACCAGCAGTGACAATCAGACTTTAGTAGGGTGTATTCGAATTGCTGCTGTAGCTGTTCATTTGAACGTGAAATCATAAAAATTGCTCAGTCATCTCATAAGATGCATAGCAATAACATAGTGAATTTTAAAGAATCTACAACAGTTTTAAATGCCCATACGAAAAAAGTCTGGAAACCTTTTGAATGCACCTCGAAATATCGCTTTCAGTCGATGAGATTGCAAAACAGACTGTGATTAAAACAATAAAGTCAACAGTTATTAAAATTTAATTTTAATAATAAATTTTAATAATATATTTTAATAATATATTAAAACAATAAAGTCAACAGATGGGTTATTAAAATTTAATTATTCATTTCACTGTATGCGTGCAATGAAATGCAAACAGCTTTGTCCGGTTTCGGATCACAGATTTCATTTCGTTTGATGATAATCGTTACGCTACCAGTTTAATATATATATAAAGTCAAACAGCGCAACACATTTTTATACACAAGGCTGTAGATATTACCAAAAAATAATACATTGGAAAGTCAGACTGACCAATCAACTTTAGACTAAATAACAACAGAGAAAGAATCAAATGTATGGATAGCTACTAATATTTGGAGAACAATATTTCTGCTCAAAAGTTGGTTGGTTGGGTTTTATGGCATATCCACCTTTGTAGGTTATTTAATGCCAAATCCATTTTTATATAAATAATCAATTCTGTTTCAAATAATTCCCTTTAGCATGAGTACACAATTCAATTGCCAAAAACATTTCTATTTTAAGCAATTCAGTTTATTCAAACAGTTCTAATTCAAACAATTCAGTTTAGCATAATTACGCAGTTTATACGTCAAAACAGTTCTAATTCAAGCAGTTTAGTTTAGCATAAAGCTTAGTTCAATTCAACCCATAGATAGGACGCTATCAGGTGCTACCACTTCGTGTCAGAGTGGACCTGGGAATGATGGGAATAAAGGAGTACTCCATGTTCCCCAAAGCTCCAGCATCACTGGAGCCTCACCATCAGATTGCTTAGTTTCATATCCAGGACACTGGTAGTGGGGGTCTTACCCCTCTGAAGAGATACAGTCGGTGTGTTCTACAGTCCCAGCCGACTGGGCAATTCGCTCAAAGGGTCACAATTTTAACAAAGATGCAAAATTCAACATCAGAGAAAGAATAATCATAAAAAAGAGCAACTCCCCACCCAAAAAAATCGTGGACATGGGAGTAATGGGAACTCTACATTCCCCTTAGATCTAGAACTGGAATCTCATCCCTACATATAGCACAGTCAGTGGGGGCAGTAGAACACACCGAGTGCATCCCTGCAGAGAAGTAAGACCCTACCAACGTGTGTCCTGAATATGACACCTAACCATCTGATGGCAAGTCTGCAGCCATTGCTCCCAGGTCCACTCTGACCTAGTGGGGTAGCACCTTATAGGGTCCTATATATGGGCCGAATAGAACAAACTGTGTGCAGAAAAAAATGACTGATGTTAAATTGTGACTGCTATATTGCAATACTTGAAACCGTTGAACTTTGTACAATAAAAAGAGCTCAAACTCGTTTAAAAATGTTTTATACATTCATGCCAGGAAATCCAACCGAACCGAACCAAATCATATATATTCAATATATATGTATAAAGATTATTTGTCATTAAAAAAACCTAAAATGGTTGATATGTCATAAAATCTCACCAAATCAAATCATATATATCTAATATATGCCAGAGCTATGCCGTCGGGAACTTGGGTTCCTGGTAGGGCCACCCAAGGTGGATTGGTTTGGCAACCTGTGGTATTAGGGTTGCAACCCGGCTAAAAGGGGCTCTGGTAAAAATCCAAGGGGTGTTCCGGCAACCGGCGGCCAAGGATCGCTCTGTCAATGCGTCTGTGGTAAATCTGCGGCAAACAGGGCGTTTTTCCGGGTAGGACTTGGGACTCTTCCCTCAATCAAATCCCAAAGTATCTACTTCAATGAGCATTACTCGGGAGGAAGCCGGTTCAACCCGACCCCCGGGGTGAAAGCCGATACAAGTACAAGTAAATAAATAAATAAGTAAGTAGTGAATAATATATATGTATAAAGATTATTTGTCATTAAATAACCTAAAATGGTTGATATGCCATAAAACCAAATCAAATCATATATATCTAATATATTTTTATGTAGAACGAGGAATAACCAACAATATTTGATATGTCATAAAACTTCACCAAACCCAAGCCAAACCAATCATCACAACATTCAGTTCAGTGCTATATTCAGTACAGCTGTTATTTAAGGCCTCAAGGGGGTGTCCTGGTGGTGTAATGATTAAAGCGATGGACTGCGGAATCGTAGTAAGCGAGTTCGTACTCCAGTCGCGCTATTACGTTCACTTTCTGACAAATACCCTTGGGAAAGGTATGAACCCCCTTATACTCCCTATGGGTTAAATGGTACCACTACTGTTCTTTTAGGAGAATGGCTTTGGCATTAAATAACCCACAAAGGTTGATATGCCATTAAACAAAGAAACCAAACCAAACCAAACCAATCAAGTCCTCAAATCTTTCCTTGAGAGAAGATGGTTTTCAGCTGGTAAATTCGATGGAAATAATAAAAATGATAACAATAACAAACGGTTGAAAAAACCTAACCCTAACCCTGTGGAACAAGAGGGTGACTGTGCTACCAGTTGTAATAGGTGCACTTGGAGCGGTCTCTAGAAGGTTGGAAAAAAGGCTGTAAGAAATGGAAATCAGAGAAAGATATAAACAATGCAGACCACAGCATTGTTAAAATCGCTGAGAATACTTAGAAGAGTCCTGGGAACATAAGGAGGCTTGCTGTCACTAAGACACCAGCAAAGATCACTTGCTGACGTTGGCATGAAAAAAATTGCATGGAGTACAACAACAACAATAATAATAATAATTATAAAATTCTCGATTCCCATACAATCAATATTGTTTTTAGAATACTGAAAACATTCTATAGTCAAAATGAATATAACTTTCCGAAGCCATAGGCACATTGCAGCATCTTAAGCTGACCTTTATATTTCATTCTATATTTAAACGAAATTTCTTCTTCTTCACTGGACATTATAATTTCTTATTTCTACTTGCCATTGACTCGTAGAGCTCTCCTAGTGTTTCAAAACCCATTGCTGGATCGTACCACAAAACCTTACATTTCACAAACTGCAGGCTGCGTCATGAAATTTATAAAAATAGTTGGTTTTCTCTTCAAATATGCTGTAACCAAGGAGGAAGCCATGTTGCGGAAAAGAATGAAGAAAATCCATTCAATTTTCTGTGCGTTTTCCCATTCGTGATCCGAGAAAAACAATGAACAAATTCAGATTACATATAGATCTCTAAAATTCACGCCACCTTCGATCTTGTTTTGTAAAAGAGGCTAAATTTTGCCCATACTAACAAGTAGTAACTGTCAAGAAAAAACGCAACCTTTGTCAAGTTAAATAGAAGATTGATGATTTCTCTTTCTAAATCAAAATTAATAAGCCAAATCTCTTATAGTGACCTTTATATCTTCACTCTCTCAGGCGTTTTTGGGTTGGAGTAGCCTCACCGACTATATTGGTTACTGGGAAAAACTGGACTAATGAAATCAAAGTCTAGTCTATTGGTGACTTTATCCTGTAGATTTTGGTAGTCATTTTTACTCGTTGAGCGAGAGAAGTTATATTTCCTTCGATTTACACTGAACCGTGATATTTTGAAATCAGTGACCCAAGCTAAAAAAAAGAGTTTTGTTATCGCCTTTTCTTGCTGGAAAAATTAAGAAAGTAGAAGTTAATTTGATAACAGAATTTAATACTGGTGAAAAAAATACGTATTCAAGGTTGATAGATGGTAACACATTATCACTTGGAAAGGCGGGATGCTATGAATAGGAATCAAATTATGTCTTTAGCAACGTTCACAGAGAATTCTAAACCTATCGATGCGATAATTTTACTTCAATTCTAAACGCGAATTCCAAATCAAGTTCATATTCACGCTAAATTTCCACCCACTCCATCTAATTTAAAACTTCCCACACAGCACTCACTGTTTTTTCTTGACGGAGTCAAAAGATTATTTCCCAAACTTTTAATCAACAAATTTCGTGTGGAAATATTTTCTATATCGGCTCCGTCTTACCGGTGTTTTTTTTTTTTTTACTTTTTGGCAAGCTGGAGGTGTTCCCCAATGACACCTAGGGGATTTCCCGTGGTGTAGTTAATAAAGTTTCAGAGATTTTGAGATACAAAGGAATCGCTTAATCCAGGTCAGAAGATTAGATTTAGAGTTATTTAACCAGAAAAAAAAAAAAAACTTGTCATCCAGCTGTTATATAATTGCGGACGGATTTCGTTTTATATATCTTGCCTTTCGGCTTAGTTAGGCTGAGAATCTTTCGCTTAGTGCATGGGTTAGTTAGGTGCACACATTGAGAGCAGGTGTTCACGCGCGCGCGGGGCGGATGGGACAATCAGAGACGTCATAATAAAAACCCCAGATAGGAAATGTGACTGGGGACGTGAGTGAAGTCATGCCTGGAAGCGCTGAGGATTTTGGAATTTGAAAAAAACAAAACAAAACAGTTAATAGAGAACGAGAGAGTTGAGATTCCGAACGAAAGAGTTGAGATTCGAGTCTAGAGGAAGGTAGTCGATTTTTGGTCTCGCCGAGGTGAGACTAGTTGGGGGTCTACGAAATGTGCCGTGCGTTTGTTGAAGAAATTGTGTCGAAAAACCTTAAACTCAAAAAGGTAAATAAAAGTTTCGTACCTGAACCAATTTCGTGTTTTTCGCGATTCCCTATGTTCATTTCACGTATTCATATCTTGGTCAATCTCGTGGACCTATATATATTATACAGCGGTTTCGCCGTTTCAGTGGACCACAGAGTGAAAATGAACAAAAAAAGGAATCGACAAGTACTTAGATTTTATCAGAGAGCTGAAAAAATTGTGAAACATGAAGGTCACGGTGATACCAGTAATCGGTGGACTTGGGACTTGGCAAGGAGACTGGGTGACTAGAAGTCAAATGAAGAATCGAGACTATCAAGATCATAATACTGTCAAAATCAGCTAGAATACTTAGAAGAGTTCCGAGGAACCCAAGGAGACTTACTGTCACTCAGACTCCAGTGAAATAATAATGATATCGAAAAAAGGAGCAAGTCGGATAAAATTCAATTTTGCGACTAGCATCAATAAAGAAAGTGAGGTTGTCCTAATAGCAAAGTGGGTAGCATACTGGACTACAACATCTGAGCAAGCGAGTTCGAACTCTTTCTTTCTTTCAATAACCTTTTCTTTCCTCCCTCACTATAACTCTCTTTCTTTCTTTCATTATTTCTTTGTTTCTCTCAAAAGCTTTTTCCTCCTCTCTCAAATAACTTTCTTTCTTTCTTTTAATAACATCTTTCTTTCTTTCTTTCAAATAGCTTTTCCTTCCTCTCTCACAATAACTTTCTTTCTTTCTTTCTTTCTTTCTGTAACGTCTTTCTTTCTTTCTTTCTTTCTTTCTATAACTTTTCCTTCCCCTCTCACAATAACTTTCTTTCTTTCTTTCTTTCTTTCGCTTTTCCTGCCTCTCTCACAATAACTTTCTTTCTTTCTTTCTTTCTTTCTTTTTTTCTTTCTTTCTTTCAATAACGTCTTTCTTAAATTTATTTATTTATTTATTTATTTCAATAGCTTTTCCTTCCTCTCTCACAATAACTTTCTTTCTTTCTTTCTATAGCTTTTCCTTCCTCTCTCACAATAACTTTCTTTCTTTCTTTCTTTCTTTCTGTAACGTCTTTCTTTCTTTCTTCCTTTCTTTCTTTCTATAACTTTTCCTTCCTCTCTCACAATAACTTTCTTTCTTTCTTTCTTTCTTTCTTTCTTTAGCTTTTCCTGCCTCTCTCACAATAACTTTCTTTCTTTCTTTCTTTCTTTCTTTCTTTTTTTCTTTCTTTCTTTCAATAACGTCTTTCTTAAATTTATTTATTTATTTATTTATTTCAATAGCTTTTCCTTCCTCTCTCACAATAACTTTCTTTCTTTCTTTCTATAGCTTTTCCTTTCTCTCTCACAATAACTTTCTTTCTTTCTTTCTTTCTTTCTGTAACGTCTTTCTTTCTTTCTTTCTTTCTTTCTATAACTTTTCCTTCCCCTCTCACAATAACTTTCTTTCTTTCTTTCTTTCTTTCTTTCTTTCGCTTTTCCTGCCTCTCTCACAATAACTTTCTTTCTTTCTTTCTTTCTTTCTTTTTTTCTTTCTTTCTTTCAATAACGTCTTTCTTAAATTTATTTATTTATTTATTTATTTCAATAGCTTTTCCTTCCTCTCTCACAATAACTTTCTTTCTTTCTTTCTTTAGCTTTTCCTGCCTCTCTCACAATAACTTTCTTTCTTTCTTTCTTTTTTTCTTTCTTTCTTTCAATAACGTCTTTCTTAAATTTATTTATTTATTTATTTATTTCAATAGTTTTTCCTTCCTCTCTCACAATAACTTTCTTTCTTTCTTTCTATAGCTTTTCCTTCCTCTCTCACAATAACTTTCTTTCTTTCTTTCTTTCTTTCTGTAACGTCTTTCTTTCTTTCTTTCTTTCTATAACTTTTCCTTCCCCTCTCACAATAACTGTCCTTCTTTCTTTCTTTCTTTCGCTTTTCCTGCCTCTCTCACAATAACTTTCTTTCTTTCTTTCTTTTTTTCTTTCTTTCTTTCAATAACGTCTTTCTTAAATTTATTTATTTATTTATTTATTTCAATAGCTTTTCCTTCCTCTCTCACAATAACTTTCTTTCTTTCTTTCTTTCTATAGCTTTTCCTTCCTCTCTCACAATAACTTTCTTTCTTTCTTTCTTTCTTTCTGTAACGTCTTTCTTTCTTTCTTTCTTTCTTTCTTTCTTTCTTTCTTTCTTTCTTTCTATAACTTTTCCTTCCTCTCTCACAATAACTTTCTTTCTTTCTTTCTTTATTCTTTCTTTAGCTTTTCCTGCCTCTCTCACAATAACTTTCTTTCTTTCTTTCTTTCTTTCTTTCTTTCTTTTTTTCTTTCTTTCTTTCAATAACGTCTTTCTTAAATTTATTTATTTATTTATTTATTTCAATAGCTTTTCCTTCCTCTCTCACAATAACTTTCTTTCTTTCTTTCTATAACTTTTCCTTTCTCTCTCACAATAACTTTCTTTCTTTCTTTCTTTCTTTCTGTAACGTCTTTCTTTCTTTCTTTCTATAACTTTTCCTTCCCCTCTCACAATAACTTTCTTTCTTTCTTTCTTTCTTTCGCTTTTCCTGCCTCTCTCACAATAACTTTCTTTCTTTCTTTCTTTCTT
>OY757944.1:3750292-3755292 GCA_963585895.1 Sepioteuthis lessoniana
TCAGTCGTCATCTGTACAATTCGTAAACGTGTTACCATAACAAGAAAATGAAAGTAATTCAAATGTTCGTTGCTTTTAGCTCAGAGGATGGACAGGAAAATCCCAAGTCACGTGTCCATCATCTGTATTTATCTCATTGATAATCTCACGAAGAGAGATTCTCGACTGACCAAATAAACAGACGTATTGAATTAAATTTTCGGTCGCATTCTATTTAAAATGCTGGCAACAGATATAGGGAAAACAATTAGAGAGAACAGATATTCAGGTTTCCAGGGTATGACACTAAATTGGATTCGGTGGTGAAGCTCTTGTTCTGACGTTTGAAGAGGTTCAAGTTATTTCTTCGTTGCCATAATTTCCTGATACACTAAATTGGAGAGGTAGTACCTGTTGGGGTTCAATCTGTTGGTCAAAACTATCTGTTTGAGATAATGATTACCAACTTTATTAACAGATTGTTCCAGTAAATATAGATATTGCTATTAAATATGAAGAATGTACCGGGTTAAAATGATTGAGAACTTTATAAATAAATATGGATCTTAAAATATAGATATTGCTATTAAATATAACGAACTTACCTGGTTAAAATGTTGCCCAGTCGGCTGGGGCTGTAGAATACACCGACTGCACCTCTGCCGAGGGGTAAGACAGCCCACCAATGAGTGTCCTGGATATGACACTAAGCCATTTGATGGTGAGGTTCCAGTGATGCAGGAGCTTTGGGCAATGTAGAGGACCCCTTTATTGCTATTTCTCCCAGGTCCACTATAGCCCGGAATGGTAGCACCTGATAAGGTTCTATATATGGGTTAAATGGAACTGCATACTTATGCTAAACTGAATTGTTTTAATTAGAACTGTTTGACTAAACTGAATAGATTGAAATAGAAATGTTTTTGACAATTAAACTGCATTTACATTTAAACTATGAATCATGCTAAACTAAATCGTTTGAAATGTAAATGTTTTTGACATTGAAAATGTGCTTGCACGAAACTGATTCGTTTAATATAGAACTGTTTTGACATTTAACTGTGCGTAAACAAAACCTCAACTTATACTAAACTGATTTAGCTGAATCAGAACTATTTGAATCAACTGAATAGCTTGAAATATAATATATATTTTTGATATTAAACTCTGTATTCATGCTAAACTGAATTGTTTGAAATAGAACTGTTTGCATAAAATAGATTTGGCGTTAAATAACCTACAAAGGTTGATATGCCATAAAACCCAACCAACCAACCAACCTGGTTAAAACGATTGAGAACTTTATTAATGCATATGGATCATAAAATATTGATATTGCAACTAATTAGGAAGTGTTTACCAGTTGAAATGATTAAGAATTTTATAAATACATTGGCTCTAAATACATTGATATTACAAACTGCTATGAAATTGGCTGGTTACCTGACTTTTGTCGCATATCAATGTTTGTGTGTTATGTGATACCATCTATCATAAACTTTATACATATGTATTTATACATATGTGTATACATATATATTTTTACAGACTTATAGATTAAATATATATTATTCGTAAACGAATAATTGGTAAGTCACTTTTTTTTTTACATGTGAGACTTCATTTGTTTGCACACAGTTAAATAGTTTCAATTATTGTTATCTTACTCTAGTAATTTTATTAGCACACAGTTAAATGGATTCAAGTATTGCTATGTAACACAAAGAATTCAATTTAACATAAGTAATTTGTTTGCACACAGTTAAATGGTTTCAATTATTGCTATCTTACACTAGAAGTTATATTAGCAACATTTTATTGGCAACATTGTTACAAATCCATACCTCATTTGTTTGCACACAGTTAAATGGTTGTAATTATTGCTATGTAACACTAAGTATTAAATTTAACAAAAGTCATTTGTTTTCACACAGTTAAATGTCTCATCATCATCATCATCATCATCATGTGCCGCCAGCACGGATATCCCTGACCCTCTCTCGCCACTTCTCCCTCTCATTCATCGCCTCCGACAGGTCTTCAGGGTTACATCCTGTGTCTTCATATAGTTGCTGTATGTAAGTTCGAGCTGGTCATCCTGCTTTTGCACGGCCATATGTGGGGGTCCATAGGAGTACATCACTTATGAGCTCGTCCTTGCTTCTCCAGCAGTGTCCCGCGTGTCTGGTTCGTCAAACTTGTATAGTTTTCGTGATGGGGGGCAAGTGTCCGTATAGTTGGTGTCTCGTGGGGTGTTGTCGCCAGGACTTGTTCAATACTGCTCTCAACATTCTTGTGTAATTTCCGTCTAGTTTTTTCTCCAGCCGTTTAGTTAGCGTCCATGTAGTGCATCCATATAGCAGTATCGACACAACCGCTGCCTGGAAGAAACTGCGTTTCATTTTATCGGTTAGGTCTGATTTCCATATGATCGAGAGCCTATCGAGAGCCGTCCATGCCTTCGTCAGTCGTGTGTCGATGTCTTTTTCGGTTGATGAGACGCTACTTCCTAGGTAGGGGTACCCAATTTACCCAAGAAGAACTTGACGTAGTAAAAACAAAATTTAGAAGTAGGGAAGCTACCGGTCTTGATGAAATATCACTAGAAGCCTGGAAGACAACTAAATTCGATGACTTACTCCTAGTGGGTAGAGTATTCGCCAATGGTCCGGGAGACCTGGTTTCAATCCCAGGTCGGGTCATACCAAAGACTTTCAAAATGATACTTGATACATCCTTGCTTAGCACTCAGCAGTATAAGGTACGTATCAAGGGTAAAGTGGAGCAATCCAGGGAAAGGAGTAGTACCCTTCTCTACACCTTGGTGTAGTAGCTATGGAAAAGGGAGCTTTTGGGTCGCCCTCGACTACAGTCGCCAACTTTACTTTTTTACTTTTACTGCACCGATACAACAACGCTGTATATAAACAGAACACGACAGAAAGATGGACAAAAAGATCCTTCCTCGTTTTCCCCAAGAAAGGTGATCTCGGAATTGTTAATAATTACTGAGGTATAACCCTTATTTCCATAGATTAAGATTTATAATACTCTTCTACTCAACTGCATTGAACTAGAAACTGAAAAGATTCTTTGAAAGAATCAAAATGGTTTTTAGAGAACCGATCCACACATCACAGATTTTGACAATCTGTCGAATCTTAGAAGGAGTTCGTGCAAAAAAAGCTTGAGGTGACACTCCTATTAGTAGATTTCTCCAAGGCATCTGACTCCATACACAAAGGCAAGATGGAGCAGATATTTCTCGCCTACAGTCTCCCAAAAGAAACTGCCACCGCAATAAAGATGCTTTATAAAATCAGTTCGCTTTCTGGGTGGAGACACAAACTTCTTTGAGATTGTTACTTGTGTTTTGCGAGGGGATACATTAGCCCGATATCTGTTCATAAGCTGCCTAGACTACGCACTTCAAACATCGATAGATCTAAGGAAAAATGGCTTTACACTAAAAAAAAAGAAGTAAGAAGCAGATGATACCCTGCAGAAATTATTACAGACACAGACTACGAAGGTGAAATAGCGCTTCTTTAAAATACACCAACCCAAGCAGAATCCTTTTTGGATAGTTTGGAGCAAACAGCGGTTGTCATTGGTCTCCATGTGAATGCAGACAAAACAGAGTATATATGTTTTAATCAAAAAGAAGACATCTCCACTCTAAATGGTGGTTCTCTGAAATCTGTGGACAAGTTCACGAACCTCAGAAAAGGCGTCTCTGTGTCTAGCGAAGACATGAACTGCTATCGATTGGTTATCGATCACGAGAAAGTCAGACTTATCCGGTTAAATAATACACATTTTTTCCCAAGCAGTGGTTGTTTCAATTCTATTATATGGATGCACCATATGCACGCTGATTCAGCGTATAGAGAAAAATCCAGACGGGAACTGCACAAGAATGCTAAGAGCTATATTGACGAAATCCTGGAAGCAAAATCCCACAAAACTGTACAGCCACCAACCTCCCTTCTCTAAAACCATCCAAATAAGACGGACAAGACACTGTTGGAGAAATAACGACGAACCCATTAGTGACGTTCTCCAATGGACCTCTTCACACAGTTGTGCAAGTGTTGGCCAACTTACAAGAACTTATCTACTAGCTCCCTGTATAGACTCATTTCTGCTGGAAGTGATAGATGATAGGGAGGAATGGTCAGAGAGAGAGAGAGAGAGAGAGAGAGAGAGAGAGAGAGAGAGAGAGAGAGAGTCAGGGAAATCTGTTCTAGCTGCGTGGCGTAATGATGGTACCCTAACAGGCACTACCCATATGGATCAGAGTAGATTAGGGAGTAATGGCAATGAAGGGGTATTCAACATTACCTAAAACTCGAGAAATCAAGGCTTACTATCAGAGAGTTTAGTGTCAAATTCAGGACATTCATTAGATGGAGGTCTTACCCTTCAGAATATATGCAGTAGGTATATTCTACCCCTCTTGCCGATTGTCCAGTCGGCTGGTGCTGTAGAATACACCGACTGCTTCTCTGAAGATGGGTAAGACCCCCCCCAATGAGTGTCCTGGATATGACACTAAACAATCTGATGGTGAGGTTCCAGCAATGCTGGAGCTTTGGGGAATGTGGAGCACCCCTTCATTGCCATTGCTCCCAGGTCCACTCTGGCCCGGAGTGGTAGCACCTGATAGGGCCCTATCTATGGGTTAAATAGAACTAACAGCATACTTATGTTAAACTGAATTGTTTGACTAAACTGAATAGCTTGAAATAGAAATGTTTTTGACAATTAAATCGTACTTACATTTAAACTGCGTACTTATGCTTAAACAAATTATTTGAAATAGAACTATTTTTTGACATTAAAACTGTATTTACACTTAACTGAATCGTTACATATAACTGCTTGAATAGTTTGAAATAGAAATGTTTTTGATAATTAAACAGTGTACTTTTGCTAAACTGAATTGTTTTAAATAGGACAGATTATTTACATAAAAATGGATTAGGCGTTAAATAACCTACAAAGGTTGATATGCCATA
>OY757944.1:3761021-3773521 GCA_963585895.1 Sepioteuthis lessoniana
CCATAAAACCAAACCAAACCAAATCCTATATATGAAATATAGATGTATGAAGAGGATTTGGCATTGAATAACCTACAATAGTTGATATGCCATAAAACCAAACAAACCAAATCCTATATATGAAATATAGATGTATGAAGAGGATTTGGCATTGAATAACCTACAATAGTTGATATGCCATAAAACCAAACCAAACCAAATCCTATATATTAAATATAGATGTATGAAGAGGATTTGGCATTGAATAACCTACAATAGTTGATATGCCATAAAACCAAACCAAACAAATCCTATATATGAAATATAGATGTATGAAGAGGATTTGGCATTGAATAACCTACAATAGTTGATATGCCATAAAACCAAAGCAAACCAAATCCTATATATTTGATATATAAGTATAAAGAGGATTTGGCATTAATAACCTACAATAGTTGATATGCCATAAAACCAAACCAAACCAAATCCAATATATGAAATATAGATGTATGAAGAGGATTTGGCATTGAATAACCTACAATAGTTGATATGCCATAAAACCAAACCAAACCAAATCCTATATATGAAATATAGATGTATGAAGAGGATTTGGCATTGAATAACCTACAATAGTTGATATGCCATAAAACCAAACCAAACCAAATCCTATATATGAAATATAGATGTATGAAGAGGATTTGGCATTGAATAACCTACAATAGTTGATATGCCATAAAACCAAACCAAACCAAATCCTATATATTAAATATAGATGTATGAAGAGGATTTGGCATTGAATAACCTACAATAGTTGATATGCCATAAAACCAAACCAAACCAAATCCTATATATGAAATATAGATGTATGAAGAGGATTTGGCATTGAATAACCTACAATAGTTGATATGCCATAAAACCAAACCAAACCAAATCCTATATATTAAATATAGATGTATGAAGAGGATTTGGCATTGAATAACCTACAATAGTTGATATGCCATAAAACCAAACCAAACCAAATCCAATATATGAAATATAGATGTATGAAGAGGATTTGGCATTGAATAACCTACAATAGTTGATATGCCATAAAACCAAACCAAACCAAATCCAATATATGAAATATAGATGTATGAAGAGGATTTGGCATTGAATAACCTACAATAGTTGATATGCCATAAAACCAAACCAAACCAAATCCTATATATTAAATATAGATGTATGAAGAGGATTTGGCATTGAATAACCTACAATAGTTGATATGCCATAAAACCAAACCAAACCAAATCCTATATATTAAATATAGATGTATGAAGAGGATTTGGCATTGAATAACCTACAATAGTTGATATGCCATAAAACCAAACCAAACCAAATCCTATATATGAAATATAGATGTATGAAGAGGATTTGGCATTGAATAACCTACAATAGTTGATATGCCATAAAACCAAACCAAACCAAATCCTATATATGAAATATAGATGTATGAAGAGGATTTGGCATTGAATAACCTACAATAGTTGATATGCCATAAAACCAAACCAAACCAAATCCTATATATTAAATATAGATGTATGAAGAGGATTTGGCATTGAATAACCTACAATAGTTGATATGCCATAAAACCAAACCAAACCAAATCCTATATATTAAATATAGATGTATGAAGAGGATTTGGCATTGAATAACCTACAATAGTTGATATGCCATAAAACCAAACCAAACCAAATCCTATATATTAAATATAGATGTATGAAGAGGATTTGGCATTGAATAACCTACAATAGTTGATATGCCATAAAACCAAACCAAACCAAATCCTATATATTAAATATAGATGTATGAAGAGGATTTGGCATTGAATAACCTACAATAGTTGATATGCCATAAAACCAAACCAAACCAAATCCTATATATTAAATATAGATGTATGAAGAGGATTTGGCATTGAATAACCTACAATAGTTGATATGCCATAAAACCAAACCAAACCAAATCCTATATATTAAATATAGATGTATGAAGAGGATTTGGCATTGAATAACCTACAATAGTTGATATGCCATAAAACCAAACCAAACCAAATCCTATATATGAAATATAGATGTATGAAGAGGATTTGGCATTGAATAACCTACAATAGTTGATATGCCATAAAACCAAACCAAACCAAATCCTATATATGAAATATAGATGTATGAAGAGGATTTGGCATTGAATAACCTACAATAGTTGATATGCCATAAAACCAAACCAAACCAAATCCTATATATTAAATATAGATGTATGAAGAGGATTTGGCATTGAATAACCTACAATAGTTGATATGCCATAAAACCAAACCAAACCAAATCCTATATATGAAATATAGATGTATGAAGAGGATTTGGCATTGAATAACCTACAATAGTTGATATGCCATAAAACCAAACCATACCAAATCCTATATATTAAATATAGATGTATGAAGAGGATTTGGCATTGAATAACCTACAATAGTTGATATGCCATAAAACCAAACCAAACCAAATCCTATATATGAAATATAGATGTATGAAGAGGATTTGGCATTGAATAACCTACAATAGTTGATATGCCATAAAACCAAACCAAACCAAATCCAATATATGAAATATAGATGTATGAAGAGGATTTGGCATTGAATAACCTACAATAGTTGATATGCCATAAAACCAAACCAAACCAAATCCTATATATGAAATATAGATGTATGAAGAGGATTTGGCATTGAATAACCTACAATAGTTGATATGCCATAAAACCAAACCAAACCAAATCCTATATATTAAATATAGATGTATGAAGAGGATTTGGCATTGAATAACCTACAATAGTTGATATGCCATAAAACCAAACCAAACCAAATCCTATATATTAAATATAGATGTATGAAGAGGATTTGGCATTGAATAACCTACAATAGTTGATATGCCATAAAACCAAACCAAACCAAATCCTATATATTAAATATAGATGTATGAAGAGGATTTGGCATTGAATAACCTACAATAGTTGATATGCCATAAAACCAAACCAAACCAAATCCTATATATGAAATATAGATGTATGAAGAGGATTTGGCATTGAATAACCTACAATAGTTGATATGCCATAAAACCAAACCAAACCAAATCCTATATATGAAATATAGATGTATGAAGAGGATTTGGCATTGAATAACCTACAATAGTTGATATGCCATAAAACCAAACCAAACCAAATCCTATATATTAAATATAGATGTATGAAGAGGATTTGGCATTGAATAACCTACAATAGTTGATATGCCATAAAACCAAACCAAACCAAATCCTATATATGAAATATAGATGTATGAAGAGGATTTGGCATTGAATAACCTACAATAGTTGATATGCCATAAAACCAAACCAAACCAAATCCTATATATTAAATATAGATGTATGAAGAGGATTTGGCATTGAATAACCTACAATAGTTGATATGCCATAAAACCAAACCAAACCAAATCCTATATATGAAATATAGATGTATGAAGAGGATTTGGCATTGAATAACCTACAATAGTTGATATGCCATAAAACCAAACCAAACCAAATCCAATATATGAAATATAGATGTATGAAGAGGATTTGGCATTGAATAACCTACAATAGTTGATATGCCATAAAACCAAACCAAACCAAATCCTATATATGAAATATAGATGTATGAAGAGGATTTGGCATTGAATAACCTACAATAGTTGATATGCCATAAAACCAAACCAAACCAAATCCTATATATTAAATATAGATGTATGAAGAGGATTTGGCATTGAATAACCTACAATAGTTGATATGCCATAAAACCAAACCAAACCAAATCCTATATATGAAATATAGATGTATGAAGAGGATTTGGCATTGAATAACCTACAATAGTTGATATGCCATAAAACCAAACCAAACCAAATCCTATATATTAAATATAGATGTATGAAGAGGATTTGGCATTGAATAACCTACAATAGTTGATATGCCATAAAACCAAACCAAACCAAATCCTATATATGAAATATAGATGTATGAAGAGGATTTGGCATTGAATAACCTACAATAGTTGATATGCCATAAAACCAAACCAAACCAAATCCTATATATTAAATATAGATGTATGAAGAGGATTTGGCATTGAATAACCTACAATAGTTGATATGCCATAAAACCAAACCAAACCAAATCCTATATATGAAATATAGATGTATGAAGAGGATTTGGCATTGAATAACCTACAATAGTTGATATGCCATAAAACCAAACCAAACCAAATCCAATATATGAAATATAGATGTATGAAGAGGATTTGGCATTGAATAACCTACAATAGTTGATATGCCATAAAACCAAACCAAACCAAATCCTATATATGAAATATAGATGTATGAAGAGGATTTGGCATTGAATAACCTACAATAGTTGATATGCCATAAAACCAAACCAAACCAAATCCAATATATGAAATATAGATGTATGAAGAGGATTTGGCATTGAATAACCTACAATAGTTGATATGCCATAAAACCAAACCAAACCAAATCCAATATATGAAATATAGATGTATGAAGAGGATTTGGCATTGAATAACCTACAATAGTTGATATGCCATAAAACCAAACCAAACCAAATCCTATATATGAAATATAGATGTATGAAGAGGATTTGGCATTGAATAACCTACAATAGTTGATATGCCATAAAACCAAACCAAACCAAATCCAATATATTAAATATAGATGTATGAAGAGGATTTGGCATTGAATAACCTACAATAGTTGATATGCCATAAAACCAAACCAAACCAAATCCTATATATTAAATATAGATGTATGAAGAGGATTTGGCATTGAATAACCTACAATAGTTGATATGCCATAAAACCAAACCAAACCAAATCCAATATATTAAATATAGATGTATGAAGAGGATTTGGCATTGAATAACCTACAATAGTTGATATGCCATAAAACCAAACCAAACCAAATCCTATATATGAAATATAGATGTATGAAGAGGATTTGGCATTGAATAACCTACAATAGTTGATATGCCATAAAACCAAACCAAACCAAATCCTATATATTAAATATAGATGTATGAAGAGGATTTGGCATTGAATAACCTACAATAGTTGATATGCCATAAAACCAAACCAAACCAAATCCTATATATTAAATATAGATGTATGAAGAGGATTTGGCATTGAATAACCTACAATAGTTGATATGCCATAAAACCAAACCAAACCAAATCCTATATATGAAATATAGATGTATGAAGAGGATTTGGCATTGAATAACCTACAATAGTTGATATGCCATAAAACCAAACCAAACCAAATCCTATATATGAAATATAGATGTATGAAGAGGATTTGGCATTGAATAACCTACAATAGTTGATATGCCATAAAACCAAACCAAACCAAATCCTATATATTAAATATAGATGTATGAAGAGGATTTGGCATTGAATAACCTACAATAGTTGATATGCCATAAAACCAAACCAAACCAAATCCTATATATGAAATATAGATGTATGAAGAGGATTTGGCATTGAATAACCTACAATAGTTGATATGCCATAAAACCAAACCAAACCAAATCCTATATATTAAATATAGATGTATGAAGAGGATTTGGCATTGAATAACCTACAATAGTTGATATGCCATAAAACCAAACCAAACCAAATCCTATATATGAAATATAGATGTATGAAGAGGATTTGGCATTGAATAACCTACAATAGTTGATATGCCATAAAACCAAACCAAACCAAATCCAATATATGAAATATAGATGTATGAAGAGGATTTGGCATTGAATAACCTACAATAGTTGATATGCCATAAAACCAAACCAAACCAAATCCTATATATGAAATATAGATGTATGAAGAGGATTTGGCATTGAATAACCTACAATAGTTGATATGCCATAAAACCAAACCAAACCAAATCCTATATATTAAATATAGATGTATGAAGAGGATTTGGCATTGAATAACCTACAATAGTTGATATGCCATAAAACCAAACCAAACCAAATCCTATATATGAAATATAGATGTATGAAGAGGATTTGGCATTGAATAACCTACAATAGTTGATATGCCATAAAACCAAACCAAACCAAATCCTATATATTAAATATAGATGTATGAAGAGGATTTGGCATTGAATAACCTACAATAGTTGATATGCCATAAAACCAAACCAAACCAAATCCTATATATGAAATATAGATGTATGAAGAGGATTTGGCATTGAATAACCTACAATAGTTGATATGCCATAAAACCAAACCAAACCAAATCCTATATATGAAATATAGATGTATGAAGAGGATTTGGCATTGAATAACCTACAATAGTTGATATGCCATAAAACCAAACCAAACCAAATCCAATATATGAAATATAGATGTATGAAGAGGATTTGGCATTGAATAACCTACAATAGTTGATATGCCATAAAACCAAACCAAACCAAATCCTATATATGAAATATAGATGTATGAAGAGGATTTGGCATTGAATAACCTACAATAGTTGATATGCCATAAAACCAAACCAAACCAAATCCAATATATGAAATATAGATGTATGAAGAGGATTTGGCATTGAATAACCTACAATAGTTGATATGCCATAAAACCAAACCAAACCAAATCCAATATATGAAATATAGATGTATGAAGAGGATTTGGCATTGAATAACCTACAATAGTTGATATGCCATAAAACCAAACCAAACCAAATCCAATATATGAAATATAGATGTATGAAGAGGATTTGGCATTGAATAACCTACAATAGTTGATATGCCATAAAACCAAACCAAACCAAATCCAATATATTAAATATAGATGTATGAAGAGGATTTGGCATTGAATAACCTACAATAGTTGATATGCCATAAAACCAAACCAAACCAAATCCTATATATTAAATATAGATGTATGAAGAGGATTTGGCATTGAATAACCTACAATAGTTGATATGCCATAAAACCAAACCAAACCAAATCCAATATATTAAATATAGATGTATGAAGAGGATTTGGCATTGAATAACCTACAATAGTTGATATGCCATAAAACCAAACCAAACCAAATCCTATATATGAAATATAGATGTATGAAGAGGATTTGGCATTGAATAACCTACAATAGTTGATATGCCATAAAACCAAACCAAACCAAATCCAATATATGAAATATAGATGTATGAAGAGGATTTGGCATTGAATAACCTACAATAGTTGATATGCCATAAAACCAAACCAAACCAAATCCAATATATGAAATATAGATGTATGAAGAGGATTTGGCATTGAATAACCTACAATAGTTGATATGCCATAAAACCAAACCAAACCAAATCCAATATATTAAATATAGATGTATGAAGAGGATTTGGCATTGAATAACCTACAATAGTTGATATGCCATAAAACCAAACCAAACCAAATCCTATATATTAAATATAGATGTATGAAGAGGATTTGGCATTGAATAACCTACAATAGTTGATATGCCATAAAACCAAACCAAACCAAATCCAATATATTAAATATAGATGTATGAAGAGGATTTGGCATTGAATAACCTACAATAGTTGATATGCCATAAAACCAAACCAAACCAAATCCTATATATTAAATATAGATGTATGAAGAGGATTTGGCATTGAATAACCTACAATAGTTGATATGCCATAAAACCAAACCAAACCAAATCCTATATATGAAATATAGATGTATGAAGAGGATTTGGCATTGAATAACCTACAATAGTTGATATGCCATAAAACCAAAGCAAACCAAATCCTATATATTTGATATATAAGTATAAAGAGGATTTGGCATTAAATAACCTACAATAGTTGATATGCCATAAAACCAAACCAAACCAAATCCAATATATGAAATATAGATGTATGAAGAGGATTTGGCATTGAATAACCTACAATAGTTGATATGCCATAAAACCAAACCAAACCAAATCCAATATATGAAATATAGATGTATGAAGAGGATTTGGCATTGAATAACCTACAATAGTTGATATGCCATAAAACCAAACCAAACCAAATCCAATATATGAAATATAGATGTATGAAGAGGATTTGGCATTGAATAACCTACAATAGTTGATATGCCATAAAACCAAACCAAACCAAATCCAATATATGAAATATAGATGTATGAAGAGGATTTGGCATTGAATAACCTACAATAGTTGATATGCCATAAAACCAAACCAAACCAAATCCAATATATTAAATATAGATGTATGAAGAGGATTTGGCATTGAATAACCTACAATAGTTGATATGCCATAAAACCAAACCAAACCAAATCCTATATATTAAATATAGATGTATGAAGAGGATTTGGCATTGAATAACCTACAATAGTTGATATGCCATAAAACCAAACCAAACCAAATCCAATATATTAAATATAGATGTATGAAGAGGATTTGGCATTGAATAACCTACAATAGTTGATATGCCATAAAACCAAACCAAACCAAATCCTATATATGAAATATAGATGTATGAAGAGGATTTGGCATTGAATAACCTACAATAGTTGATATGCCATAAAACCAAACCAAACCAAATCCAATATATGAAATATAGATGTATGAAGAGGATTTGGCATTGAATAACCTACAATAGTTGATATGCCATAAAACCAAACCAAACCAAATCCAATATATGAAATATAGATGTATGAAGAGGATTTGGCATTGAATAACCTACAATAGTTGATATGCCATAAAACCAAACCAAACCAAATCCAATATATTAAATATAGATGTATGAAGAGGATTTGGCATTGAATAACCTACAATAGTTGATATGCCATAAAACCAAACCAAACCAAATCCTATATATTAAATATAGATGTATGAAGAGGATTTGGCATTGAATAACCTACAATAGTTGATATGCCATAAAACCAAACCAAACCAAATCCAATATATTAAATATAGATGTATGAAGAGGATTTGGCATTGAATAACCTACAATAGTTGATATGCCATAAAACCAAACCAAACCAAATCCTATATATTAAATATAGATGTATGAAGAGGATTTGGCATTGAATAACCTACAATAGTTGATATGCCATAAAACCAAACCAAACCAAATCCAATATATGAAATATAGATGTATGAAGAGGATTTGGCATTGAATAACCTACAATAGTTGATATGCCATAAAACCAAACCAAACCAAATCCAATATATGAAATATAGATGTATGAAGAGGATTTGGCATTGAATAACCTACAATAGTTGATATGCCATAAAACCAAACCAAACCAAATCCAATATATGAAATATAGATGTATGAAGAGGATTTGGCATTGAATAACCTACAATAGTTGATATGCCATAAAACCAAACCAAACCAAATCCAATATATGAAATATAGATGTATGAAGAGGATTTGGCATTGAATAACCTACAATAGTTGATATGCCATAAAACCAAACCAAACCAAATCCAATATATGAAATATAGATGTATGAAGAGGATTTGGCATTGAATAACCTACAATAGTTGATATGCCATAAAACCAAACCAAACCAAATCCAATATATTAAATATAGATGTATGAAGAGGATTTGGCATTGAATAACCTACAATAGTTGATATGCCATAAAACCAAACCAAACCAAATCCTATATATTAAATATAGATGTATGAAGAGGATTTGGCATTGAATAACCTACAATAGTTGATATGCCATAAAACCAAACCAAACCAAATCCAATATATTAAATATAGATGTATGAAGAGGATTTGGCATTGAATAACCTACAATAGTTGATATGCCATAAAACCAAACCAAACCAAATCCTATATATTAAATATAGATGTATGAAGAGGATTTGGCATTGAATAACCTACAATAGTTGATATGCCATAAAACCAAACCAAACCAAATCCAATATATTAAATATAGATGTATGAAGAGGATTTGGCATTAAATAACCTACAATAGTTGATATGCCATAAAACCAAACCAAACCAAATCCAATATATGAAATATAGATGTATGAAGAGGATTTGGCATTGAATAACCTACAATAGTTGATATGCCATAAAACCAAACCAAACCAAATCCAATATATGAAATATAGATGTATGAAGAGGATTTGGCATTGAATAACCTACAATAGTTGATATGCCATAAAACCAAACCAAACCAAATCCAATATATGAAATATAGATGTATGAAGAGGATTTGGCATTGAATAACCTACAATAGTTGATATGCCATAAAACCAAACCAAACCAAATCCAATATATGAAATATAGATGTATGAAGAGGATTTGGCATTGAATAACCTACAATAGTTGATATGCCATAAAACCAAACCAAACCAAATCCAATATATTAAATATAGATGTATGAAGAGGATTTGGCATTGAATAACCTACAATAGTTGATATGCCATAAAACCAAACCAAACCAAATCCTATATATTAAATATAGATGTATGAAGAGGATTTGGCATTGAATAACCTACAATAGTTGATATGCCATAAAACCAAACCAAACCAAATCCAATATATTAAATATAGATGTATGAAGAGGATTTGGCATTGAATAACCTACAATAGTTGATATGCCATAAAACCAAACCAAACCAAATCCTATATATTAAATATAGATGTATGAAGAGGATTTGGCATTGAATAACCTACAATAGTTGATATGCCATAAAACCAAACCAAACCAAATCCAATATATGAAATATAGATGTATGAAGAGGATTTGGCATTGAATAACCTACAATAGTTGATATGCCATAAAACCAAACCAAACCAAATCCAATATATTAAATATAGATGTATGAAGAGGATTTGGCATTGAATAACCTACAATAGTTGATATGCCATAAAACCAAACCAAACCAAATCCTATATATTAAATATAGATGTATGAAGAGGATTTGGCATTGAATAACCTACAATAGTTGATATGCCATAAAACCAAACCAAACCAAATCCAATATATGAAATATAGATGTATGAAGAGGATTTGGCATTGAATAACCTACAATAGTTGATATGCCATAAAACCAAACCAAACCAAATCCAATATATTAAATATAGATGTATGAAGAGGATTTGGCATTGAATAACCTACAATAGTTGATATGCCATAAAACCAAACCAAACCAAATCCTATATATTAAATATAGATGTATGAAGAGGATTTGGCATTGAATAACCTACAATAGTTGATATGCCATAAAACCAAACCAAACCAAATCCAATATATGAAATATAGATGTATGAAGAGGATTTGGCATTGAATAACCTACAATAGTTGATATGCCATAAAACCAAACCAAACCAAATCCAATATATTAAATATAGATGTATGAAGAGGATTTGGCATTGAATAACCTACAATAGTTGATATGCCATAAAACCAAACCAAACCAAATCCTATATATTAAATATAGATGTATGAAGAGGATTTGGCATTGAATAACCTACAATAGTTGATATGCCATAAAACCAAACCAAACCAAATCCAATATATTAAATATAGATGTATGAAGAGGATTTGGCATTGAATAACCTACAATAGTTGATATGCCATAAAACCAAACCAAACCAAATCCTATATATTAAATATAGATGTATGAAGAGGATTTGGCATTGAATAACCTACAATAGTTGATATGCCATAAAACCAAACCAAACCAAATCCTATATATTAAATATAGATGTATGAAGAGGATTTGGCATTGAATAACCTACAATAGTTGATATGCCATAAAACCAAACCAAACCAAATCCTATATATTAAATATAGATGTATGAAGAGGATTTGGCATTGAATAACCTACAATAGTTGATATGCCATAAAACCAAACCAAACCAAATCCTATATATTAAATATAGATGTATGAAGAGGATTTGGCATTGAATAACCTACAATAGTTGATATGCCATAAAACCAAACCAAACCAAATCCTATATATGAAATATAGATGTGGCTGTAAATTATTAATCACGTCAAATGCAGGTATTATATTTAATTTTTCTTTCGTTGAATAGGTTGATAAAGAGTAAGGGGTGCAACACTTCCAGGAATCTTGTGCCATTGAACAAAAAGCTTCCTCTGCCCACCGACATTTATATACATCATCATCATCATCATGTCACACCATCAACATGGATATCATTGACCCTCTCCCGTCACCCTACTCTATCGTCCATCGCTTCCGGCAGGTCCTCAAGGTCACATCCCGTATCGGTACAGAGATGTTGTATGTAGGTTCTAGCTGGTCGGTCTGCCTTTGCTCGTCCATGTGAAGGGGTCCACTAGGATACGTCACTTATTGGTTCGTCCCTATTTCTCCTGCAGTGTCCTGCATGTCTGATTCGTCTAACTTTGATAGTTTTCGTGATGTGTGGTAAGTGGTCGTACAGCTGC
>OY757944.1:3778521-3856021 GCA_963585895.1 Sepioteuthis lessoniana
AGAGCGGGGTCCATTCAGAACAGGCCTCGGGTAGGTCGTCCAAAGAAGCTGAGCGCACGTGCTGCGCATCAGATCCAAATGCTTTCTTTGAAAGATCGGCGTAAGAGTGCTGTCAGCATTGCTGCAGAGATTGAAGAGGTGGGGGTCAGCCTGTTAATGCTCAGACCATACGCCGCACTCTATATCAAATTGGTGTGCATGGCTGTCACCCCAGGAGGAAGCCTCTTCTGAAGACGATACACAAGAAAGTCCGCAAACAGTTTGCTGAAGACATGTCAACAAAGCACATGGATTACTGGAACCTTGTCCTATGGTCTGATGAGATGAAGATTAATTTGTTTGGTTCCGATGGCTTCAAGCATGTGTGGCGGCGACCAGGAGAGGAGTACAAAGATAAGTGTGTCAAGCCTACAGTCAAGCATAGTGGTTGGAATATCATGGTCTGGGGCTGCATGAGTGTTGCAGGTGTAAGAGAGTTACATTTCATTGAGAGAAACATGAACTCCAACATGTACAGTGAAATACTGCAGCAGAGCATGATCCCCTCTCTCCAGAAACTGGGTCGCAGAGCAATGTTCCAGCGTGACAATGACCTCAAACACACCTCCAACGCGACAACTACTTTATAGAAGAGGCTGAGGGTAAAGGTTATGGACTGGCCAAGCATGTCTCCAGACTTGAACCCAATAGAACATCTTTTGGGGATCCTCAAGTGGAAGGTGGAGGTGTGCAAAGTCTCAAATATCTGCCAGCTCCATGACGTCGTCATGGAGGAGTGGAAGAGCATTCCAGTGGCTACCTGTGAAGCCCTGGTAAACTCCATGCCTAGGAGAGGGATAATGATGGTGGCCACACATAATATTGACAGTTGACATGGTGTATACTAATATTGACAACTTTCCCTAAGGGGTGTACTCACTTTTGTTGGCAGGGGTTTAGCTTTTAAAGGCTATATTTTGAGTTATTTTGAGGGGAAAATAAATTAAAAATAAATTATATAAACTGCATACAGACTACTTTTCATTGTGTCAAAGTTTTATTTTGTCAGTGTTGTCCCATGAAGAGATATACTTAAATATTTGCAGAAATGTGAGGGGTGTACTCACTTTTGTAATACACTATATATATATATATATATATATATGGGTACCTAATAGGGTAGACGAAATCTACCAAGGTTTCACCTTTCCGGGTCATCAAGATGAAGCTAACCAAAGAGGGCAGAGAAAACTATATTTTATTGAATAAAAAATCCATACAACCAAATAAAATTTGTACAAATATGTTTTATTGATTAAAATCACCCAGGAAACCACCCTCCAAACTCTGCCAGAGTTAAAGTTAGGAATTAACCGAAAATAGAAATGCATCATAAGTATAAAAAAGCTATTTAGGAGTATATATATATATATATATATATCTTTAAGAAAAAAAAAAAAAGACCGGTTAATTCAGGATTATAAATTTATTTCCATCCTGTATTTTCAGTTTCTGGTGTGAACCAAAAACATGAAGAAAAAAAATTATACCGGACTTCTTCAGATCCAATGGATAATTAACTAAAAACAGAATAAACACGTGGGGTGGAGGGGGACGGGTTTAAGGAGTTACTTCCTCGTTTTATTGAATTTCCGTTTTATTTTAATTTTTCAAATTTTTTCTGTCAGTTATAATTACGGTAATTTAACTTTTTATTTATTTGTTTAGTTTATTTTCTTTTCAAGTTAAGTTCGATAATTAACTTTTAAGAGAAAATTAATGCTTATATTAATTTCGATACCATTTAATTAGCTACCTATTTTTTTAGTGTATATGTTGGATATGTTTTTTTACCTGGTTTCACTATTTATTTCTATGTTTTAAATTTTATAGTTTAAATTTAGTCTTATGTCTACATCTAGCTATTAATTCACTTCTCTTATTTAATAACTTATCCGGCCATTTATATAATAAAATATGAATTTTCTCTTCTAAGCATAAATTGCATCTACCGTTAAAACGTTTTAACGGTAGATGCAATTTATGCTTAGAAGAGAAAATTTATATTTTATTATATGAAAGAAAAGAAAAGAAAATTAATGACTTTCTTCCCCCGCCTCCAAAAAGCACTCTAAAATACGTGTATATCTGTATAACAGACGAAAGATTTAGAACCTCCAGACGACCGTAAAATGGAGGGACTCTCATAAAATGAAGAAGCTGGCCAAAAGCAAAGTAAATCCTTTCTAAATTTGGCAGTGGTTATATCACGGCTAGCTATTTTTGCCTTTTACTATATTGTCATTTTCAAATGCATAAAAGATTTAATTTTTTGTAAAATCACTGCTGTATATTATCTGTGATTTAAATGCAAAAAGACTAATTCTGTAATTCCAAGTTGCAGTTGAACCATGAAAAAGAAGGTAAAAGATGCTAATAGTTTTGGAAGTTATTAGAGTTTGAAAATCTAAGTTTTTGTAAAAATAGAATTCCTCTAAGGATGCAATGAACCATAAATAAGGACTCACTCATGATTTTAAAAAAAGTAACTCTGAACTCTTATTTAGTTAAAACTTAATAAATGCACGAGGGAGAAGGATTTTTTTTCGAAAGCCATAGGAAGTAGTATGGTGGACGTAAAGGCGGACAAACCCAATGACAGGTCAACGCCATGCCTAACCAGGTTCTAGGCGTACGAATCCCTCGGGACAGCCGCTAGGATCAAATAGTTTGATCGAGGAACTACAGCTGCTTATCTATTAGGGTGGCTTCTATTGATGATTATAAAAAGCCATCGAAAGATTACCATGACTCACACTCAAACCACTTGTCCAAATCGCATCGCTCTTCGCGCGGGTGAAAATGGGGCGCGTCACTGATGTTGGAGCCTTGGCCCCTGTATTCGAAAAATCAGTGACAGAACTCAAGCTAAAATAAAAATTACTAAAATGCAAAAGCACAATACAAAGAGCGACATTCAACGTTCGAACTTTAGATAGAATAGTCCAAATACCGGAGCTGTAAGCTTCTGCCATAGATCATAACATAGGCATAATATGCCTACAAGAACACAGATATATTCAGGGCGAAGATATTAAATACCACGATACAGGCAATGGATGGATGTTTGTCTTGGCATCTGCATGGAAAAACTGTCAACGCCGCGATAGGAGGTATACATATGCTTATAGGACCCTAAAATCACTAAATGGCATCGAGAAAATAGAACCGAGGATGTAGCTTGCTACATTTAATGGCAACCCCAGCGCAGCAATCATCTCCTGCTACAGCCCTACCAATGTAAGTGACGAAACGGACCTCATCGCCTTCTATAACGATGGTTTGGTTTGGTTTCTTTGTTTAATGGCATATCAACACTTGTAGGTTATTCAATGCCAAAGTCATTCTCCTAGAAGAATGGTAGTGCTACTATTTAACCCATAGCTGGGAGGATAAGGGGGTTCATAACTTTCCCAAGGGTATTTGCCCGAAAGTGAATGCAATAGCGTGACTGGAGTACGAACTCGCGTACAACGATTCCACGGTCTATCGCTTTAACCATTACACCACGAGGACACCCTCCTTCTATAGCGAACTATCTTTCCTTGTTCGTAGCATCCTGAAACACAACGTTCTCGTCATCGGTGGAGATATGAATCCCCAAATTGGTAAAATCGTAAACCACAAATTCAGCTTACATAACTCGTCAAACAGAAATGAGGAACATCGAACGGATTTCATTCTAGAAAGTTGATTGACATGCACGTATACTAAATTTCAGTAAAGAAAGGGAAAACTATGGACCGACACCAATGCAAATAATACTAAAGCACTGATTGACTATATCTTTATAAATAAGAAATGTAATAATATCGCCTTAAATTGCAAGGCATATAAGGCATATTCCACTTTCGAGGGTGTGTCATCCGATCACCGATTTGTCAGGACAAAGATACAACTGAGCCTACGAAGCAATGCGGCCCGAACAACAACAACAACAACAACTGTACATTATGACTCGTCCCTACTTAACAACGGGGATATTAGTAATCATCATCATCATGTCGCGCTGGTAGCACGGATATCCCTGACCCTCTCTCGCCACTCCTCCCTATCGTTCATCGCCTTAGGTAGGTCTTCAGGACAACATCCCGTATCCTCACATAGCTGCTGAATGTATGTTCGTGCTGGTCGTCCTGCTTTTGCACGGCCATGTGTGGGGGTCCATAAGAGTACATCTCTTATGAGTTCGTCCTTGCTTCTCCAGCAGTGTCCTGCATGTCTAGTTCGTCTAACTTGAATAGTTTTCGTGATAGGGGGCAGGTGGCCGTACAGTTGGTGTCTTGTGGGGTGTTGCCGCCAGGACTTGTTCAAGATTGCTCGCAGCATTCTTGTGTAATTGCCTTCTAGCTTTTTCTCCAGCCGTTTAGTTAGCGTCCATGTAGTGCACCCATATAGCAGTATCGATGTGACCGCTGCCTGGAAGAAACTGCGTTTCATTTTATCGGTTAGGTCTGATTTCCATATAATCGATAGCCTATTGATAGCTGTCCATGCTTTCGTTTGATTATATTAGTAATTGATTATATTAGTAATAAATATACGTAAACACCAAGAAAACAATTGGACGCTCTTCAGGAGATATCAGAAACACCTACTCCAAATGGCAAATATGAAAACTTCGTCAATGCCCACTTAGAAGAGGCAACAGAATGCACACAAACTAAACAATGAGCTAAACCGAGAGTCCCATGGGAGACATTAGCGGTTAGGAAAAAGCATGCAGACGTGAAAACCGCTTCCCACTGCAATAAGAGGAACCCAACTAATATCAATGCTGACAAACTGAAGAAAGCATAAAATGAATTAACTAACATATACCTAAAAGAACAAACAGTAGATCAATAAGATTAGAGATTCGGTTAAAGAAAGACAATCTAGGATAACGTGGTGTAATGGTTATCGTCGTAAGAAATGGACACGGAGACACGAGTTCAAATCCTGGACGAGACTGATTGCATTTCACATTGCACTAATACCCTTGGGAAAGGTATGAATCCAATTATTCTCCCTCCAGCTATGGGTAAATAGTAGGGCAGACTGATTTCTTCAGCCTTGGTGAGGCAACTAGTCTAGGAGAAGGAAAACTCTGAATTCAAACCTGTTAAACTCCGCTTAAAAATTGACCTGTGTCATATCCTGCCCGAGCGGAGGGTTTGGGTAAATAGGATAACATGGAAGAAAGTAAACATAGTGAGCTGAAGGAAGAGCACTGCGAAAGCGAAGCTGAAAGCTCTCAGCGAAAAAGAACGAATACACCTGTAGACACAACATTTTGAGAGCTTACTCGAAAAAACTCCCAAAATTACGCATGAACCAATCACAAAAATTATTAATAATCAACTGGATATCAAACTAGGACAGTACGCAAGAAGAACTTGACTCAGTACTAAGAAAAATTGAAAATAGGAAAGCAGCAGGGCCAGATGAAATGCCTCTAGACGTATGGAAGACCAGGGAATTCGAGGACATACTACTCTGACATTGTATTGCTGTATATAACCAGAAAGATGGAAAAACAGATGCATCCTAACTTTCCCAATGAAGGGTGACCTCAGAATAGCTAAGAACTACCGACGTATAACCCTTACATCCATAGCAGCCATGATCTACAATGCTCTACAACGCAACCACCTAGAACCGAAAATTGAGAAAATACTTTGGAAGAACTAAAATGGCTTTCGAAGAAATCGATCCCCGACATCACAAATATTGACTATATGTCGAATTCTAGAAGGTGTACGTGTAAAAAAAAATTGAAGCAACTATATCATTGACTCTATACACAGAGGGAAGATTGAGCAAATAGTTCTCACTTCCAACCCAAAGAAACCGTTGCAGCCATAATGATATTATATAAAACACGAAAGTAAAAGACTGCTCACCAAATGGAGACACAGACTACTTCGACATTATAGCAGGTGTGCTACAAGGAGAAATATTAGACCCATACCTGTTTATCATCTACCTAGACTACGTGCTTAGAACGTCTACAGATTTAATGAAAGAAAATGGTTTCAACCTGGCAAAGGAAAGAAGCAGAAGATATCTCACACAAACAATTACGGACGTGGACTACGCCGATGACATAGCGCTTCTGGTAAATACCCCCACCCTAGCCGAATCCCTGCTCTATAGTCTAGGATGAGCAGCTGCTGGCATATTCCTTCATGTCGACGCAGACAAGACTGAATACATGAGCTTTAATCAAAGAGGCAACAACTCCACATTAAAGGGTGATCCTTTGAAAATAGTGGCCAAGTTCACCTACCTAGGGAAACAGTGTCTCATTAACCGAGACAGACATTAACATGCGAATATCAAAGACATGGACAGCTATCTATAGGCTATCCGTTATATGGAAGTCAGACTTGACCGATAAAATAAAACACATTTTTCCTGGCAACGGTCGTGTCGATACTCCTATATGGATGTACAACATGGACGCTTATTAAATGTATGGAGAAAAAGCTTGATGCTAATTACACAATAATGCTGTGAACAATGTTGAACAAGTCCCGAAGGCATTGCCACACAAAACAGCAGCTGTATGGCCACCTACTACCTATCACGAAAACTATCAAAATTAGACGAACCAGATATGCGGGACACTGCTGGAGAAGTAAGGATGAAATCATAAGCGATATACTTATGTGGACCTCTTCAAATGGATGAGGAAAGGCAGGACGACCTACGTACAGCAGCTCTGTGCCTTTACAGGATATAGCCTTGCAGACCCCCCCCCGGAGTGATAGACGATAGAGACAGGCGCGAAAGGGCCATGGCGATGGCAGCGCGTCATGATGATGATGATGATGATCTATCTATCTATCTCTTTCTGTCAACAACACTCTTTACATTATTTTCTAAATTAGCTTTATTTCTGCTACGGATATATGTAGAAGAACAATGACATTTAAAAACATGAAAACATTTTATTTTAATTTCTAATTCTAATGTATATTTTTTCGAGCTTTTATTTTATTTGTATATATATTTTTAGGTGTTATTCTTGTCGTGCTTGCCTTTCACTTTCACTTTCCCTTTCACTTTATTTTGTTAATGAATCCCGAATTTTGCTTTTCCGGTTTTGCTATCATGAGCTTGATCATTAAAAGCCGAAGGCTTAACTTAGTTTGGAAATCAATCTTCTGCCTATATTTTTAGAACGTTAATTTCTTGTTCTAACAAGAAAAGCCGTTTTTGTTTGCTTTCTGGCAGATATAAAACATACTCATCAATGTACGAGATTTGTTCAAAATGTTCTAAGCCTCACCCAGAAGAAGTCGAAGAAACAAAAGTTTTTCCACAATACAGTCCACTTGACATTAATACTTTTGGCCAACCAAAGTATTGCAATTCTATGACGGAAGAAAGCGGAACCCTTGTCCTTCAAAACTTTTTCCACAGCACACGTGACTTTTTCATTGTTTCCAGAACCGTGACCATGTAGGAAGAATTGGAGTTTCGGAAAGAAAGAGTTGTTATATAAAGTAAATTTTGGTGAGTTAGGAGATGAGACAATAATTCAACATCACAGTTTGCTACTTCATACACTGCCACCAGAGCAGTGTGAACGGGTGTGTTAACCTAAAGCAAGAGCACACACACACACACACACACACACACATTCTCTGCCTTAAGAGTTGATTGATTCTTCACGTTGTCTTCATTATGATGCATAGTACTGTACATGGATATTTTTTCATTTTCCAGCTGCGAGCAATATTGAACAAGTCCTGGAGGCAGCACTCCACAAAGCAGCAGCTGCACAGCTACCTACGGCACATCACGAAAACTATCCAAGCTAGACGAACCAGACATGCAGGACAATGCTGCAGAAGTAGGGACGAGCTCATAAGTGATGAACTCCAGTGGACCCCTTCACATGGCAGAGCAAAAGCCGGGTGACCAGCACAAACCTACATGCAGCAGCTCTGTGAGAATACGGGATGTAGCCCTGAGGACCTACTGGAAGCGATGAACGATAGGTAGGGGTGTCGAGAGGAGGTTAGGGATAACCGTGCTGATGGTACGACAAGATGATGAGAAACCTTCAGAATAAAAAAGGAAACAAAAATGAAGCTCTCACTTTACCAACAAACGTGGCTTGCTTAAACTTTTGGGGGAGTGGAGAAGCAGACAATTTTCCCAGTTTGTTTTGAACGTTTGATTTTAGTTCGAAGTGGTTAACCGAGGTTTCATCTTAAGTTACAAATCTGCGGTGGAACATTTTAGGGTTAACCTGGAAGCGAGTCAGATGTGTCCTTGAAATGTCAATCTTTTTCAGCTTGTGGTTTGACGTCATGATTCTGTGCACTTGTCTTGCAGACATCTTACTCATCCCCAAGATATGGAACATACCAAAACTTTGCCCTGTCGGCTAGGGCTGTAGAATACACCGGCTGCATCTCTGCAGAGGGATAAGAACCCCAATGAGCGTCCTGAATATGACACTAAACAATCTGATGGTGTGGCTCCAGCGATGCTGGGCCTTTCGAGAATGCGGAGTACCCCTTTATTGCCATTGCTCCCAGGTCCACTATACCACCGGATTAGAAGCACCTGATAGGGCCCTATCTATGGGTTGAATATACCTAAACTGTGTACTAATGCTAAACTGAACTAGAACTGTTTGTCTAAACTGAATAGCTTGAAACACAAATATTTTTGACAAACTGTACTTATATTTAAACTGCATGCTTATGCTAAACAAAATGGTTTGAAATGGAACTGTTTTTGATATTGAACCCGTTCTTACACTAAAATGAATTGTTTAATATTGAACTGTTTAGAAATAGAAATCTTTTTGACAATTAATCTGTGTACTCAAGCTAAATTGAATTGTTTGATATAGAACTGCTGGAGAGTAAGACGTACGTCGTCCAAAACAATCCGGTAAATAGCATCAACTTTTTCATCCGTGGTTGAAATTTTTGGACAACCTGACCGAGGGTCGTCTTTTGCGCAGTCCCAGCGCCGCTTTTATTCCACAGCCCATGCCTTCATAGTTGCATTGGAAGTATTTGAACCATGTTCTCATGAAATTCCTTGAGTTTCTTGCCTTTCTTTTGCATGTAATTTATCATCATTCATGTTGTCGTGCCATCAGCGCGGATATCCCTGAACCTCGCTCGCCACCTATCCCTATAGTCCGATAACGATAAATATTTCTTAAGGTGTACTAAAGATTTTTTGTTGTTTAAATCATTAAAATTATTCTCATCTACGCTAATGTTAGGATTAAAATTGTGCAACCAGGAACTGAAGAGAATCAAGGCAGGGAAATAGTAATTACTTTTACATAAAAAATATTGTTTAATGCCAAGGAGACAATTTTGAAGAAACTTAATGTTTCATTCAGTGTTAATTTGTCTTGGTAAATATGTCTACAGCCGCAATAATTTTTGGACATATCATTTATGAATAAGATATTATCAAATGCCAAAAAAACTATTTTGAAGATAATTAATGTTTTGTTCAGTGTTCATTTCTGTCTTCGTAAATATAGCTTTAGTCTTTATATTTTTTAAACATAACTGAAGATGAAACGCAATTTCTTCCAGGCAGCGGTCGTATCGATACTGCTGTATGGATGCACTACTTGGACGCTAACTAAACGGCTGGAGAAGAAGCTAGACGCCAATTACACAAGAATGCTGCGAGCAATATTGAACAAGTCCTGGCGGCAACACCCCACAAGGCACCAATTATACGGCCACCTACCTCCCATCACGAAAACTATCCAAGTTAGACGAACCAGACATGCAGGACACTGCTGGAGAAGTAAGGACGAGCTCATAAGTGATGAACTCTTATGGACCCCCACATATGGCCGGGCAAAAGCAGGACGACCAGCTCGAACATACATACAGCAACTATGTGAGGATACGGGATGTAGCCCTGAAGACCTGCCAGAGGCGATGATCGATAGGGAGGAGTGGCGAGAGAGGGTCAGGGACATGTTTCCTTCTGTGTTCATTCTGTAATACATTGACAACACATAAACGCTTTTACCACCGCAGCACCCAGTAGACATTTGTAACACCAAGCTTCAAAAGGGCATATGAGCGTAACACTACCCCTTATGTTTCAGTCGGACCCCTATTGTAACCTCACTGTGAGAATAGGTAACGAATTCACAAAACATCATCTGTTGGTTCTTTTGATACGAACTTCATTTCCTACAATTCTTTCCTGGTGGTCGCTTACAAGAGAGAAACAGAGTATAAACTGAATCAAAATCTTCAGATAAACAGAGTGAAAAAAACATCGCAGAACGAGAGAGGCAAACAGACATTGGTGTTATTCTTCTCGGTCGCCGTTGGAGTCTTTCATAGAGCCTACCCAAAGTGGGTGCTGTTATTTTCGGCCCGTCTTCCCATCTCGATGGTTGGTCACCGACTCCCTTTCTTTTCCTTTTTTCTCTTCCGCACTCACTCTAATGGCTACCCGTTATGAGTTTCTTTTAGCCACTCACAGCCCACCGCTCGATTGCTCCTCATACATTTTCTTAGCTTGAGCATCTGCTACTATCATGAACTGGATTTTGGGAACCTATTAATCATTTTCCAATTCGTTCTCCCTTATCATCGTGCCCTCTCTCTTTCTCTCTCTCTCTCTCTTTCTCTCTCTTACTGTTTCGAATCTCTTTCTCATATATGTCCCTCTTTTACCACTGTCTTCGAGTTGCCCTCTTAATCTTGCTAGGAAACATCTTACGTCTAAAATAACCACCCAGGGTTCCAAATTATATTACAATTTCTGTCTTGGTAAAAATACCACCTCAGTCTCAATATTGTTAACATTCCTTTAAAATAAATAAAAGTGAATAAAACAGTCGTTTCAGTAGTTTATTCATCTGTTTATTCAATTTAATTTGTTGTAAATATAAACGTATATTTACCTGTAAACGTCAAAACAATGAGTTACTCTCTCACATATTAAATTCCAAATATCTTTTCCTGGTTGGATTGGTTTCTTTGTTTAATGACATATCAACCTTTGTAGGTTATTTAATGCCAAAGCCATTCTCCTAAAAGAACAGTAGTGGTACAATTTAACACGTCTCTGTAAATGTGTCTATATATACATGTGTATAGATGTACATGTGTGTATACGTATATGTCAAGATATACTTGTATATATATATATATACATGCCTTGATATATATATATATGTGTATGTATATGTATTTATATATATATATATATTCATGTATGTATATGTGTCTATATATACACATGTATGTATATGTATGTGTGCATATATTCATATACGCGTTATATATGCTATCAGTTTGCTTGTTTTGTTGTTTAACGGCATATCAACCTTCTTGGGTTAGATTTGGTTTGGTTTCTTTGTTTAATGGCATATTAACCTTTGTAGGTTATTTAATGCCATTTTCTTAGAAGAACAGTAGTGATACTATTTAACCCATAGCTAGGAGGATAAGGGGGGTTCATACCGTTCCCAAGGGTATTTAACCGAAAGTGAAGGTAATAGCGCGACTGGAGTTCGAACTCACTTACTACGATTCCGCAGAGCATCGCTTTAACCATTACACCATCAGGACACCCCTTCTCATAATAATTTTTGTTTGTTCGGTTGGGTTTTATGGCATATCAACTTTTATAGATTATTTCAGGCCAAATCCATTTTTATACAAATGATCAGTTCAATTTCAAACAATTCAGTTTAGCATAAGTAAGAAAAAAAATAAGTTGGCAACCGTCGTCGAGGGCGACCAGAAGGCTCCCTTTTCAATCGCTATGACACCGAGATGTAGGGGAGGGTGCTACTCTTTTCACTGGATTGCACCACTTTAGCCTTTATACGAACCTTATATTGCTGAGTGTTAAGCATGGAGGTATCAACTACCATTTTTAAAGTCTTTGGTATGACGTGACCTGGGACTGAACCCAGTTCTCCCTGAGAATTGGCGAACACTCTACCCACTAGACCAATGAGCTGGTGATTGTCAAAAACATTTCTATTTCAGCCTATTCAGTTTAGTCAAACAGTTCTAATTCAAAGAATTTAGTTTAGCATAAGTATACCTTTTGTTTACACAGTTAAATGTTAAAACAGTTCTCAAACAATTCAGTTTAGCATAAGCACGCATTTTAGTTCTATTTGACCCATAGATAGGACCCTATCAAGTGATACTCCTCCGAGTCAGAGTGGACCTGGGAGCGATAGCAATGAAGGGGTGTTCCTCATTCCGGAAACATCCAGCAATGCATGAACCTCACCATCAGATTGTTTAGTGTCTTGTCCCTCTGCAGAGGTGAAGTCGAAGTATTCTACAGCCCCAGCCGACTGAGAAATATGAATTATTTGTATTGGTAACGTAATTATATAAAATAAATACATGCTTTGTATATTTCTGCTGTTATATATTTGGTTTTGATTCAGTTTCTTTGTTTAATTGCATACCAACCTTCGGGGACAAAAGATAGTAGCATTATCATTTAACTGATAGCTATGAGAAATAAGGAAGTTCATTCCTTTTGTGAGAGCATGGGCCTAAAAGTGAACACAACGGCGCGATTGGTGATTGAACTCGTTGACCACGATCTTGTTGACACGTAAACTGCGTTTTTACGCTAAACTGAATAAAGCATTGGAAATATCTGAACGATGTTCTCATGAATTTCCTGGAGTGTCTTACCTTTCTTTTGCCGGTAATTTATGACTGCTGGTATTTTTTGTGTCCATTTTTAGACTTGCTACACGCCTCTCACCTTAGTCTGGGCTTTGGGGAATGGGGTACACTCTTTCAATTCCATCGCTCCCAGGTCCACTCTGGCCTGGGGGTGGTAACACATGATAGGGCCCTATCTATAGGTCAAATAGAAGTAAACTGCCTTCTTATGCTTAATTTAATTACTTGAAAGAACTGTTTTGATATTTAAACTGCGTACTTATGCTAAACTGAATTGTTTGAAATAGAACTGTTAATTTGTATAAAAATGGATTTGACCTTAAATAACCTACAAAGGTTGATATGCCATAAAGCCCACACAACAATGTGGTGTAATGGTTATCGTCGTAGGAAATGGACACGGCGACACGGGTTCAAATCCTAGACGAGACTGATTGCATTTCACATAGCACTAGTACCCTTGGGAAAGGTATGAATCCAATTATTCTCTCTTCACTAATGGGTAAATAGTAGGACAGAATGAGTTCTTCGGCCTCGGTGAGTCAACTAGTCTAGGAGAAGGAAAACTCTGAATTCAAACCGGATAAACTCTGCTTAAAAATTGACCTTGTGTCATATCCTGCCCGAGCGGAGGGGTTAGGTAAATAAATATAATAACGCAATTGCTGCTTGAACACGTTTACTACGATCTTGTTGCCCAATCGCCTGGGACTGTATAATACACCGACTGCACCTCTGCAAAGGGGTAAGGACCCTCCAACGAATATCCTGGATATGAGATTAAACAATCTGATTGTGAGGCTTTGGGAAATGCAGAGTACCCTTTATTGCCATCACTTCAAAGTCTACTCTCACCCGGAGTGGTAGTATTTGATAGGGTCCTATCTATAGGTCAAATATTACTAAATTGCGTATTTATGCTAAACTGAATTACTTGAAATAGAACTGTTTTGACACCGAAAATGCGTACTTATGCTAAACTGTATAATATAAAATAAAACTGTTTTTACATTTAACTCTGGCTGTAGAGTATACCGACTGCACCTCTGCAGAAGGATAAGACCCTCTTCCCAATGAGTGTCCTACATCTGATACTAAACAGTCTGATGGTGAGGTTGCAGTAATGCTGAAGCTTTGGGGAATGTGAAGCATCTTTTCTTTGCCATCACTCCCAGGTCCACTATGGTAGCACCTAATAGGGTCCTATCTAATAATAGAACTAAACTGCGTATTTATGCTCGACTGAATTACTTGAAAAAGAACTGTTTTGGTATTTAAACTGTGTACTTATGCTAAAATAAATTGTTTGAAATAGAACTGTATATCTGTATAAAAATGGATTTGGCATTAAATAACCTACATAGGTTGATGTGCCATAAAAGCCAAACAAGCAAAGATAATAGCGGGATAAGATTTCCAAAATGCTTACTACGATCTTGCAATTCAGCTCTTTAGCAACTACGTCACAGCAACTTCTGGCCCTTTCATATGGCCTTGTGCCACATCTAAGCAAAAAGCTTAGTAAATTACGACAGCAACTTCCGCCTATATTTTTCTTATCTGTATTTCACTAGTGTAAAGATTGGTATTTTAAAAATTCGAATATCAATTTTGATCGTGTAATGTTTCACGCGTAATAAAAAAAATCCACTTATCATTCGTTTAGAAGAAAACACTTTATCAAAATATATCAATGGTGTACCTACTTATGGCCGAGAAAGAAAAAACAATATATATATATATATACATGAGTGTGAAAATGTAAAAGATATGAAAAAACCCCACAAAACACTAATATTCAAGGGATGTATTTTTGGAATATGAAATTATGCTCTCGAACGTCTTAGAATTTGTGTTAAACCATCTTCAGGGGGATTAAGAGCACATCTTCAATTTTTCATCCGTAAAGTATTTCAGAATGAAAAATAAAGCGAAAAATTAACGTTAATAGGTTTCTATTTCAAATAAAGAACGTTAAAAAATTTTTTATTCTTTCGTATATATATATATATATATATATATAAAGAATTATTGGATAAATCAGTCCGTTACTTAAGTTTTATGTGATTCACTCAATCATTAGACAGTCATGTCGTTAAAGTGGCCAGTTTAGTGTTTACGTAGCATTGGCGAATTTTACCACACATCCCTCGAAAGATTGTGGGAAACACAAAAAAATAACGTAATGGACCTTTTGCGTCTATAATTCTAATATCTATACGTTTATATATGCTCTGCTATAACTGCATCGAGCACTCTTGTCATGCAAAACTTTTCTTATTTGCTGTTCTTCTATCTTTATATCATCATCATCAAGTCATGCTGGCAGCACGAAGTTCTCTGTCTGTCTCTCTGTCTGTCTGTTCTTATCCTTCATCGCCCCGGACAGGTTCTCTAGATTGTATCTAGTGCCTGCACAAAGTTGATGCTTGTAAATCTTTGCTGGCTAGCAAACACTAGTGTGTCCATGTGTATTAGTCCATCAGAAAATGTCACTTATGAGTTCGTTCTTACTTCCGCGGCAGTGCTTTGCATGTTTTGTTTGTTTTTTGGAGGGTGTGTGTGATAGGAGGTAAGTAGCCGTTTCAAGGGGTATTGCTTCCAGGATTTCTTTTAAACAGCACATAGAAATCTTTTGTAGTTCCCATCTTTTTATACTCACGCCCGTAGATAATCAAAAGCCGAAAGTTATTTAATGAAACGACAATTTATATTCGAAATCGGAGATATCAGAATACTATCCTTTAGACACCTTCTGTCTCGTAAACAGACACAACTGATTTCCATACTCATAAAAAGTGTTAATTTTAGTGTAAAATTCGGTTCAAGAAGTTACAATTTTTATATTTATTGACCAATCGGATCGTACACTCTCGTTTAAAAATTTCTTTGAGACTCACACACAACAATATTTGCGTTGCAGAGAAAAATTTGAAGGATCAAACCCCAAAGTAATTTAAGAAATGTTTTCACTTCTATATTCTTAAAAATACCTTTTTAGCCAATTAAAATCATAGATTACTCAGCATCTTTTAATCTTGTGTAGGTAAATAAAAATAAAAACAAAATAAAATAAACTTGAAATGTAGCGGTTCCCAGAAACCTCTGACAGGAAGTAGGAGTCACGCATGTCTGAAAGACAAGCCCTACTGGTGCGAGTAAGAAAATCGTTTTCACTTCAGCTTTACCTCTATACTAGACAGACCTTCTTTCATTCGGCTTCTAACAGGCAGCATACGTGTCCGCCCAAGTCTTGAAGTTGGCGTAAGACTGTGTCTCCTCTAGCAGCAGCCATGGCCCACTGATAAATATGGCCCCATATGTTACATTGACAGGCTGATTTCTAATAGGCTGATTTCTTTTATTGTCAATTTATGTATATTTTATCTAAAAAATATCAAAATTTTGCAAAAATATATAAATATTTTTTCCAGAAAATTAATAATAAAATGATAAAATATTTTAGGCAAACAAACAAATATAAAAAAAGATGCAGTAATACAAAAACGTAAGTAAAAAGAACTTAACATTTTCTCTTTAAAATGGATTTTCTTTGGACCTTTGCCTTTTTTGAAAACATTGCACAGTATTCATCCGAACTTCATCTGATGTTTTTTTTGTTTATTGTGTAACATATCCGAAAAACGAATCTGTGAAATATTCAGATACATAGGAATCTCGAAACACTTGAAACACTGACGACTCTCGGTAGTTCAGCTACGAAACTTTTATTACCTTCTTAACTTTTAGGTTTTCAACACGAGGAGAGAGAGAGACACAGTGTTTACTATGCTGACTGTTCCATCTGACCCCACCGCGCGAAGTGCATCTCGTAGACCCAACTGGACTGGCCTCGCCCAGGTCCAAAAATCAACTTGCTTCGTCTATCTTCAAATCTTAACTAACAGCTTTTTTTTTCAAAAATCACCCAAAATCCTTAGCCCATAGTTTCCAGACATGACGTCATTCATAACCCCAGTCCTATTTTCTATCCGGGGTTTTTATTATGACATCTGTGATTGACACATCCCCCCGCGCGAGCGTGAACATCTGTGCTCAATGTGTGCCCCTACCCGTGCACTAAGCTGAATAGTTCTAAGCCTAACTAAAATGAAAGATAAGATATAACCAACGAAAAATGATAATATAAAAAATCCTTCTGCAATTATTTAACAATTGTTGTAAAATATATTTACAACAATTTTTATTGCAAATATAAGTCCCTTTTCTATGTGTTTTTCACATGTAAAACTATAATTTTGAGAATATATTCCCAAAACTTTTTTTGCAGACACTCTTGTTGTGGATTCATGATTTTTTACTATAAATTGATCTGCATATTCAAGTAGAGCAAAACAAGCACGAACAAACTCTGCTATTTGTCTAGATGGAACAGTAAGAACACATCGAGAAAGTCAATTCGAAGTATTCATTATTAGTAGCCTTATCACTATCATTGCGTACCATAATCAGGGAACCCATTTCACATTGAAAATGTTTAATTAGTTCATTTGTGATATATCCAGAAATTGTATATGCCACTTCTTTGCTGTCTGGTAACAAGAGGAGCTTATTTATTTCTGATTCACGCTGGGCCAAAATGTTAAGTGTTTTGTCATTCTTTTCAACTGGCTTGAGGTTTTCCTCTCCAAAGTTGATGCTTTGTTTTAAAAGAGACCGACAGGTCAATATTCTCCCAGTACCCAATACTTCTCGAAGACTAACAAAAAATCTACCACAACTCATCTGTCGATATTTGGAAAATATGTTTTCAAGGGGGTCGCTTTGAAACCTACGGGTGAATATAAACTCATAGCCTGTCCTCTCAAAGTTATAACAAAAGCTTTGGAAGTTGCCAGGCAAAAATCTGAAATTAGTGCCCAAAGCTCGATCCAATCAGATAATATTTTGTAGAAATCAATTTTTGCATCATTTAAAATGACTGCAGGGTTCAAATATTTAGGTGTGAACTTTTTTCTTGGATTTGCTATTTGTCCACCAGCAATCTAAGGAAGTTTGACATGTCAGCTCGATCAGGAAAATAGCTCTCACAAGCTGCAATAGTTGTCTCATGAAAAATTGCAACAGTTAAATTAACATCTTGTTTATTGTCACTAGGATGCAATGCTTTGAATGTTAGCATTTGGAGCCTTGCGTAATTTAGCATTTAGAGCATTATCTTTGTTATATACTTTGTGTAAGTCAGACCAAGCTATATATCCTTCTTTAGAGGAAACAGAAATATTTGAGATCTCAAATGTAAAAGCAGGAAATACATATTTCTTTTTGTTCAGTAAACTATTACGAATATTTTTAAATAAATGAACAGAATAAAAAAAAAAACAGAAATATTTTTGGAAGGATTAGGAAGAGTTATATAATGCGTTTTATCCCCCTCAAATTTATCAAGTAAAATATTAAAAGCATTCACATTGGCTGAATGATTATCTGCAACAACAGCCCTAATAAAAAATTCAGAATTTATCAGTTGAAAAATACATTTTAGGATTTCGTAAGAAAGTCACGACTCACAATTTACTGTTACTTCAGGACAGGCTTTAACAACTGACTTTACTGTTTCTTTTAGACCGGTAATCACGAATACCATTTTTCCTTTATAAAAGCACATCATTTTCATTTGCACCAATATACTCCCCACTATGAAATTGTGTTCCTTTTAGAAGGTACATTTCATCAACTAATAAAACAGTCCTGAGAAGGATGACTTTTTCCAAGAGTGATTTTACTGCTGTAATTGATCCCACTCCACCACTTTGGATTTTTTTTAATAAAGAAAAAGATGGTAATGGAAATTTCTCCAGAAGTAACTTATAAGCTTGCGCTGATGTATAGCCCAGTAGTAAGGCATAACCTATTAGGTCAGCAGAAAATGGAGGACAGCTTTTGACTTATTATGTTGACTTTTTTGTAACTCATTTAAAAGCGTATATGGGTCTTCTTCCACTACGTTTTTGATGTAGGTTTGAAAATTTTCAAACATGCTAATTTTTGTAAGTTTAGCGTTATTCCCATGACTAAACAATTGTGGTAATGGCATAGGGTTTCCAATACATTTGAGCTGGACATGAAGGTTTCGGTCAATACGAATACATTCTTTTATAGATGGAAAATGTGTTTCAATGTCAAAGAATTTTCTATAAATTAGAATATAATCTTCATGTTATTAAATTCAAAACCAGAGGGACAACATTTCGCAGTCAATTAGGTAAAATCTGGTTGAAAGTTAAAAAAAAACTTGTAATTCATCTTTTTCAATCCGTCGTTGCTTTGTTTTTTTTTTCTAAAATCTGTTTGAGTCAGCAAAAGAGATGCTTTTATTATTTTTTCTGAATGTATTGTCGGTATTGCCCTAGCCGTTAACCGAGGAATAGGTGCATCCGGTCGAAGATATCAGAGTATAGCCTTGAACGTGGATGGGTTGAATTCAGTGCAAATGTGACGCTCACAGGAAGCAGGAGGGCGACAACAATGATATAACCCGGTGCGACAGGAAGTTTTTACTTTGGAGTCAGTTGTTGCAGTTCGAAGCCGTGAGAACCAGACCTAGCAGAGAGCTGGGCCCCAGGGCCCCCGGTTGAGCAGCCCTGCAGGATGAGAAAGAAGTGCTGCTATAGCCAGAAGAAAGCTGGGGGTCAATATGTTGCAGTCTTTGTTCAGTCTCCAACTCACCTCTCGCACATAACCCTTTCGTAACCCTTTCGTACCATTTCGAATAAAGTGTGAGAAGAATATTTTTTCTAAAGAACTGTGTTTCGTTCGTCATTATTGTGTTGACTATGTTTCCGTATGTATATGTGTATAGTTGGTTGTGACTATGCATTATTGGTTGTAAATTCCAATTCAATTTGTTTCTCTTACCTTTCAAAATATATTTATCCTCAAAATGTTTGATGTAAAGAACTGAATTTTTCGTAGGAAACCAATTATTTCGATTAACAAATTTTATCTGTTTTTCGATAAGATTGGATTGTCCAAGTGGAAAAGAAAATGTAGAGACTTTTTCACCGTTAGTATCATATCCACTAGAACATCCAAATGCCACACATTTGTTAACTTTTTTTTTTGTTAAACAAAAATATCACAAAAATACTTTAGAATTCAATATCTAAATGCAATGAATGCGTTAGCAAAAATATGTAATATGGAGTTTCAAAAACAAAACATCACTTATGCAATGGAAAATCATTCAAGGGAGATCACTCTTGATTGCTAATTATTTATTGTTTTAATTTTTAAAACAAAAGTGTAAACATGCATTTTAATGTTGAAAACATATTTAGAAATTAAAATAGATTCTGATGAATTCTCTTGAAATTTATAAATTACCCATTTGCGTTCAAAAAAGGTAATTCTTAAAGTTATGCCCCTTTTTATATTTTCAATTACCTAAGTGGTCAATCTGTTGATTGTTTTTAGTTTCAATTTCAATCGGCCTATTATAAATCCGCCTTTAATGTGACATACGGGGCCATATATATCAGTGGGCCAAGATATATATATATATATATATACACAGACACACACACACACACACACACATATATATATATATATGCCTATTTTTTAAATTAATATTTGTTTGTTTGCATAAAATATCTTATTATTTTATCATTAATTTTCTGGAAAAATATACATTTCTGCAGAATTTTAATATTTTTCAGATAAAATATACTGGGGGGAACGATTCGATGCGTATCCGGAACTGGGAGCATGCCTTTTCCCCAAACGCCGGTCGGAGCTCGGCGAATACACGGCGGATGGCAGGGATCAGACTGGCTTTGGTGTTGTGGGAGGTCATGTTGGTAATGTTCTCGTCGTATGACCAAACGAAGTAGTCCAGCTGGTTCAGGTCGGGGGAAGAGGGGGCAGTGACATAAGGGTACAAAGTCGTAGCACTCCTTCTGAAGCCAAGCCTGAGTCTCTTTGGACATGAGTCCTGCTGCCACACCCAGGGTCTGCCACCGGCCACCTGATTGCACAAGGGGATCACCACATTCTTCAGCACATCCAGGTACACTTTGGTGTTGACTTTCAAGCCGACTTCGAAGATGTGAGGTGGCATGATGTGGCCCTCAGTTGAAACCACACCAAAGACCATAACCGGAAACTTTGTTTTCATCACCCTGGACACGTCCCTGTTATTCGTGGCAATCCAGCAATGGTTCTGGCTGTCATAACTTGGAACGGTAGAGTGCATGAGTTGTACAGCGGCGCATATCCGATCTCGCTCGTTGAACATTGTGTCACTTTCAGACATGATAGAAGGCTCCTATCGCTCTTGGGAATTGTACACAACTAGCCAACGAGTAGATGGTCTGCAACAAAAACAAAAACAAAAAAACGGTTTTCATTAAACGGAAATGGAATCATGTCGTCTTTTCTAGGGCGACAATTTTATCGTTCCACCCTGTAAATAAATTGACAATAAAAGAAATCAGCCTGTTAGAAATCAGCCTGTAAATGTGACATATGGGGCTATATTAATAAGTGGGCCATGGTTGCTGCCTGTATCAAAAACACCCACTGAATATGACCACAGTGACTTTGGACTTATCACCCAACACTAAGAAATTTTTAATTTTTACATTCTTAAAAAGATTTTTAAAAAAATCTTAAAGAAATACAAATCTCTTAGTTGACCTATTCAATTTGAAATATTTACTTTTTCCTCTCTTTTGATCAATAAAAATATTTATAAATTACATAAAAATAATTATATATGTATATATATGCTTAATTTCTTTATTTAATTTTATAGATAAACTTTCATATTTAATCTCATTGGTAGACTTTCGAATTTTTTTTATTAATTTGCGATTGGCTGTGTAGGGAAAAACCTATTAACAATAAAAGTGGACTGTTTTTTTTTTTACTTCAAAACAAAATGAAACTGATGGACGTTGTCAGTATTGAATTTAGTACAGTATATGCATAGGGTCTAGTTAGGGCTGATACACCCCTTATTTTGGAACCAGCACTTATATATGATCAACAAATATAATCCTTTACAGTAATCCTCTGATATTACTCATACATTTAATCATGATTAAATTGAAACGCATATTCTGGATGTTGAAATTTCATTTTCTGAAATATATAAATTTTCTTGACAAGAGAAAAATACATGGAAAAGATCCAAGATAAGGCTCTAACTGCATCGGCGTGGATCTGGCAATCCCATAGAGAGACAACAATCTGACAAAGTCTGCTGGTGTCGTGAGATACTGCAGGGGCGCTCTGTGCTAGTGGTAATGATGTCCCGGTCCCGAAACCATGCCTGAACCCAGAGTCATCATCTGATGAAGGCTTTGTTAGAAGCAATGCTGTTGTACAAACATCAGTTATTGTATGATACCAACTATATATATATATATATATATATATAGCTTTGGAATAAGTATGTATCATTCCCTGCCGATGGCTAAGACTTCCCAGCTACACAAAAAAGAAAAGAAGCTATGACACGAAACTGCATCTCGGATAAGTCATCATTTCTGGAGTTTTAATTAGTATCGAACCCACCAGTCTGGTTGGTAGTTACTGAAAATATACTCTGACTTGGAGTGGTAGTGTCTGTTCGACTCTCTTCGAGGCCCATAAAATGCAACATAACTTAGAATATAGAAGGTGAACGTCAATACTATCGAACAATTCAGCTTGAATCAATAAAAGGTCATTCATTAAATAAGAGGAATAGTTTCAGAAATCTTTTTCGTAAATATGAACTCTACATTGTTTGAAATTTGGCTGATAGCAACAATTATTTTAGTGTCTAAAAATAATTGTTTTGAGGATATTGAAAATGGTGGCAAATCAAAGTTCGACACTCTTGAACAGGGATCTGTCATCGAATTTTTGATGCCTTTGAAGTACAAACTCTGTGAAATTTACTGAAGAATGTGTGATGAGTATGGAGAAGTATACTTTTGTCAAAAATCTTTATAAATGGGCTAAACATGGCTTTACCACTAGAAACTTGAATCAAAAAGGTGGTACACTGACTCTCTGGTAAAGAAAAAGTTTCGAGCGCAGCAGTCAGTAAAAACCTTAGCAAGAGACAGACTCGTTAATAGAATGCTCTATTAAGGGGTTTCAAAATAAAACAATGTAAACAGTTTCTTTTACCAATTGAATGACGGTTGGAAACCCACAAAAATGCCGGTTTAATGTAATTAAAACAATAGACGACTTATTGATTTTAATTATATGTCAACCCGTCTTGGCCTATTTCATGCCTCAAAGTTAGGGAATCATGTTTATTTTAACATTTTTGTGTAGTTTCTTGATTTTTTCACCGTTCTATCGAATATGAATAATTTTAAACTGGTAAATTTGTCCCATAACTGCTATCATATACTCTGGATAACCTAATTCTTAGAGCTCCGGAACAGGAGCCTCACCATCAGATGCCTTTTAGTGTCATACCTAAGACAAACCCCCTCTTTTAGCGGTAGGGGGCCTTACTCCTCTATACGCAATATAGTCGGCCTATTCTATTCCCCGTGGACAGGGCACAAAAAAAAGGAAGGATGGAAGATGAAATGTGTGAAAAATAAAGAATGTCACAAAGAATATTAACCGATAATATGACGGGCTGACCTTTAACACGGTCTATCCTCTACCTACCCACAAAACCCATGAGTTGTGTCCATCGGTAAATTGCTTGTCAGTGGCAGTCACGATAATCTTATATCAATAATTAGCTCTACCTATGTCTTGATGGATAGCAAGAGTCAGCTAGATCACTGGTCTTTGCTGATAAAATATTAAAAATTGCTTCAGGGAATTTAAGTAGGTTGCAAGAATATTACCTTTATCAAAACAAAGGTTCCTTTGAATATCAATAACTTTTATACATATATATATATAGTTATTAAAATTAATATTCATTCTTTAAAATAGAAAATACAATCGTCTTATATATAAATATATATATATATATACACACACACACACACATATATATATATATATATATATATATACAAGAGTCACCTGAAAATTCATAGTTGAAGGTATTCCGATATAATTTGACCAATCCTCTTGCGGTGAACATATTTCTTTCTTCGGTGTTGTAGTGCTTGAATCCCATTGCTTAAAAAGTTATTTACAACAGATATCACGACATCATATTAAATTTTCAGCCCACTATCTTGTATAGCCTATGTCTATATATGTGTGTGTGTATGCGCGCACCATAGATCTTGAAATATTGTTCGAACTCGGATAAAAAATTGCTGAGCATTTATCATTATTAAGTGGTGCTGATAGCACAGATTCCCTTAAAACTCTCTCCCCATCCGTCCCTATCAACCATCATTATTCGTAAGTCCTTTAGAAGGTATCCAGTCTCTTCACAAAGCTGATGAATATAATCTTTTGGCAGTCAACCAAGACTACCGTGTCCATGTGTAGTAGTCCATAGGAGAACGTTGCTTAGGAGTTTATCCCTGCTTCGTAGACAGAGTTCAGCATGTATTGTCCAGTTAACTTGCATAGTCTGTGAGATGGGAGGTAGGTGGCTATAGAGATTTCTAAAACAGGATATTCCTACTATGTAAACAAAATAACAGCGGAAGCATGTCACGTGGGTTGACAGTTGGAAGAATAACCAAAAGAGTAAGCGTTATGAAATTATATATACTCAGGTACTTACAGACAGAACAGTCAGTCAGTCGTCCATGTGAAGGGCTGTCAAATCAGAGCAGAGGTCGCGCTGGGCGTCACCTGCGGTGAAATGAGGCAATAGCCCCCGGGGGAAAAGCAGAAGAAGCACTAAGTGGGGCTCTTAATATGGTCAATATAGCAGACCTCTGTCTCTGTCTCTCCCCAACGCTTACAGCAAATTTCGACCCTTTGAGTTGTGTCCTTCATTCCTTTATTCTGTCGTCATTGCTATACAACATCTAATAATGGAATTTTGGGAAATATTCAGTAGCCTTTAATTACCATTACTGCCAGGTCCACTTTCACCTGGACTGGTAGTAATTGTTAAGTTGCTTGTTTGTTTGGGTTTTATGACATATCAACCTTCGTAGGTTGTTTAATGCCAAATCCATTTGCATACAAATAAACAGTTCAATTTCAATCAATTCAGGTTGGCATAAGTACAAAGTTTAATTGTAGATATTCAGTTTAATCAAACAATTCAGTGTAGCATACAAAATCTGTTAATTTTAATTAGTTAAGGCTCAATTAACTGTTTAAATGTTAAAAAAGTTCTATTTCAAGCAATTCCGTTCAGCATAAGTACGCAGTTTAGTTCTATTTGATCCATAGATAGGACCCTATCAGGTGCTTGCCCAGTCGGCTGGGACTGTAGAATGCACCGACTACTTCTCTGTAGAGGGGTAAGACCCCCCCCCCAACGAGTGTCCTGGATATGACAATAAAACAATCTGATGGTGAGATTCCAGTGATGCCATCGCTCCCAGGTCAACTCTGGCCCAGAGTGGTAGCGCCTGACTGGGCCCTTTCTATGGGTCAAATAAAACTAAACTTGGTACTTATGCTAAACAGAATAGTCTGAATTAGAACTGTTTGATTAAACTCAATAGTTTGAAATAGAAATGTTTTTGACGATTAAACTGTGTACTCAAGCTAAACTGAATTGTTTGAAATAGAATTGATTATTTGTATAAAGGTGGATTTGCCATAAAATCCAAACAACCAACTAACCTATCAGGTGCTGCCATTCAGATCTAGAGTGGACCTAGGGGCGATGGCAAAGAAGGGGTACTCCGCATTTCCAAAGCTACAGCATTACTGGAACCTCACTATATGATTGTTTAGCGTTATATGATGGACACTCATTGGGGTGGGGGTCATGCCCCTCTGCAGAGAAGTAGTCAGTGTATTTTACAGCCCCAGCCGACAGGGCAATAATTGATAAGATCAGATCTATGAGTTAAACAGAAATGTTCAGTCATTCACAAAAGATTATTATTATTATTATTATTTGCTCCTTGAGAGTTTTTCACAACAGTTTTAGCTGATGGTTTTTCACAGGAGTTTGAGTGACAGCAAGTCTCCTCAAGTCTCCAGGACTCGTCTCAGTATTGTGGCCGTTCTCAGTAATGCTGTCATTTGGATAGGTTCTACCCGCCCACCAACTTCCAAGTCTTCCAGGCCTTATAATAATCCTTTAGTTATTGTGTTAAAAGCACAAATCACAATTGGTACAATCGTCACTTTCATGTTCCACAGCTTCTTCAATTCTATAGAAAGGTCGAGGTACTTTTCCTTCTTTTCACATTCTTTCAGTTTTATTCTGTGGTCAGCGGGGACAGCAAAGTCGACAATTTTGCAAGTTCTCTTTTTTTTTGTTGATTAATATAAGGTGTGGTCTTCTGGCAAGAGATCAGGTGATTTGTGTGTATGTCAAAGTCCCATAGGAGTTTATGTGTGTCACTTTCCAGGACTGCTGCTGGGTTGTGCACATACCATTTGTTCGTATGGTCAAATTTAAATTTCTTGCACATTTCCCAGTGAATCACCTTTCCCACCCAGTTGTGTGTAGTCTTATACTCTTTCTGTGCTAATTTGCTGCATTCGCTTATTATTCGTTTGATGGTTTCATCTCTATCTCCGCATAGCCTACATTTGGTATTTTGTTGCGTCTTATCTATTCTCGCCTTGATATGATTGGTTCTTATGGCGTTGTTTTGCGCTGCCATTGGGAGAGCTTCTGTTTCTCTCTTAAAGTTTCCTTTTCTTAGCCACGTCCAGGTTTTCTCGTGTGAGATGTTGTTTATTGGTTGTTTAAAGCGCCCATAGAGTTGTTTTTCTTCCCATCTTTGCTTCCTAATTATTGTCATTCTGTTGGTCACCGTGTTGTCAGTATCGTTTTTGATTTGTATACAAATCTGAAAGTCGTGTGCAAATTACTTGATAGTACATAGGAATACTCGATTGATAGAATACTTGAAACCATTTAACTGAGTGCAAACAAATGATTAATTCTAAATAGAATTATTTGTGTTAAATAGGAATACTTGAAACCATTTTCTGTGCGCAAACAAATATCTACTGTTAAATAGAATTATCAATATTAAATAGCTTTACTGGAAACCATTAAACTGAGTGTAAAAAAGAATTGATATTAAAGGGAATTATTAGTGACAGGTAGCAATACTTGAAAGCATTTAACAGCGAACAAACAAATGATAAATATTAAATAGAATTATTAGTGTTGAATAGCAATACTTGAAAGCATTTAACAGCGAACAAACAAATGATAAATATTAAATAGAATTATTAGTGTTGAATAGCAATACTTGAAAGCATTTAACAGCGAACAAACAAATGATAAATATTAAATAGAATTATTAGTGTTGAATAGCAATACTTGAAAGCATTTAACAGCGAACAAACAAATGATAAATATTAAATAGAATTATTAGTGTTGAATAGCAATACTTGAAAGCATTTAACAGCGAACAAACAAATGATAAATATTAAATAGAATTATTAGTGTTGAATAGCAATACTTGAAAGCATTTAACAGCGAACAAACAAATGATAAATATTAAATAGAATTATTAGTGTTGAATAGCAATACTTGAAAGCATTTAACAGCGAACAAACAAATGATAAATATTAAATAGAATTATTAGTGTTGAATAGCAATACTTGAAAGCATTTAACAGCGAACAAACAAATGATAAATATTAAATAGAATTATTAGTGTTGAATAGCAATACTTGAAAGCATTTAACAGCGAACAAACAAATGATAAATATTAAATAGAATTATTAGTGTTGAATAGCAATACTTGAAAGCATTTAACAGCGAACAAACAAATGATAAATATTAAATAGAATTATTAGTGTTGAATAGCAATACTTGAAAGCATTTAACAGCGAACAAACAAATGATAAATATTAAATAGAATTATTAGTGTTGAATAGCAATACTTGAAAGCATTTAACAGCGAACAAACAAATGATAAATATTAAATAGAATTATTAGTGTTGAATAGCAATACTTGAAAGCATTTAACAGCGAACAAACAAATGATAAATATTAAATAGAATTATTAGTGTTGAATAGCAATACTTGAAAGCATTTAACAGCGAACAAACAAATGATAAATATTAAATAGAATTATTAGTGTTGAATAGCAATACTTGAAAGCATTTAACAGCGAACAAACAAATGATAAATATTAAATAGAATTATTAGTGTTGAATAGCAATACTTGAAAGCATTTAACAGCGAACAAACAAATGATAAATATTAAATAGAATTATTAGTGTTGAATAGCAATACTTGAAAGCATTTAACAGCGAACAAACAAATGATAAATATTAAATAGAATTATTAGTGTTGAATAGCAATACTTGAAAGCATTTAACAGCGAACAAACAAATGATAAATATTAAATAGAATTATTAGTGTTGAATAGCAATACTTGAAAGCATTTAACAGCGAACAAACAAATGATAAATATTAAATAGAATTATTAGTGTTGAATAGCAATACTTGAAAGCATTTAACAGCGAACAAACAAATGATAAATATTAAATAGAATTATTAGTGTTGAATAGCAATACTTGAAAGCATTTAACAGCGAACAAACAAATGATAGATATTAAATAGAATTATTACTGTTGAATAGCAATACTTGAAAGCATTTAACTGGGAACAAACAAATGATAAATATTAAATAGAATTATTAGTGTTGAATAGCAATACTTGAAAGCATTTAACAGCGAACAAACAAATGATAAATATTAAATAGAATTATTAGTGTTGAATAGCAATACTTGAAAGCATTTAACAGCGAACAAACAAATGATAAATATTAAATAGAATTATTACTGTTGAATAGCAATACTTGAAAGCATTTAACTGGGAACAAACAAATGATAAATATTAAATAGAATTATTAGTGTTGAATAGCAATACTTGAAAGCATTTAACAGCGAACAAACAAATGATAGATATTAAATAGAATTATTAGTGTTGAATAGCAATACTTGAAAGCATTTAACTGGGAACAAACAAATGATAAATATTAAATAGAATTATTAGTGTTGAATAGCAATACTTGAAAGCATTTAACAGCGAACAAACAAATGATAAATATTAAATAGAATTATTAGTGTTGAATAGCAATACTTGAAAGCATTTAACAGCGAACAAACAAATGATAAATATTAAATAGAATTATTAGTGTTGAATAGCAATACTTGAAAGCATTTAACAGCGAACAAACAAATGATAAATATTAAATAGAATTATTAGTGTTGAATAGCAATACTTGAAAGCATTTAACAGCGAACAAACAAATGATAAATATTAAATAGAATTATTAGTGTTGAATAGCAATACTTGAAAGCATTTAACAGCGAACAAACAAATGATAAATATTAAATAGAATTATTAGTGTTGAATAGCAATACTTGAAAGCATTTAACAGCGAACAAACAAATGATAAATATTAAATAGAATTATTAGTGTTGAATAGCAATACTTGAAAGCATTTAACAGCGAACAAACAAATGATAAATATTAAATAGAATTATTAGTGTTGAATAGCAATACTTGAAAGCATTTAACAGCGAACAAACAAATGATAAATATTAAATAGAATTATTAGTGTTGAATAGCAATACTTGAAAGCATTTAACAGCGAACAAACAAATGATAAATATTAAATAGAATTATTAGTGTTGAATAGCAATACTTGAAAGCATTTAACAGCGAACAAACAAATGATAAATATTAAATAGAATTATTAGTGTTGAATAGCAATACTTGAAAGCATTTAACAGCGAACAAACAAATGATAGATATTAAATAGAATTATTAGTGTTGAATAGCAATACTTGAAAGCATTTAACTGGGAACAAACAAATGATAAATATTAAATAGAATTATTAGTGTTGAATAGCAATACTTGAAAGCATTTAACAGCGAACAAACAAATGATAAATATTAAATAGAATTATTAGTGTTGAATAGCAATACTTGAAAGCATTTAACAGCGAACAAACAAATGATAAATATTAAATAGAATTATTAGTGTTGAATAGCAATACTTGAAAGCATTTAACAGCGAACAAACAAATGATAAATATTAAATAGAATTATTAGTGTTGAATAGCAATACTTGAAAGCATTTAACAGCGAACAAACAAATGATAAATATTAAATAGAATTATTAGTGTTGAATAGCAATACTTGAAAGCATTTAACAGCGAACAAACAAATGATAAATATTAAATAGAATTATTAGTGTTGAATAGCAATACTTGAAAGCATTTAACAGCGAACAAACAAATGATAAATATTAAATAGAATTATTAGTGTTGAATAGCAATACTTGAAAGCATTTAACTGGGAACAAACAAATGATAAATATTAAATAGAATTATTAGTGTTGAATAGCAATACTTGAAAGCATTTAACTGGGAACAAACAAATGATAAATATTAAATAGAATTATTAGTGTTGAATAGCAATACTTGAAAGCATTTAACAGCGAACAAACAAATGATAAATATTAAATAGAATTATTACTGTTGAATAGCAATACTTGAAAGCATTTAACTGGGAACAAACAAATGATAAATATTAAATAGAATTATTACTGTTGAATAGCAATACTTGAAAGCATTTAACAGCGAACAAACAAATGATAGATATTAAATAGAATTATTAGTGTTGAATAGCAATACTTGAAAGCATTTAACTGGGAACAAACAAATGATAAATATTAAATAGAATTATTAGTGTTGAATAGCAATACTTGAAAGCATTTAACAGCGAACAAACAAATGATAAATATTAAATAGAATTATTAGTGTTGAATAGCAATACTTGAAAGCATTTAACAGCGAACAAACAAATGATAAATATTAAATAGAATTATTAGTGTTGAATAGCAATACTTGAAAGCATTTAACAGCGAACAAACAAATGATAAATATTAAATAGAATTATTACTGTTGAATAGCAATACTTGAAAGCATTTAACTGGGAACAAACAAATGATAAATATTAAATAGAATTATTAGTGTTGAATAGCAATACTTGAAAGCATTTAACAGCGAACAAACAAATGATAGATATTAAATAGAATTATTAGTGTTGAATAGCAATACTTGAAAGCATTTAACTGGGAACAAACAAATGATAAATATTAAATAGAATTATTAGTGTTGAATAGCAATACTTGAAAGCATTTAACAGCGAACAAACAAATGATAAATATTAAATAGAATTATTAGTGTTGAATAGCAATACTTGAAAGCATTTAACAGCGAACAAACAAATGATAAATATTAAATAGAATTATTAGTGTTGAATAGCAATACTTGAAAGCATTTAACAGCGAACAAACAAATGATAAATATTAAATAGAATTATTAGTGTTGAATAGCAATACTTGAAAGCATTTAACTGGGAACAAACAAATGATAAATATTAAATAGAATTATTAGTGTTGAATAGCAATACTTGAAAGCATTTAACTGGGAACAAACAAATGATAGATATTAAATAGAATTATTAGTGTTGAATAGCAATACTTGAAAGCATTTAACTGGGAACAAACAAATGATAAATATTAAATAGAATTATTAGTGTTGAATAGCAATACTTGAAAGCATTTAACAGCGAACAAACAAATGATAAATATTAAATAGAATTATTAGTGTTGAATAGCAATACTTGAAAGCATTTAACAGCGAACAAACAAATGATAAATATTAAATAGAATTATTAGTGTTGAATAGCAATACTTGAAAGCATTTAACAGCGAACAAACAAATGATAAATATTAAATAGAATTATTACTGTTGAATAGCAATACTTGAAAGCATTTAACTGGGAACAAACAAATGATAAATATTAAATAGAATTATTAGTGTTGAATAGCAATACTTGAAAGCATTTAACAGCGAACAAACAAATGATAGATATTAAATAGAATTATTAGTGTTGAATAGCAATACTTGAAAGCATTTAACTGGGAACAAACAAATGATAAATATTAAATAGAATTATTAGTGTTGAATAGCAATACTTGAAAGCATTTAACTGGGAACAAACAAATGAAAGATATTAAATAGAATTATTAGTGTTGAATAGCAATACTTGAAAGCATTTAACTGGGAACAAACAAATGATAAATATTAAATAGAATTATTAGTGTTGAATAGCAATACTTGAAAGCATTTAACAGCGAACAAACAAATGATAAATATTAAATAGAATTATTAGTGTTGAATAGCAATACTTGAAAGCATTTAACAGCGAACAAACAAATGATAAATATTAAATAGAATTATTAGTGTTGAATAGCAATACTTGAAAGCATTTAACTGGGAACAAACAAATGATAAATATTAAATAGAATTATTAGTGTTGAATAGCAATACTTGAAAGCATTTAACTGGGAACAAACAAATGATAGATATTAAATAGAATTATTAGTGTTGAATAGCAATACTTGAAAGCATTTAACTGGGAACAAACAAATGATAAATATTAAATAGAATTATTAGTGTTGAATAGCAATACTTGAAAGCATTTAACAGCGAACAAACAAATGATAAATATTAAATAGAATTATTAGTGTTGAATAGCAATACTTGAAAGCATTTAACAGCGAACAAACAAATGATAAATATTAAATAGAATTATTAGTGTTGAATAGCAATACTTGAAAGCATTTAACAGCGAACAAACAAATGATAAATATTAAATAGAATTATTAGTGTTGAATAGCAATACTTGAAAGCATTTAACAGCGAACAAACAAATGATAAATATTAAATAGAATTATTAGTGTTGAATAGCAATACTTGAAAGCATTTAACAGCGAACAAACAAATGATAAATATTAAATAGAATTATTAGTGTTGAATAGCAATACTTGAAAGCATTTAACAGCGAACAAACAAATGATAAATATTAAATAGAATTATTAGTGTTGAATAGCAATACTTGAAAGCATTTAACAGCGAACAAACAAATGATAAATATTAAATAGAATTATTAGTGTTGAATAGCAATACTTGAAAGCATTTAACAGCGAACAAACAAATGATAGATATTAAATAGAATTATTAGTGTTGAATAGCAATACTTGAAAGCATTTAACTGGAAACAAACAAATGATAAATATTAAATAGAATTATTAGTGTTGAATAGCAATACTTGAAAGCATTTAACAGCGAACAAACAAATGATAAATATTAAATAGAATTATTAGTGTTGAATAGCAATACTTGAAAGCATTTAACAGCGAACAAACAAATGATAAATATTAAATAGAATTATTAGTGTTGAATAGCAATACTTGAAAGCATTTAACAGCGAACAAACAAATGATAAATATTAAATAGAATTATTAGTGTTGAATAGCAATACTTGAAAGCATTTAACAGCGAACAAACAAATGATAAATATTAAATAGAATTATTAGTGTTGAATAGCAATACTTGAAAGCATTTAACAGCGAACAAACAAATGATAAATATTAAATAGAATTATTAGTGTTGAATAGCAATACTTGAAAGCATTTAACTGGGAACAAACAAATGATAAATATTAAATAGAATTATTAGTGTTGAATAGCAATACTTGAAAGCATTTAACTGGGAACAAACAAATGATAGATATTAAATAGAATTATTAGTGTTGAATAGCAATACTTGAAAGCATTTAACTGGGAACAAACAAATGATAAATATTAAATAGAATTATTAGTGTTGAATAGCAATACTTGAAAGCATTTAACAGCGAACAAACAAATGATAAATATTAAATAGAATTATTAGTGTTGAATAGCAATACTTGAAAGCATTTAACAGCGAACAAACAAATGATAAATATTAAATAGAATTATTAGTGTTGAATAGCAATACTTGAAAGCATTTAACAGCGAACAAACAAATGATAGATATTAAATAGAATTATTAGTGTTGAATAGCAATACTTGAAAGCATTTAACAGCGAACAAACAAATGATAAATATTAAATAGAATTATTAGTGTTGAATAGCAATACTTGAAAGCATTTAACAGCGAACAAACAAATGATAAATATTAAATAGAATTATTAGTGTTGAATAGCAATACTTGAAAGCATTTAACAGCGAACAAACAAATGATAAATATTAAATAGAATTATTAGTGTTGAATAGCAATACTTGAAAGCATTTAACAGCGAACAAACAAATGATAAATATTAAATAGAATTATTAGTGTTGAATAGCAATACTTTAAAGCATTTAACAGCGAACAAACAAATGATAGATATTAAATAGAATTATTAGTGTTGAATAGCAATACTTGAAAGCATTTAACTGGGAACAAACAAATGATAAATATTAAATAGAATTATTAGTGTTGAATAGCAATACTTGAAAGCATTTAACTGGGAACAAACAAATGATAGATATTAAATAGAATTATTAGTGTTGAATAGCAATACTTGAAAGCATTTAACTGGGAACAAACAAATGATAAATATTAAATAGAATTATTAGTGTTGAATAGCAATACTTGAAAGCATTTAACAGCGAACAAACAAATGATAAATATTAAATAGAATTATTAGTGTTGAATAGCAATACTTGAAAGCATTTAACAGCGAACAAACAAATGATAAATATTAAATAGAATTATTAGTGTTGAATAGCAATACTTGAAAGCATTTAACAGCGAACAAACAAATGATAGATATTAAATAGAATTATTAGTGTTGAATAGCAATACTTGAAAGCATTTAACTGGGAACAAAAAAATGATAAATATTAAATAGAATTATTAGTGTTGAATAGCAATACTTGAAAGCATTTAACTGGGAACAAAAAAATGATAAATATTAAATAGAATTATTAGTGTTGAATAGCAATACTTGAAAGCATTTAACAGCGAACAAACAAATAAATATTAAATAGAATTATTAGTGTTGAATAGCAATACTTGAAAGCATTTAACTGGGAACAAACAGATGATAAATATTAAATAGAATTATTAGGGATAGATGTGGATGATTGAAAACATTCAAATGTGTTCAAACAAGTGATTAACAAATTGATAAAATTATTAGTGACAGGTTGCAAAACTAGATGTGTTCAAACAAATGATAAATATTAAATCGAATTATTAGTGTTGAATAGTAATACTTGAAACCATTTAAGTGCGTACCAACAAATGAACTTTAATACCTATTCTAACAGTAGTTAACTACAATCTATCTGCTTGCAAAATATCGACATTAAAACCAGGATCTGGTTTTAAATGATCCATAAAAGTTGATTTGCCATAAAACACCAACCAACAAACAACGTGCCTTGTAGATGGATTCCTTTCTCAATATATATGAGCAGTTATGCCTGATTTCATCCACTCCTTTTGGATTACGACTCTGCAATGTTTTTTGAATGTATGTGCTTTTGAATATATACATTGTTTGGACAAAATAATGAAAACACTTGGATATTTCAAACAAGTTTATTTTAATATTGTTTTCTGATTGCAACCCTCCCGTGAAATCCGGTTTTGTGCAGTTCCTTTCTTACAGTTTTTGAGTAAACTGGGTTCTCGAGATGGCCATTAGGCTCTGCTGTAATTTTCGGAGTTGTATTCTTGAGATCCTTCCTAACAATACCCGTAAGAGTCCGACAGTCCCTATCCGTCAGCTCTCGCTGTCTTCCAGAGTTTTTCTTCAATGAGGAGGTTTTTCCTTCTGTTTCAAATGTTATCATTACTTTCGAGACAGTACTCCTTGCTACATCAAATAATTCAGCAGTTTTTGTTACGTTAGCTCCAGCCATATGAGCATCAACAATTTGACCTCTTCTAAAATCTGCTAGATCTGCCATTTTAATAAATTTTGATTAATTTCTTCTGATGATATCGGTAAAAATCAAAAACATAAAAATAACAAACGTTTGATGGTTTTACAGGAGTTTCAAAATCACGATACTAAGATTCTAATTGGTTGGTTGGTTGGGTTTTATGGCATTTCAACCTTTGTAGGTTATTTAACGCCAAATCCATTTTTATGTAAATAATCTGTTCTATTTCAAACAATTCAGTTTAGCATAAGTACACAGTTTAATTGTCAAAAACATTTCCATTTCAAACTATTCAAGCAGTTATATATAACAATTCAGTTAAGTGTAAATACAGTTTCAATGTCGAAAAACAGTTCTATTTCAAACAATTTAGTTAAGCATAAGCACGCAGTTTAAATGTAAGTACGGTTTAATTGTCAAAAACATTTCTATTTCGAGCTATTCAGTTTACTCAAACAATTCATTTTAGCATAAGTATGCTGTTAGTTCTATTTAATCCATAGATAGGGCCCTTATCAGGTGCTACCACTCCGGGCCAGAGTGGACCTGGGAGCGATGGCAATAAAGGAGTACTCTGCATTCCCCAAAGTTCCAGCACTGCTGGAACCTCACCATCAGATTGTTTAGTGTCATATCCAGGACCCTCGTTGGGGGGGGGGTCTTACCCCTCAGCAGAGAAGCAGTCAGTGTATTCTACAGCCCCAGCTGACTGGGCAAACTAAGATTCTTGGTGTTTCCATTATTTTGTCCAATGTCGGTAGTACCGATATTGCAGGAAGCACTGATTGTCTTAATAATTTCTGACATGACTGTAATGTATGGTAATTTGATTGTTTACAAAATGATTGTTATTTCTATTGCGTATTCGATCTTAAATTCATTATTCTCACCAAGCACACGTTGACATGAGTTGATTTAAACAGTGGTGTTTATCGAGTGAAGAAACGTCATTTTACGCGGTTCTGATTAGCATGTTTTCAATTAACTTTTTCTTTCTTTCTTTTTCGTTCCGATGCGGCAAGTCTATGGTATATGACGCTAACAGAAACGGCATCTTCTCTGGGAGTAACTTGATTAAATCAGCAACAGATCAAGACACCATTGCCAGGCAAGGTGAGGTTCATAAGCCGTCTCGGTATGGGTTGCAATTGAAAAGATTTCTCTTTGGACCTACGGCTGTAAAAAATGTCCGGTGTCTTAAACCCACGAATAGCTCCTTACTCTCTTAACTATCTCTCTCTCTCTCTCTCTCTCTCTCTCTCTCTCTCAACTCTCACTTGTTTCTTTCCTCACTCTACTCTATCTTTTTTTTCCCTTCTTTCCATCTTATCTCTGATCTCTCTCTCTCTCTCTCTCTCTCTCTCTCACTCTCTTGTTTTTTTACTCTATCTTCCCTTTTTACTCTGTTCTCTCCTTACTTCCACCCTTCTTTCGTTTATCTCTTTCATCTCTTTCTTTTTCCCCTCTCTCCATTCTCTATTCTTTTCCCCCTGCCTCTTACTCTCTTCTCTTTACTCACTCTCTCTCTCTTCTTTACTTCCTCTCTTTTCTCTCTCAAATCTCTTGTTCGTTTTCTCTAATCTCTCTTTTCCCCACTCTCCATCCTATTTCTCTTTCCTCTTTTTCTCTCTCTCTCTCTCTCTATCATCTTTCTTTCGTGTCTTTCCTCTCATTTCTTTCTCATCTTTTTCTCCTCCCCTCCTCTTATCTCTCTTAATTCTCTTTTTATTCTTTCTTTCCTTTCTCTTCTCTCTAAACACATTCTTATTTCTTTCGTCTCTCTATTCTCTCTCCTTTTTCTCTTCTCTCCATCTCCTTCTCTAATCTCTTTACTCTCTCCTTTTTCCCTCTCTCTTCTCTCTTAACTCTCTCTTGTTTATTTCCTCTTCTCACTTCTCCTTTTCCCCTCTTTCCCTCTCTTTTCTCCTTACTATCCCTTTCTCTCATAATTCTTTTGTGTTTTTCTTCTCTCTTTTTCTCTTCTCTTTCTTCTCTCTCTCTTCTTTCTGTCCTCTCTCTACTTTCTCGTCTTTCTTTCCTCTCCCATTTCCCTCTTCTCTCACAAGTGTCTATCTTTTCTCTCTCTTTCTCCTCTTATTTCTTTCGTCTCTCTCATTCTTTTCTCTCTCCCCTCCTCTCCCTCTCTATTCTTGCTCTCTTCTTCTCACTCTTTTCCTCCTTTTATCTTTTTTATTTTCTCTCTCTCTCCCTCTCCCCCCTCTTTCTCACTTCCTTCTCCCTCTTTCCTATTCTCTCTCTTTTCTCTGACTCTTTCAGCTCCTTCCTTCTTCTCATTCTCATCCTTTCTCGTTTGTTTTCTCTTCTCTCTCTTCTTTCTCTCTTCTCTCTCCCTTCCAACTCTCTCCTTCTTCTCACTCTCTTCTCTTCTTAGCTGTCTTCTCTTTTCTCATTTTTTCTTTATCTCTTTCCTCCTCTCTCTCTCTCTCTCATTTTTTTTATCACCCCCATCTATCTCTCTCTCTCTCTTCCTTCTCCCTCTTTCCTGTTCTCTCTCTTTTCTCTGACTCTTTCAGCTCTTTCCTTTTTCTCATTCTATTCCTTTCTCATTTGTTTTCTCTTCTCTCTTCTTTCTCTCTTCTCTCTCCCTTCCAACTCTCTCCTTCTCCTCACTCTCTTCTCTTGTTAGCTGTCTTCTCTTTTCTTATTTTTTCTTTATCTCTTTCCTCCTCCTCTCTCTCTCTCATTTTCTTATTTGTCACCCCATCTCTCTCTCTCTCTCTTTTTCTCTCTCTCTCTCTCTCTTCCTTCTCCCTCTTTCCTGTTCAGTCTCTTTTCTCTGACTCTTTCAGCTCCTTCCTTTTTCTCATTCTCTTCCTTTCTCATTTGTTTTCTCTTCTCTCTTCTTTCTCTCTTCTCTCTCCCTTCCAACTCTCTCCTTCTTCTCACTCTCTTCCCTTCTTAGCTGTCTTCTCTTTTCTCATTTTTTCTTTATCTCTTTCCTCCTCCCTCTCTCTCATTTTTTCATGTGTCACCCCATCTCTCTCTCTCTCTTCCTTCTCCCTTTTTCCTGTTCTCTCTCTTTTCTCTGACTCTTTCAGCTTTTTTCTTTTTTCTCATTCTCTTCCTTTCTCATTTGTTTTCTCTTCTCTCTTCTTTCTCTCTTGTCTCTCCCTTCCAACTCTCTCCCTTTTCTCACTCTCTTCCCTTCTTAGCTGTCTTCTCTTTTCTCATTTTTTCTTTATCTCTTTCCTCCTCTCTCTCTCTCATTTTTTCATGTGTCACCCCATCTCTCTCTCTCTCTTCCTTCTCCCTCTTTCCTGTTCTCTCTCTTTTCTCTGACTCTTTCAGCTCTTTCCTTTTTCTCATTCTCTTCCTTTCTCATTTGTTTTCTCTTCTCTCTTCTTTCTCTCTTCTCTCTCCCTTCCAACACTCTCCTTCTTCTCACTCTCTTCCCTTTTTAGCTGTCTTCTCTTTTCTCATTTTTTCTTTATCTCTTTCCTCCTCTCTCTCTCTTATTTTTTTATTTGTCACCCCATCTCTCTCTCTCTCTTTCTCTCTCTCTCTCTTCCTTCTCACTCTTTCCTGTTCTCTCTCTTTTCTCTGACTCTTTCAGCTCCTTCCTTTTTCTCATTCTCTTCCTTTCTCATTTGTTTTCTCTTCTCTCTTCTTTCTCTCTTCTCTCTCCCTTCCAACACTCTCCTTCTTCTCACTCTCTTCCCTTTTTAGCTGTCTTCTCTTTTCTCATTTTTTCTTTATCTCTTTCCTCCTCTCTCTCTCTCTCATTTTTTTATTTGTCACCCCATCTCTCTCTCTCTTTCTCTCTCTCTCTCTCACTTCCTTCTCCCTCTTTCCTATTCTCTCTCTTTTCCCTGACTATTTCAGCTCCTTCCTTTTTCTCATTCTCTTCCTTTCTCATTTGTTTTCTCTTCTCTCTTCTTTCTCTCTTCTCTCTCCCTTCCAACTCTCTCCTTCTTCTCACTCTCTTCCCTTCTTAGCTGTCTTCTCTTTTCTCATTTTTTCTTTATCTCTTTCCTCCTCTCTCTCTCTCTCTCATTTTTTTCATCACCCCATCTCTCTCTCTCACTCTCCCTTCCTTCTCCCTCTTTCCTGTTCTCTCTCTTTTCTCTGACTCTTTCAGCTCTTTCCTTTTTCTCATTCTCTTCCTTTCTCGTTTGTTTTCTCTTCTCTCTTCTTTCTCTCTTCTCTCTCCCTTCCAACTCTCTCCTTCTTCTCACTCTCTTCCCTTCTTAGCTGTCTTCTCTTTTCTCATTTTTTCTTTATCTCTTTCCTCCTCTCTCTCTCTTGTTTTTTTATTTGTCACCCCATCTCTCTCTCTCTCTCTCTCTCTTTCTCTCTCTCTCTCTTCCTTCTCACTCTTTCCTGTTCTCTCTCTTTTCTCTGACTCTTTCAGCTCCTTCCTTTTTCTCATTCTCTTCCTTTCTCATTTGTTTTCTCTTCTCTCTTCTTTCTCTCTTCTCTCTCCCTTCCAACTCTCTCCTTCTTCTCACTCTCTTCCCTTCTTAGCTGTCTTCTCTTTTCTCATTTTTTCTTTATCTCTTTCATCCTCTCTCTCTCTCATTTTTTATTTATCACTCCATCTCTCTCTCTCTCTTTCTCTCTCTTCCTTCTCCCTCTTTCCTGTTCTCTCTCTTTTCTCTGACTCTTTCAGCTCCTTCCTTTTTCTCATTCTCTTCCTTTCTCATTTGTTTTCTATTCTCTCTTCTTTCTCTCTTCTTTCTCCCTTCCAACTCTCTCCTTCTTCTCACTCTCTTCCCTTCTTAGCTGTCTTCTCTTTTCTCATTTTTTCTTTATCTCTTTCTTCCTCTCTCTCTCTCTCATTTTTTTATTTGTCACCCCATCTCTCTCTCTCTTTCTCTCTCTCTCTTCCAACTCTCTCCTTCTTCTCACTCTCTTCCCTTCTTAGCTGTCTTCTCTTTTCTCATTTTTTCTTTATCTCTTTCCTCCTCTCTCACTCTCTCTCATTTTTTTATTCATCACCCCATCTCTCCCTCTCTCTTTCTCTCTCTCTCTCTCTCTCTCTCTCTTCCAGCTCTCCTCTCTAACTCAAGAAGATAACTAAATTCATCAAGCCATTTCTAAATCTCTTCCTAAGGTTAAAGATCTTAAACTGCCTTGGTGCAGGTCGCTCTTGGACAAGACAGATTTCGTTTTGAACATGGTAACTGCTTTGTTGCCTAATCTCTGAGAAGCACCACAAACTAAAACTTAGTTGTTGTTTCCGTCTAATAAATCTGTTTGAAAATTATGAGTATTACATGCTAGAAACCAAATAACTGTTTATAAACAAATCATTATTATTGAATATGAAATATTTATTTAAAACCATTTGATGTAATACACATTTATTTGCATCACATAGGAATATAACATACAGATATTTGATGGTCGCAGAAAAAACATAATCCAAATCATCATCATCATCATCATCATATCGTGCTGGTAGCACGGATATCCCTGACCCTCTCTCGCCACTCCTCCCTATCGTTCATCGCCCTAGGTAGGTCTTCAGGACAACATCCTGTATCCTCACATAGCTGCTGAATGTACGTTCGAGCTGGTCGCCCTGCTTTTGCGCGGCCACGTGTGGGGATCCATAAGAGTACATCTCTTATGAGTTCATCTCTGCTTCTCCAGCAGTGTCCTGCATGTCTGGTTCGTCGACGTTAACGTTTCGGTTTCAGTAACCATCATCAGGACTTGGATATCAACATAGTTCACATAGCGATGGATGCGAATGAGAAATATACAACGAAAAGATACATAAACGCGTACATAGCGTTCATAATTCAAAAGTCATAAGAACGTGTCTGGCATTTGGAAAAATATTTGAAAATGTCGGATTTCCCCAAGAAACGAGACAAAACCTACCGTTTATTAAGAAACGCGCAATGACTGGTAAGTTTTCATATGTATAGATCGTTTGGAATCATCCGTGTTGAATGATATGTAAGATTTTATCTGGTATTTGTTTTTCCGAAAGGACAAGATGAAAGTAAATATGGATTGAAATCCGATATACAGTCGGATTTTATCCATATTTACTTTCATACAGATATTTGACTAGAATTAGATTGGAAAACTTGAGGACATAAAACTGTTTAAAAACAAATTACTATCCAATAGGAATAGTTATTTAAAAAGATAAAATGTTATATGATTTTTTAATACTAGTTAAGAATACTTGAAACCTGTAAGCAAAGAAAAGATTATTATTGAATAAAAAGTATTTATTTATTTATTTGTTTGTTTGTTTTTTTATGCCTCCTTAGACATTTCAACTTTTTACTATCTTCTCACATCAACTTTAAAAAGACAAGAAAAGAAAAAAAGTATCGCCGTACAGAAAACAGAACCTGTTAATACAATATCTGATCACAGATCAAATTCCGTTAAGTTAATCATTCGATACTCGCGAAAATGCCTTCTTAATTTCTTTTTCCTAACATTTTTTCTGAAATCATCTGATTTAATCTTAAAATTTTCAACACTATTGTTGTTTTTCATTCTACTAGTGTTATATAATTAAGGAATGATTTTTTTTAAATTTTAATCATTTTTCATTAATTATATTTCATCATTCAGTTTGGTTGGGCTTTGAACTATTCGGGTTAAGAGTCCAGGTGTGTAATCAATAGGTGCAGTTTACTCTCCCGCTTAAAGGATATGACAATCACCATTGTCAAAAAAAAAAAAAACCAGACAGGAAACGGGCCTCGAGTGTGGATCACGTCATGCCCAGAAGAGATCGGCTGAGAATTTGGAAGATTTTGAAAAAAGATTCAATTGAGGTCCGACCGTGGTGTTGTGATGTTGAGGTCCGACCATTGTGTTAAGAAATTGAAATTGGACCACGCTGGCAGACAACTGAGTTTCTGCCATGGAATTGAGATTTCTAGCGTTGCGGCGGCGGTTAATTTATTCGGATCCCGACCAGCGAAGATGAATTGAGATCTAAAACACCACGAGATGTGCCGAACGTTGAGGATGTTGTTAGCATAGTATGATACGAAAGACTTTCAAGAATTGTGTCTCTCTTTTCGTGTAATATAATGGCTGAGGGATTTCGTTTTATGCCTTTGGGTTTAGTTAGGCTGAGAACCTTTCGGCTTAGTGCATGGGTTACTTAGGTGCAACATTAACGCATGTGTTCGCGCGCGTGCGTGGAGCGGACGTGTCAATCAGAAATGTCACAATAGAAACCCGAGATGGGAAACGGGGATAGGGAGTGTGAATGACGTCACGCACTGGAAGCGCACTGAGGATTTTGGGAGATTTGAAAAAGTCAGTTAGTTGAGTTGAGTTGAGACTAAACACCGGACGAGAAGGGTCGACTTTCGGGGCTCGTAGAGGCAAGACGAATTTGTGCGCTACGGGCGCCGCACGAAATGGGGGGCAGATGAAAAAGCCAGAATAGAAAGAATGTGTATCTCTCTCCTTATGTCGAAGAACCTTTAAACTCAAAAGTAATAAAAGGTTTTGTACCTAAACTAAGAAGTCGTTAAGTGTTTCTTGGGTTTCGAGATTCCTATGTTCTAAGTATACATTTTATGAACATTGTATGTACGTTTCCCATATTCATGTATGGGTATGGTACACTCGTGTCGAAGATATCGGAAGTCAAGTAATTAATAAAACCGTTCGTACCTGAACAACGGAGTCGCCTGTGTATTTGTATTGTGTGGTTTTCATATATATACGTGTAGTATACAACACTGGGCAATTTGTTTCAAAAATGTATTACTTTATAGCAATGTAGATAAAAAAATATAGTAAAGTAAAGTTATCTCCCTTTAGTCGAGGACGACTAGAAGGCTCCCTTTTCAATAGCAACTACACCGAGGTGTAGGGGAAGGCGCTACTCCTTTCCCTGGATCGCTCCACTTTACCCTTGATACATACCTTATTTTTCAAGGAGATATCAAGTACTATTTTAAAACTCTTTGGTATGACGCGACCTGCGATTGAACCCGGGTTTCCTGGACCATTAGCGAACACTTTAATAAAACAAAAAAACAAAAAAACAAAACGAAACAAAAACAAAGAAAATCCAGTTGATTACTCTCGTAACACTGCATTTTTGATTCGAGGAGAAATGTTGAAAAATATCTACCATAATGACTAATTGCATTAATTATCTTGATTGCTTCAATTAAATCACTGCACATTCCTCTAACAAAGTCATCATCATCATGTCGCGCTATCAGCACGGATATCCCTGAGCCCCTCTCGCCAGCCTTCCCTATCGTCCATCGCTTCCGGCAGCTCCTCAGGGCTACATCCCGTATCTACACTAAGCTGCTGTATGTAGGTTCAAGCTGGTCGCCCTGTCTTTGCTCAACCATGTGAAGTGGTCCACAGGAGTACATCACTTATGAGCTCGTCCCTACTTCTCCAGCAGTGTCCCGCATGTCTGGTTCGTCTAATTTTGGTAGTTTTCGTGATGGGTGATTGGTGGCCGTACAGCTGCGGCTTTGTGAGGTGCTGTCTCGAGGACTTGTTCAATATTGCTCGCAGCATTCTTGTGTAGTTACCGTCTAGTTTTTTCTCCATCCGTTTAGTTAGCGTCCATGTAGTTCATCCATATAGCAGTATCGACATGACCGCTGCTTGGAAGAAACTGCGTTTCATTTTATCGGTCAGGTCTGACTTCCATATGACTGATAGCCTATCGATAGCTGCCCATGCCTTTGCTAGTCGCTTTGATGTCTGTCTAGGTTGATGAGAAACTGCTTCCTAGTCCTCTGGAACTGGTAGACAAATTCCAGAGGGCTTCCGTTTAGTGTGGAGTTTGTATTCCCTTCAATCTCAATATTTAAGTTCCAATTTCCATGTCTGGACCCTGGAGGCCAAGCCTGAATACAAGATTCTATGAGAGGTCCAATTAGAGTTTTATATATTCTTAAAACAACTACCTCCCTTGAAATAAAATTTCTAATCATCTAGCCAATCATTCCATTGACCCTCGACACAGTAGACAAAATATCATTGTCAACTTTAGATGCAATTTCTTTCAGGCAGCGGTTGCGTCAATTCTACTAGATGGATGCACCTCATGGACGCTGACTATGTGTACGGAGAAAAAGCTTGGCAGGAACTGCATAAGAATATTACGAGCTACATTGAACAAATCCCTGAAGCAACATCCAAAAAAACAGTAGTTGTACAGCCACCAACCTCCCATCTCTAAAACCAGCCAAATAAGTCGAACAAGACATGCAAGACACTGATAGAGAAGTAAAGATGAACTCATTAGTGACGTTTTCCTATGGACCCCTTCACACGGACGTGCAAGTGTTTGCTGACCAATAAGAACTTATCTACAACAGCTCCGTGTAGACATAGGATGCAGTCTGGAGGACCTGCTGGAAGCAATGGATGAATGTCGAGAGAGAGTCAAGGAAATCATGTTAGTAGCGTGACAGGATGATAATGATATTATATCTAAATATCTTAATGTACCATAGCCATGATATGGCTATGAGTGAAATAGACATATAATGTTCATATCATATATACATGAGAACATAGGAATCTCGAAATTCAAAAAAACACGTAACGATTTCTTTGTTCAGATACGAGACTTTTTATTACCTTTGAGTTTAAGGGTTCTTCGACATAAGGAGAGAGAGGCACAATCTTTCTATTCTGGCTTTTTCATCTGCCCCCAACACGTGCGGCACCCGCCACAAATGTCTCCGCGAGCAAGCGAAAACCAACCGTCTTCCCCCGAGGCAGATCTTATCTTAACTCTATGACTTTTTCAAAATCTCCCAAAATCCTCAGCGCTCTTCCGGTGCGTGACGTCACCCGTACTCCGTAACCCTGCTTCCCATCTGGGCTATTGTGACATCTCTGAGTGACTCGTTCACTCCGCCCGCGCGCGCGCGAACACCTGTGTTAATGCTGCACCTATGTAACCCATGCACTGAGCCGAATGGTTCTCAGCCTAACTAAACCCAAAGGCATAAACCGAAATCCCTCGGAAATTATATTACATTTATATTTTCCCAATATAACAATTTATATTGATCCATCTGTGTTGTTTCTTTTGGAAATGGATAAATAAGTTGTTCAACATCATCGACAAATAGCTTCATTTTTGATTTTTGATTTTAAATCATCAGGTAAATCATTTATTAAAAACACCGAATGTCCCTGTATTTATCCCCGACGAACACTGGAGGGTATATTCGGTAATCGTTAATAATTTTCCCTTTTATAATTCTATGTTAACATAATAAAAGGTGGGTTGATGGTATGCCTCCTTAGCAATAGAAAGAAAAGAGTCTCTCGTAACCAAATACATGGAATTAATTTCTCCTTAATAGAAGGTGAACAGCCGGACTTCTTCGCTGAAAATATCCCTTTTTCCTGCAACAGTTTTCTCACAATCCTACGCCCAAGTTCGTCTCTTGTCGTGCGTCGCTAAGACCTGAAAACGCCCGTCTCTCGTGCATTCAGGCAGGATTTAAATCATCAGACCAAAGGGCACCTCTGGTGGTGTAACGGTTTGCAAGCGTGACTAGCAAACCTACATGAGTGAGTTCGAGTCTCATTGGGTGCCCTATTCATTTGGCCTTATGCTACATCGAAGCAAAGAGCTTTGTAAATTATTGCCCCATTCATCCGGCCTTGTGCCATATCGAAGCAAAGAGCTTTGTAAATTACTAAATCCTCGTACCGAAACGCCACATCCGGGTCAATCGTACAATGTAGTAATTTACATGCGCACCCGCGTGTAGGTAGTTGTGACGTCAAACACGATTCACGAAACAGGAGGATGTGAGTTCAATCTTCCCAATCGCCCGTTTCTCTGTCGCTGATCTCATTTTACACGCCAGTCATATATTCGTGCACGCTTTGAGCTGTCGTGTGCGTGATTTCTCTCGCCACAGTTAAGAAACATCCTAATAATATTTATCATCTATTTTTAGAAATACCTAAATTTTTCATTTTCACTAGTAAACTCTGATGAGATACTGTATAAAATACCTGTCTATATTTCTGAGACGAGGTATTTTGTACATTATTTACATTTTTCGGACTATTGTCTTTATCTTTGTCGTCAGGTTTATCACAACGTTTAGGCCGTTGTACGCTCCAGCCTTCTTCTTGTGGCTGGAATGTCGAACTTAACCCTTTATTTCGCTTACCGGGGTAGACTGTTCTAGTTCCACGAGCCATGTTTAATGGATGTCAGTTATGAGTTTTTTCCCGTTAATTTCCCCTCTGAAAGTTCTCCACTGCCTTCACAAGGAATTGAACTCACACTCTTTGGGTATGTCACTGGATCTAACCAATGCCTTTATCCACTGTACCATGTGTCTTTGAGGATTATATCAGAAGGCCGGAGCGTACAACGGCCGAAACGTTGTGATAAACATGGCGACAAACATAAGGACAGTAGTCCAAAAAATGTTATTAATGCGTCTGAAATGCCTTTCTAAAACCCAAACATACAATATCCACATTATCCCCTTCCATCAAATATTCATTTACCACTTGAATACATCCTAAAACACTTAATATTGATAGTTTACCATTTCTGAAACCATGTTGATTAGAAATAGAATTTAATAGCTTTTAAACAAATAACTGATATTTGACTGAATTTTTGGAATTGATAGAAATAGAACAGTTTAATCCTTTAAGTGTATGTATCTACAAAATGTGTTAACAAATCATATATTTAATACATATGTAAAAAGAGGATTTTGCATTAAATAAACAATAATGGTTGATATGCCATAAAATTAAACAGGATAAATGAATCTGAGAATTTTTAAAAAAATTTATTGCAGACTCTTTCTTCTCATCTTGATAGTTTTTGTGTTGTTTCTTCTTTCACTATGTTTCGGCCAAATTTCACCCCTGGCCTTCTTCAGGTGATTAACTGCGACCTCGGATAGGAATGCTGAGTCTTGTAACCGTATCCCCAGTAATTACTGCCTTCCGTAGTTTTTGTCTATCACAGTGAAACGTAGTGAAAGAAGAAGCAACACAAAAACTACCAAGATGAGGACAAAAAGTCCGCAATAAATTTAAAAAAAAAAAAAAAAAGTTTTAAAAAATTAATTCTCGGATTAAGAAGCCTCATCTCAAAATGATTCCAATTAAAGACAATTATAAATGACTCTGTTAATTTATTACTTGCTCGATACAGCTTCAAATTTGATACTTTTTAATGCCTGTCTATATTTCTGAAGTGAAATGTCCTTCTTACCATATATACTGTGTCCTCGTGGTGTAATGGTTAAAGCGATGAACTGCGGAATCGTAGTACGCAAGTTCGTACTCCAGTCGCGCTATTACGTTCACTTTTGGGCAAATACCCTTGGGAAAGGTATGAAACCCCTTATTCTCCCTCCAGCTATGGGTAAATAGTAGGACGGACTAGGTTCTTCAGCCTTGGTGAGGCAACTAGTCTAGGAGAAGGAAAACTCTGAATTTAAACCTGTTAAACTCCGCTTAAAAATTGACCTTGTGTCATGTCCTGCCCGAGCGGAGGGGTTGGTAAATAGTACCATACATACTGTGAAGTCGTTTCGGTCCCTATATTCTGCAACCTTACTTACGTGCTTTTTGTCGCACTCAGTGACCTTCCGGGAATTGAATTAGGAGAGCACTTTGTTCTCATTTTATCGTTTATATTTTGTGAATATCTCACATCAGCCACTATTTCAATTTTTTTTTACAACTACATAAACTGGGACCAGAGACTGAAACAATAATCTACCAACTTGACCTTATTTACCAACCCCTCCGCTTGGGCAGGATATGACACAAGGTCAATTTTAAGCGGAGTTTAACAGGTTTGAATTCAGAGTTTTCCTTCTCCTAGACTAGTTGCCTCACCAAAGCTGAAGAAACCAGTCTGTCCTACTATTTACCCATAGGTATTAGTGATATGTGAAATGCATTCAGCCTCGTCCAGGATTTGAACTCGTGTCGCCGTGTCCCTGTACATTACACCACGGGCACCTCCTTGACGTTTTCTACCAACTTGACGTTTTCATTCTCTCAACCTTCTATTCAGATGGACAATTCAGACACATTTAACATATTTCAATGAAATAAGATGACACTATCAACTTCAAAGTTAGTAGATCAAGACACGGGCTATCAGTTTAAGTACAATCAACTCTAAGTTATCAATTTCCAAAAGGCCAGTTCAATAAAACGGCCTGCATAACAACTGAACCTTCTGCAAGAAACAAGGGAACGATGGAAATGTACAGCGTAAAATCAGAATTAGATCGTATGTAGATTTATGTTGATGTTCATTCCGTTCTAGAATTAGCAGAAGAAGAAGCTGTTCCTTCGGAGGGAGGTCAGTTGGAAATAATACCACATTGCACAACATTGAACACTATCTCCCTAATTCTACTTCGCAACGGGGTGAGATAAGACGCTTGACTGGACGACACCACATAAAATTCAATATATGATTTCTTATTAATTTTCCAAAAACCTTTCACAAGATACATGTAAGAGAAAGTAATCGGGAATTACTTCTGAGATATATCAAACCTTTTTGATGTTGTGGTATTACTGTAACATATTGACCATTGACCCAGCCGTCAATCGAGAAACAGGTGCATCCGGTCGAAGATATCACCTTGATATGTGGACGGGTGGAATTCGGTGCAATTGCGACGCCCACGGGAAGCAAGTGGGTGTCAAAAAATGATATAACCCGGTGCCACAGAGAGTTCGAGTTAGTTGGAGTCAGTTTGTTGGAGTTCGAGTTGCAGTTCGAGGCAGTGAGAACCAGCTCGAGGCAGAGGGCTTGGGCCCTCAGGACCCCTGGTTAAGCAGTCCAGCAGAATGAGAAGGAAGTGCTGCTATAGTCAGAGGAACTGGGAGTCATTATGTTGCAGTCTGTTCAATCTCCAACTCACCTCCCACACACAGCCCTTTTCGCAACCCTTTCGCAACCCTTTCGAATAAAGTATGAGAGGTATATTTTTCTAAAGAAGTGTGTTCGTTCGTCATTATTGTTGATTATGTTTCCGCATGTATATGTATACGTATAGTTGTATCAGGGCGATACAACATTACAATTGCACTTTTGTAAATATAAGGCATCACACAACTCGAACAATTTACATATTGTTTTGATAAAACTTTCATTTAATAAGTATTTGAATATTTTAAGATGTATTTCTTCAGATCCCATATTTTTACTAACCTCCAACTTAGATAATAGCAGTTGCATATCTTTAGATCTTATTAATTCATCCATAATTTTTTGTAACTTCTTCATAACAATTTTCTTCTCGTGCGCTAAATTCATTTAACGAATTAATAGATTAAAAAAAAAAATGTTGCTCATGCACCTGCTGTTTTAACAGGTGTGTTGGGTAATTCACCTTTCACACCATTTTTTGTTATACTTATGTTTTGCGGGGGGGGGGCCGGATTTTAGTTTTGATTTTACATATTTGAATTATGATTTACAATAGTATTTATAATTTTTAACAATTTTCATATATCGATTTTTCATTTGCTTCCATTTTTTGTCGTATTCATTTTGCTTATTTAAAGAATTTTGAAAATTTTCCATTCTTTGTATAATTTCAGATTCTTTCAAAGTTTATCTTTTTTTTTTTTTTTTTACAAAATAGCCGATAACTGTCCCAAGGTAATTTTTTCTTATAGATTTTCCTGATTAGAATATTTTATAACTTCTCAAATTATTCTAACCTTACTCTAACTGTGTTTTTCAAACTCTAATAATTTCCAAAAGTATTAGCATCTTTTACCTCCTTGTTCGCCAATGGTCCGGGAGACCGGGGTTCAATCTCAGGTCGAGTCATACCAAAGACTCTAAAAATGGTACTTGATGCCCCCTTGCTTAACACTCAGCATTATAAGGTAAGGATCAAGGGTTAAGTGGAGCAATCCAGGGAAAGGAGTAGCACCCTCCCCTACACCTCAGTGTAGTAGCTATTGTAAAGGGAGCCTTCGTGGTGCCCGTGATGTAATGTTTATCGTCGTAGGAAATGGACACAGCGACACGAGCTCAAATCCTGGACTAGACTGATTGCATTTCCCATAGCACTAATACCCTTGCGAAAGGTATGAATTCAATTATTCTCCCTCCAGCTATGGGTAAATAGTAGGGCAGACAGGATTCTTCAGCCTTGGTGAGACAACTAGTCTACGAAAAGGAAAACTCTGAATTCAAACCTGTTAAACTCCGCTTAAAAATTGACCTTGTGTCATATCCTGCCCGTGCGGAGGGGTTGGTAAATATGATAAAGGGTGCCTTCGGGTTACCCTAGACTAAGGTCACCAACTTTACTTTACTTATATGGTTAAACTGCTACTTGGAATTAAAGTATTAGGTTTTTTTTGCATTTAAAGCACAGGTATTATACAGCAGCGATTTTACAAAAACAAAATCTTTCATGCAGTTAAAAATGACAATATCGTAAAAGACAAAAGATATCTAACAGTTAGTTGTCCTCAGCCAAAGGATTTGCTTTGCTTTTGGTTGCAGCCTTCATTTTATTACAGTCTGTCTATTCTATTGTCGCCTAGGGGTTCTAAATTTTTCGTCTTTTATACAGATAGACAGGTGTTTTCTGTTTATGTAATCAACATCCGTTTTTATTTTGCCTTCTATTTCAGTAAATACCTGATCAGATTGACCAAATGATGCTTTTAAACTTGCCTCTCCTACTAAACATCCATTAGTTAACAAAACCCAATGCAGCTACCAACTAGTTTATATTTTTTCTGGTGTTACTTGAAACCAGAGGAAGCGCTCTTAGCGTTATGTTCATCGTTGTAGGAAATGGAATTGTGGACGAGACTATTACACTTTGTGCAAATGCCCTTTGGAAAGACATGGATCCATCTGTTGGCCATCTCTGGTTATTGGTAAATAGTTGGGTAGCCTGAGTTCTTTAGCCTGGATAAGGCAACTAGTCAAGGAGACTGGAAATTCTGAAATCAGACCAGCTTTACTCCGCTTAAAACTTTACCTTCTGTCCTATTCTTCCCTTCGAAGAAAGGTTGGATAAATAAACGCCTGAAGCAATATAATTGCAATAATTACTGGCCACAGCATACAATAACCCGAGGGTTGATATGCCATAAAATCAATCTTTCTTTTTGCCTTAACTTGTTTTTTAATAAATTGCTAATTTCCATTTTACTTCCAATAAATGGAAAACTTTAAAAGTGAAAAAATATCCTTTATATTATCCTTAGCTATTAGCCTTTAAAATTGTTTTCAAAATCATTTTTGCTTATTTATTTTTAAAATTTGAATTATAAAATCGCACAATTTTGAAATGTTGACGTAATCTAGTTTTTTTGCATGAAATTTTTACTGAACCTGAAAAGCGGGTTATAATTTTTCTTTCTTTCTTCTTCATCTTCCATTTGAATTTTATTTAAAATTTCGCGTTTTCTCTTTTCAGCTGATAAGTGACACTGAATTTGTTTCTGGATAAATATGAAATATTTGCATTTAATTTTACCAACTTTTAAGGATGATTACTTAGCTGGCGTATTTCAGATACAAATACAATCTGTTATGACATGTAAATCTTGCACAGTAGATATTGACTGACTAACAGCATTCGCTAGACTCCAGTTGATACTGGTTTACTGATTTTATGGGTGCATCTAATTTACATATCATACCGTTGATATATATATATATATATATATATATATATATATATATATATATATATATATATGATATTTGTCGCTGCCTCCTACCAGACAGGACTCGCCACAAGGTGAATAACCCGAAGGCCGATGATAGAGGGGATTTAGGGGAGGGGAAGGTCGGGCACGAAAAAGTGTTCGAACCCTGCTGGTCTGTGTTTGCTCATCGACCCACTAAGTGCAATGTGGGCCTAATGAGCCAAGCAGGTTCTTGAACCCAAAGCTGGGTCCAGGCACGGATGCAAGGTTATAGCTTGAACTAGACAGTAAGGTCTAGTGTTATACATAGCGGACAAAGATGTCAATGTTGCAGCTCGCCCACCTGAAGGTGGCCCAGCCGAAGTTAGGAGCCATTCGGCCTCGAATCTGCCATTTATTTCGATACCCCATCCGACACGAATTGCAGACGGCCAAGCTAAGGCCACAGAAGTATCTTATCAATTATATATATATATATATATATATATATACACACACACACACACACACACACACATATATATATATATATATATATATATATATATATATATATAAGAATTGGTAACAAGGTAATCCAAGTAGGAGAGAGTTATTGAGAAGCAAAGTCGACACTATAGCGTTTCGGTTCTAATGAACCATCCTTCGGACTATGAGGGATGATATTAGTTTTGTTAAATAAACGATGGATGTTTGAAAGTGCTGTATTTATCCTACGTCCCACCAACGTAAGAATGTGGCACAAGGCCGTTTTAAGGTTGGTCCTGTCGAAGGACCGTAGCCAACACGCGTCAGGCAGTTCAAAAAATTCCTCGGGCCCCGTTGGCATTCCCCTTTTTTTGGCGCCTTAGGCACCGGGCGATAAACCCAACCCTTCGGAAGAGGGTTAAAGCCTGGGAGGTTCGACCCCCGCTGAGGCCAGAGGTGTTGTATCCAGTGGTGATACACACCTGAACGAAACGTGCAGCACGCAACCACAACCGGTCGAGAGCGCCCCACCACTGGACATAATGCAATGTTTAAAAGTGCAAAATACAAGAACCCAGGGGAAATGATTATAAGAAGAAAGCGTTTGTTTGTTTTAATCTACGTCATTTGACTTATTAAAAATATTGTGTAGAATTTATGTTCCGTTTGTTTATCGAGAAAGATTTTGAATCAAAAGGAGGAAGCAGAAGAAAGACACACAAAAAAAAAAAAAAAATAGAAAGCATAAAAATTATTATATAAGTGGAAAATATTAACTAAAGATGGAATATATTGTAGCTATTTAAAATGGATTTGCTCAAGTAAGGTGAAATATTATAAAAGCCAGGACGAGTATTTAGGGAATTCCAGAGTGAAATTGCAGCAGCTTCGAAAATTCGTCTTAGTCTTTTTTTATGAATGTAAATGAGCATCCTTGCAGAATTTAAATCGAACTTGTGATTATATATATATATATATATATATATATATATATATATACTACCAAGAAAAAGTATTTGGCAACACTTACGATTGTTTATTTCTCATCAGGAAAGTGTTATTTTCAATTAAACAATGTTATTTATAATTATACTAAATACAAATATTCCTTCTACACTTTCGATTCTTCTTTTGTAATTGCATACCACCTGAAAATGTTCTTGTTTCTGGAGTTTGAACATATTTTCCAAATGCTGGGAATTTATTCGTATCTCTCTCATGTTCTCTGCTGTTATATTTGCTTATGATCATGAACTTTCTAAAATTGTTGGACTCTTGATAATCTTTTGGTTGGTTAAACAGATTAACCATTTCTAGTTGACGTAAAAATTCTATTATCGTTTCTAAATTCATGTTATTGATATATATCACTTTTCAAGTATTTGGTGTTTGTGTGTTGTATCCTGAATGTCTTCTTTTATTCTGAGAAGGATGAATTCATCCTCCGTATTCATGTTTTTTATTGCCTGATTTTCAAATTCCCAATATTTAGATGCCTCCGATAACCTAGCGACGAGTTGGATCATAGATTCATTTGGGTCTTGTTTAGTTTCTTCGTAACGACCAGTCCTTTCGGTTTTTCTTAATTATTCTAACAATCTCTTCCTAAGTTAACTCTTCTAATTCTCTTGGGTAGGCTATAGTCTGTATTTCTTCACAACTTCACAGCATTTAGTAGCCAGATATAGGTCTATGATTTCGTTCTCTCCTCCGTTAGCTTTTTCGTATTTTAATTTCCTAAGCTTTGGAAACGCTGCGAAACATATTATCCATTGTTCTACAAACTCGCGTTCGTCAAGCATGGTTAAGGCTTCAATCAGCGACTCCATTATTATGATGTGTATATCTCGCAGATTTTATGTTAACTGGCAAACAAGATAAGCTCGACCGGTTGATATTGGATTACTGGTTTTATATGTGCATCTAATTGATATACGATACAACACAATCATTGAACCATGATTAGTTCGTAAATATAAAAACAATAAAGTACATGAATAGAGATAAAACGTAAAAGAATGTCATTGCTGGATAATGGAACAGCAGCACCCCAAAAAGAAACAACATTATTGCAGAAAGGAACAGCATTCTCATAAAAAAAATGTCACAAAAAAGAACAACGTTGTCGCAAAAAAGAACAATGTTGTCTCAAAAAGAAACAATGATGTCGCAAATAGCATTGAAACAGAAGGAAACTGCACTGTCACAAAAAAAAAAAAGCATTGTCCCAAAATGTCAGAACATTTTTGCAAAAAGAAACAGTGATTGGACAATAAGGAACAACATCGTCACGCGAAGGAACATCATTGTTACAAAAACAAAAAACAATACTGTTGTAAAAAGAAACAGCGCTGTGACAAAAAGAAACTACATTGTCACAAAAAGAAACAGCTCTTTCAAAAAGAAACAATATGGTCGCAAAAAGAAACAGTGGAGTTGCAAAAAGGAACTATATCGTCGTAAAAAGAACTGCATTGTCACAAAAAGGAACTACATTCTCGTAAAAGGAACTATAGAGTCGCAAAAAGAAACAGAATTACTATAAAAAGAAACATTATTGTAAAAAAAAGAAACAGCGTTTTGAAAAAAGAACAATATCACATGAAGGAACCGCATTGTTAAAAACATCGTTGCAAAAAGGAATGGCGTTGTCACAAAAAGAAACAACGTTGTCAGAAGATTGGACAGAGTGGTGAAAAAAAGAAAGAACATTGACATAAAAATGAATAAAATAGTCGTAAAAGGAACAGTATTGTCTCAAAAAGGAATAACATTATTATAAAAGGAAGAATATTGTCGCGAAAAGGATTAGCGTTGTCACAAAAACAATAAACTATAGTCACATGGGACAATGACTTTTAATATAAAATAAACAAAATTGTTACAACATTATCACAAAAAGGAACATCAATGCCTCAAAAAAAGAACAGTGTTGTCACAAAAAAGCATAATGTTGTTAAACAAGGGAACTGAACTTTTACAGAAATATTGTCATTAAAGTGGTAACGAAGTTATCACTGAGAGAATGTCACCAAAAGGAAGCAACGTAGAGAAGAACATTTTCACAAAATGTATCAAGACTTTCATAAGGTGGACAGCATCATAAAGGGGTAAAAACATAGCCACAATGGAGATCTATATTATCACAAACGGAGAAATGTATTGTCACGAAGATTAACAATGTGATCATTAACATTATCACCAGAAAAAATATTTAAAGAGGCGAGCAATATTTTAAGAAAGAGAAGCAGCATCGTCTCAAATGGCACAACGTAGTTAGAAGAAGGAAAAGAAATTGTCGCAATGTGAAGCATTATTTTCGCAATAGAGAAACAACATTTGCATAGAGATAAGCAAGGATACAAGAAGAACAACATTGTTGCCTCGAGAAGCATCAACCAGATTGTCAAAAAGATTATTAATATTGTTTAGAAAGGTAACAAGATTGTCACACACTGAAGCAGTATATCATAAGAGGTGACAATATTGTTTCAAAACAACACTGCTACAAAGAGAAGCAAACTTATTACAAAAGCAACCACAAATCTCACACTTTATATATGAACATGAACACGCTTACTCAGATGCATGAGTGCGTGTCCAGTCCGTATTGTGAGAAAATAATATATTTGTCGGAAATAGAAAATCTGTTCCATAACCAGCCCGAAGTGGTCATAAAATATACATGTAATTTCCTCTCCGTTATGTAGAAATGTTCCAGTATCACTCAACTTACCTGAAGCGAACGTGTCTTCCTTTAGCCTTGGCACCGAAGAATATTCCGTTCCTTTCAATAGACAACCAAACTCCCTCGGTTCTCTTCCATCTACGAATAAACTTTGTAAAGAAATAAACCAAAAGTAACTGTAAATTCAACCAGGTTATATGTACAATCAAAGCTGATAATTTCCAAAACAAATTTTTGATGGGTTCCATTTTATACAATATCATGGACCCGTCAAGTCCACACAACGGATGTGCTCCAAAATAATTACTCCTATTTACGTGGTGTGTTCAATGATTATTTGGAACGAAGCTGTATTTACCCAGACGGATGAAAAACTTAAAAATTCCCTTAGCCAACGTGGTCCGCTTGTTGGCCGAGTGGTCTGAGACTTAGTCTAACGTAAAGTTGGATGGGTTTCGATCCCGGCTTCGAACGTCCTACGTGTCTAGCCACACTGAAGAGTTCTGATAGAACGAAACAGTCTGTCTGTGGATGACAATATATACGCTTCCCCTGGGGGTTGAGCACTCTGGTGAAGGAATTGTCGGCCGCCGTTCGCATAATGCAAAGCTCTTCGAAAGAATTGAGCACTCTGGTAGCCGATAGGGTATAAAAATGTAAACAAACGGACGCTGCTGTTGTTGCGACATAAATAACTTAAAATTCCCTTAGCCAACCTGGTCCGGTCGTTGGTCGGGTGGTCTAAGACTTTGTCTAACGTAAAGTTGGATGGGTTTCGATCCCGGCTTCGAACGTCCTGCGTGTCTAGCCACACTGAAGAGTTCTGATAGAACGAAACTGTCAGTCTGTGGATGACAGTATATATATATATATATATATATAAAGATCACTTTGCCCTTCAACACATTTATTCCAGCGAGTGTATCAAAACTAAATTCATAAGTATTTTCAAATTAACTAATCTATACCAGTTTTATAAGTTAAGCCATCGTTACTTTCTTATTTAAGTTGTTCAGCAAGACATACATATTTAGTAAAATCTTAAAATTTAAGTTAAGATATATCAAATAATAAAGATTCAAACTTAATGCTTCTTTTTATCTAACTTCGTCTTTCCTAAACACTATGCTAGATATAAGGAGCATGCTAACACACTAGTATAGACTGATATAACTGATAGCCTATCGAAAGCTGTCCATCCCTTTGCTAGTCATGTGTTGACATCAGTCTCGGTCGATGAGACACTGATTCCTTTGTAGTTGTTAACTTGTTTCAGAGAACTACCGTTTAGTGTGATATTTGATATGTTTTTGTCATTGTGTATGTGTGTGTGTGTGTGTGTGCGCGTTGGAGAAGTTTTCGATTTCACAGTTATTTTTTCCTCTGTGTGTGTGTGTGTGTGTCTTGGGGATTTTTTTGTATATGCGTGGTAGTGTGGTTTGAAATTTTCTGGTAACTTTTTTTCTAATAGTTTTTGTCGGTGTATATATATACACATATCTATGTATGTTTTTTTGTGTGTGTATATATGTATATATATATTTATATATGTATATATATGTATGTTTCCATCTTGATGTTTTCGTCAGAAAACATGTCTGGCACAAGGTCTAGATAATGGGGTATTCAATGAGACTTGAACTTATTTTGTGTTTGTAGTTTGAATGGTTTTTTCTTCCTTCTGTTTTTTTTTCTAGCCATTTTCGTTCGAGTGTGTTTCTCTAAGCCTACTTTAACCCTAATTTACTTCCGATATTAGATACGGCGTGTGTGTGTGTGTGTGTGTGTGTGTGTGTGTGTGTGCTGGAGTGGTTTCTAAATTCACTTAAAGTTATTATTTCTCTTTGTGTGTGAATGTGTTTCTTGAGATTTTTTTGTGCATATATATATATATATATATATATGTATATTTATTTCGTGGCAATCTTTCGATGGCTGTTTTTATTCTCATCAATAGAAGCCACTCTTATAGATGAGCAGTAGTAGTTCCTCGATCGAACTGTTTGATCTTGGCTGTTGAACCGTAGGATTCATACGCCCAGGACCGTGATAGGCATTGCGTTGAACTGTCAGAGGGCTCGACTTTACATCCACCATGCTGCTTCCCATGGCTTTCAGCTTTCCCTCTGTCTTCCCCTATCTGTCATTAAGTTTTAATTTAGTTAAAGTCCTCAATTACTTTTTATATTTCATCAAAGTCCTTATTTATGGTTTTTGTATCCTAATAGACATTCTTTTTTACGTTATCTTAGAGCTTTCATTTTCTAATAAAGTCCAATAGTATTAGCCTCTCTTGGCCAGGTTCACTTGTAACTTTGGATTACAGTAAATGTCTTAGTATTTAAAGCACAAAAAGTATACAGCAGTGATTTTACAAAGAGGTGACGTCTCCTCACAAAACAGTAGGTCACTGAAACTAGTAGACAAGTTTACCTACCTAGGAAGCCGTGCATCATCAACCGAGACAGACACCAACACGCGACTAGCAAATACAGGGACAGGTATTGATAGGCTATCGGTCATAAGGAAATCAGACCTGAGCGATAAAATGAAACGCTGTTTTTTTTTTCAGCTGCGGTCGTGTTCATACTGCTGCATTGATGCACTACATGGACGTTAACTAAACGTATGGAGAAAAATCTTGACGGTAACTACGCAAAAATGCTGCGAGCAATATGGAACAAGTCCTGGAAGCGGCACCCCACAAAGCAGAAGCTGTGCGGCTACTTACCATTATTTATTTTTGTTGAGTCTAGTATTTCTTTGATTCTGTCTTTGTTTTTAAGTTCTTCTAGATTTTTCATTATTTCTGTGAATAGTTCTGGATTATTTTTGCTGTAGGTTGCGACGTAAGCTAGGGGATTTTCGTTGTTGTGTTTTTTTGGAACTACACACAACCCTAAACCAGAGAGGATACCCAAGAACACTTATAAATAAAAGGTTGGAATTAGCAGAAAAAATATCACAAAGAGAATTAAGGAACCCGAAAAATACAACAACGAGAAACCCCTAGCATACGTCGTAAACTACAACAAAAGTAATCCCTTCCAACAAAATAAATATTTTCTTCAAACTAAAGAAAAATAAACAATACTTGCAAAAAATTCCCGAACGATGTCTATTCTATACCTTTTCCAGTTTAAAATGGGAGTAGTTCATTTCAAAATGGGAATAGTTCAGTTCAAAATGGAAATAGTTCAGTTCAAAATAAGAAATTTAAAATAAAAAAATTAAATTTATAAATATCTTTGGTGCTACAACAAGGTATTGATTTGTTAAATTTTTTTATCCTAATGGTTAGGTCAACTGAAAACCGCGATAACAGGAGAAGTGCAAAAGCACGTATCTTGGAGGTATATGAGATGGATGGAAATTGGAAAGCCCTAGCAGAAAATCTTTCTATTCCGAAAACCACCATCTATCGCTGGATTAGTAAGGGAAATCAACCTGATACAAGAGGAGGGCCTAGAAATTGTAAGGTCAAACAGGTGCATTTGGATTTTATTCAAGCACTAGTGGATGAAAATCCTAGGATCACATTAAAGGTGATCAGTGAAAGGATTGAAGCCCAGTTTGGGTTTAAATTGTCCAAATCTACAGTAGCGAAGCATCTTGATATGATGACTTATACGCTTAAAGCTGTAAGATTTGTGCCCGAGAGGGCAAATTCAATTGTGAATAAAAATAAACGTAGTTTATTTTGTACAAAATTATTGAATTACCAATCAACTGGAAAACCCATTTTATTTATGAATGAAACGAACTTTAATCTTCATATTTCCAGGAGAGATGGGCGTTCTCTAAAGGGAAACGTAGTTTCAGCCGGAACTCAAGGTACCAATATTCACGTTATTGGATGTATTGGTCCTCATGGCCTCGTGTACCATGAAATTCAAAGAAGATCTTTTCGAAAGGAAAGCTCACAGTCTTAGATGTGAGAATGTTTGAGAGCTACAAAGAGACAATATGGGGTCCAGTTGTGATGGTTGTTGACAATTCCCCATGTCACTCAAACATTGAAGAAGTTTTTAGTGAAGAAGAATTTCTAGGATGTGAAGTGCTTAGGTTGGGACCATACAGTCCAATGTTTAATCCGATTGATCAAGTATGGTCTTTAATCAATGGCTTGTCAATTACTGAACAAAAGGCAAGAGCTTTGACTTCATTAATTGAGGAAGAATTGGGAAGGGTTACACCAGAAGTATGCAATCGTTTCATAGCTGGAATTCAATATAAAATTCCTGCAGCTGTAGCATTAGAAGATGTTGTGTTCTAATAAATGACTTGAAAACTTTTTTTTATCATAAAATCTTTAGAATCTTATTGCTAAAATAATTTATAAAATATTTTTCATATTTATACTTATAATAATTTTTCCATTTTGAAATGAACTATTCCCATTTTGAAATGAACTATTCCCATTTTGAAATGAACTACTCCAATTTTGAACTGAACTACTCCCATTTTGAACTGGAAAAGGTATATTTGATCGAAATAACATGTCTGTTGATTTTAAGGCAACTTCTCTGTAAATTGGACTTTGTTACAAAGAAACTAATAAGAAAGCTGAATGAAAAAAACAATAAAGTCATAAAAATGAAAAGTTCTTTAGCCTTCAACTAAACTTTTAGAATAACTTGACACTAAAATATACACCCTTTATATATATATATATATATATACATTGGATGACAATATATACGCTCCCCTCCCGGAGGTTGAGCACTCAGCCAAAAGAATTAACGGCTGGCACCCGCGTAATGGAAAGTTCTTTTAACGAATTGAGCATTCTGTTATCCGATAGCGCAAAATGTAAACAAAAGAAAGCTAATACAAAATGTGTTAAAATTCCCCAGCTGATGTAATCCAGCGAAATGGTTGAGTGGTAAGATACAAGGTCTAGAGTAAAGTAAGGTAGGTTTCGATACCATCTTGGAGCCTTCTGAGTGTCTAGCCTCACTAAAGAATTGTGATACAACGATACAGTCAGTTTATAGATGACTATATATACACACATTAAGTGTAGTTATATATGCGAGACATAAATATATATATATATATATATACACACAACTGCAGTTGTAAATATATGACTGCATGTGCATGTATATATATATATATATATATATATGTATGTATGCATGCATGTGTGTGTATGGATGTGTATACATGTGTGACTATTTATGTATTCGACTATTTTGATGTATGTGTAGTTTGTTGGACGAAAGTAATATTATGAATGGTTTAGCCCATGCCAGTGAAGTTACTTCACGCACCGGAAGCATCAACGAATTTCTAATGTCTTGTCCGCGCGAATTTGTCTTTCAATAAATCAAAGAGAATGTCCCTTATTTAATGCGACTCTACACGGGTCATTTTAATATTACACCCAAGACCGAGTCCATATAATCTAATCTTCAACAGATTAACCTTTATACACACACATACAGAATGAGAGAGAGAGAGAGAGAGAGAGAGATAGATAGAGAGAGAGAGATTGTTAGATAGTTGGCTTTATGCCATATCAATGCTTGTATGCAATTCAATGCAAAATCCTTTTTGTGAGTATATATATATATATATATATATATTTATAATTTATAAACGAATACTTTGTAGGTAATGTTTTTAAATGAGCCAGAGCTCATTTTTTTGCGCATAGCAAAATGGTTTCAAGTATTCCTATATATTGTTTGCACACAGTTAACTTGTTTCAAATAGTACCATCCAGTACTAATTTAGTTTAATATAGGTAATTTGTTTGGACTCAATTATTCTCGAAATATTAAATTCTCTCAAGTATGGTAAGTAATTATAAAATTCTATTTCACCCATGGTTGGAACCTAAAGTGAACTAACACTCCAGATAAGGGTGGACCTGGGGGTAATGGCAACGAAAGTTGCTCCGCATTTTTCAAAGATCTAAGACTGAAGCCTGATCATCAGATGCAATTTATTGTAATACTCAAGACTCTAGTTCTATTTGAACTGTAAATTAGACCGTAACAGGTAATACCTCTCCAAGTTAAGATGAATCAGGGAGAAATGGCAATAAAGGGCTACTCCATCTTCCCTAACGCTTCAGGACTAGAGCCTCACAGCTTGGGGAGAGAGAGAGAGAGAGAGAGAGAGAAAGAGAGAGAGAGAGAGAGAGAAGCAGAGAGAGATTGTTAGATGGTTGGCTTTATGCCATATCAATGCTTGTATGTTATTCAATGCAAAATCCCTTTTGTGAGTATATATATATATATATAATTTATAAACGAATACTTTGTAGGTAATGTTTTTAAATGAACCAGGGCTCATTTTTTTGCGTAGATATACATTAACATACCGTTCTGGTTCTCAAAAATTTTCTGCAATGTTTCAGAAAAATACGCGGATTCTAAAAGATTCTAAAGTGATTCGGTGATCGGTTTATATATATATATATATATATATATATAAGAAAAACCTAAAGCGAAAGTGGAAATGAAAGTGCAACTAAGCATAGGTAATAAAAGAATACGCAAGAGAAGTTGACAAGAGAAACAGAAGTAGCAATTAATTCGTGCGATAATACCAAGCTATTTCACTCTCTCCTGTCAACTTCATTTGTCTTTTCCTTTATCATTTTGACCTAGTTTCACTTTTACTTTCACTTTCGTTTTCACTTTGTCAAATTGCCAATAATTTGTTGGTGATTTATCCTCTGCTCTCAAAATTTGCGTTTTCTACCTTTACAATTCAGTATTTACTTGTAAATTCTTTGTTTTTTTTATGCAAGGTGTTCTGTTCAAAATGTTTCTCTTTTATCGAAACGTGTTTCTATTTATCATTTATTTTGTTATAAGACCCATCTAAATTCGAACACTTCTTGTATTTCTTTTCTAAATGTTTTTATTAATTTATTACATCTTTTTTGTTCTTTTTCCCATTTCCGAATTTGTTTCAAGTCGACTAAATTAAGTTTCTTCTTCTTCTTCTTCTTCTTCTTCTTATTATTATTATTATTATTATTATTATTATTATTATTATTATTATTATTATTATTATTTCTGGTGAGTTTTTCACTCCATCGTTAGCTGATAGCTTTTCATTGGAGGATAAGTGACAGCAAGTTTCCTTAGTTCTCCAGGACTCTTCTCAATATTCCGGATTACCTGTAGTTTTATTCTCTCGGATTTTCCTTCGATTTCTTACTCTTCCAGCATACCCAGTGATAGATGTCGATCTTTCACTGCAGTTTGTAGTACAGAAAGTGTCCTCAGTATTCTAGTGTGTCTTTATCGACTCCGTGGTCTAGATGGTCTCAATTCTTCTTCTGATTTCCATTTCTTTAACTTTTCTTTCCAAAGCTTTGGGAATCTTTCCAAGTTTTTTTTTTTTAATTATCAATCAAGGTGCAAATATTTGCATATCTTTTCATTTTTTTTCTTTTTTTCAATCTTTAGCCGGCAAAATCCGCAGGATGGTAAGTTCTTTTTTCTTTTTTATTAACACGAGGTTTGGTTCTTTGGCTGAGATTAAGTGATTCACTTGTATCTCAAAATCCCAGAAAATTTAGTGATTCGTTTTTATACCATTTGGTAGGATACAAGAAACACAGACGATTCTTGGTAGTTCAGGTACGAAACGTTTATTAACTTTTTTTTTTACTTTTAGTTTTTCGACACGAGGAGAGTGAGACACACACACTTTTTACGATGCTGACTGTTCCAACATCGTCCTTCAGTCAGCGTTCCAGCTGAACTGGCCGGCATAGAATCCAATCTTAACTCACTGACCCAACAAACGTGCCGCGCATCCTGAAGCCCTCAGCTGGACTGCCTCACCCAGGATCAAATCTCAACTCTGCTATTTTCAAAAATCACCAAAATTCCCAGCCCATCGCTTCCGGGCATGACGTCATTCACACCTCAGTCTTATTTGCCTTCTGGGTTTTTTATTATGACATTTGTGATTGTCATATCCTCTGCCCACGAGCGTGAACACATGCACTAAGAGCCGAACAGTTCAAAGCCTAACCAAACCGAATGATAAGATATAACTTACGAAAAATGATAATATGAAAAAAATCATTCCGCAATTATGTAACAGTAGTATCGTTAAATTTTAACCCCTTGAACAATTTACAGTGGATCATCTTTCCTACCCAGTTATGTCTACTTTGGAATTTCTTTTATGCTAGTTTAATGTATTTAATTATTTTGAGAGTAAACGTTTAATCTTTTTCTTCAAATAACCTATACTTGATATTCTGAAGAGTATAATCAATTTTCGCTTTAAAATACGTGGTGCTTTCCGGACAGGCATTTAAAATTGTCGTATACTCTTCAAAATTCAGTATATTATTGCTATACATCGTATAAGATGACTGATTAATTCTTATGATTTCAGCTTCAAATGAACAGCTACAGTAGGAATTGGAATACACCCTACTAAAGCCTGATTGTCACAGCTGGTGAATTTTAAAAATGCAATCTGGACGTGAGGACACTTTATGTTTTAAACTTGAAAAAAATGCCTCAGAAACGTATGGAATGCTTTCCACTGCTTTTCGGCAATCTTGCATGAATCGAGCATCAGTTTTTGAGTGGCATAAGAGATTCAAGGAAGACAGGGAGTCTGTGAGGGATGATGAGAGGTGTGGGAGGAGTAAGGAAGTCAATACACCACAGCTGATTGGCCAAAGGGTTAGGTTTAGGATTAGGGTTACTATGTTGAGGTTTTAAGGGAGTTCAGGAAGAGATTCCGTCGGAAGAGGCCAGCACTCTTGAAATCAGGTCAGTGGCATTTCCACCAGGACAATGCACCAGTCCACAACTCCATCCTTGTCACAGACTATTTGACCAAAATGGGCATCAAGACAGTTCGTCACCCTCCCAGTAGTCCAGACCTTGCTCCCTGTGACTTTTGGTTATTCCCTAAGCTCAGAGGCTGTCGTTATGAGACAATTGAGGAGGTGAAAGAGACTGTGGCGAAAGTCATTGACACGCTCTCACAAGAGGACTTGAATGGGGCCTTGCAGAAGTTGTTGGAACGGTACAACAAGTGTATTGCAGCCGGAAGAGATTACTTCGAAGGGGACCAGAGTTTCATGTGTGTACTATCAATAAAAGTGGCCATACGAAAAAAAGTCTGGAAACTTATTTAATGATCTTCGTAATTAGTCTTGATAGCCTGGTTTTGTGCTGCCATTAAAAGAGCTTCAGTTTCTCTCTGAAGGTTTTCCTGTCCTGGTTTTTCCGTGCGCAGTCTCTTCAGTTTTTCTTTCCCATTTTGTTTTCTCATTTCTATTTTTCTGTTTGGTCTTGCTCATTATTGCTCTAACTGACTGCAGTGAATAATGTCTCTTTGCTCTTTTTACTGTACTCCTCGATTCCTTGTATTGATCCGTCAACGCTGTTTTCAATGCTTCTTCCTTTTCTTGACACATAGATCCAGTTTACGTCATCTTTCGGCCTTGTGCATTGGCGTCAACTTCTTTTCCCTTTTGTTCATTTGTCCGACTTCCTCCTTGTTCATTTTAAGTCTAGTCCAAAGTAACTTTTTTAAACAATTGTCAAAACCAGCGTATATATATATATATATATATATATATATATATATATATATATACATATATATATTGTCATCCACAGACAGACTGTTTCGTCATATCACAACTCTTCAGTGTGGCTAGGTACGTTGGATGCTTCAAGCTGGGATCGCAACCTGCCTAACTATACGTTAGACTGATGTGTTACTGAAATATAGTATATATATATATATATATATATATATATATATATATATATATATATATATATATATATATATATATAGTGTATTTAGGTAAATCTTTTTTTGGTATAATTCATTATTTTGTTCTTAAATGGCAAAATAAAAACTCTTTAATAAAATATACACCCTCCCACTCATACATGAATAATATGCCTATATATATATATATATATATATATATATATATATATATATATATATATATATATATATTGAGGAGTATATATTTAGGCAACAAGTTATTATTTAAACAAGTTTTGTTAAAGACGATGGAAGACTTAAGTATTTTTAATTTTATATTTTCAAGTTTTGTTTTTTTCTGATGTTGGGATATAGATGGTAAAGGAATGTTCCCATATCTTCTGCCCAAATGCTTTCGACCATACTTTTGGCTGTCATCAGGAGTAGTGTTGTTTTAAGTTTACAGTTTCATTGTTTTGATAATTTGTCGTATTTTGTTTTGAAGTTTTCGTTTGGAACGTTTTCAGCGTCTTGTTTTGCAACGTTCGATAGGAAAAATGTTTACAAATAGAGTCAGTGATTTTTAGATATTAAAAATATTTAATTTGTTGGTTCCTACGTAAAATTCTATTTTATCTATGTTTGATTTTTTAAATCTTTTTTTTTTGGCATATTGCTTCTAGGATTTTTAATCATTTGTTATTATTGTTTTTATATATGATTATTATATCATCTTTGAGAATCTTCCTTACATCGAATGATATAAGTTGGTTAGTGCTGTCGTTGCGTTTTATAATTAAATGTTGCTTTATGGCGCTATTTTCAGAAAAGTGATAAGTTAGACGATGATGAGGTAACGTTGTGCTTGTATAGCCAATACAAGAATTATTTTTGTTCTTCGGGAGGCACTCTCAAAATTGACATATAAATTTATAAACTACATTGTTTTGGTTTAGGTGTATTTTTGCGGTTCTTCGTAAACCAACCATAACTTTTTTTTGGCTATTATGCTTATAAATCAAAATTTATTTTCTTCGTAATGCAGTGATGAGGATAATTCATTCCTTAGTTAATATCATCACCACACACACACACACATATATATATATATTTATACAAAAAGTATTCAGTCATATCCTGTCTACTAAGGATCTTTGAAACATTTGGCAACAATCCAGAAGACAGCTGCGAGATGCATGCATCATCACAAACACACACACACACACACACACACACACACACACACACACACACACACACACACACACACACACACTAAAAGAGTTGGTTATGCGACAGTCATTCAATAAATAGGTTTGGTTTAGTTAAGTTTTATGGCATATCAACTAGTATTGGTTATTTAATCCAAATCCTGTTTTTACATATACGTTGAATATATATGATTTGTAAATACAAGCTGCAGATACATAAAGTTGAATACTCAAACCATTTGATTTAAAAAATTGAATTTATCAAAGAGTTTTATTTCTAAAAATTCAATTTAGCATAAGTCAAAAGTTTCTAAGTATTGCCATGTATCACTAACCATTCAATTAAACATGAGTCATTTGTTTACACATAGTTCAATGATCAAACAGTTCTATTTCTAACAATTCAATTTAGCATAAGTCAACAAAGTTAAATGGTTCCAAGTATTATTATGTATCGCTAACAATTCAATCAAACATCAGTCATTTGTTTACATATAGTTCAATGATCAAAGAGTTCTATTTATAACAATTCAATTTAGCTAAAGACAACTAAGTTAAATGATTCCAAGTATTGCTATGTATCACTAACAATTCAATTATACATCAGTCATTTTTTTACACACAGTTAAATGATCAGTTTCATTTTTAACAAATCACAAAATAAGTGAATGCAGGAAATTACTACAAAAGACTATAAGGCTACACATGACTGGGTGGATAAATTGATCTACTTGAAATTATGCAAATAATTGAAGTTTGACCATACGAACAAATGGTATTATGCACAACCCGGCATCCGTCCTGTTGTGTTCTAGTTAGTGAACACAAGCAGAAGTAATAATAAGACAAACCACGATATTTGAGGAAAATAGTTGTATTTACAGAAAAGAGTATTTACAAGAGAGAGACTGTTAGTAGTAGGAACATAGGATTAGTGATAGAGCAAGGATATACTTCAACAATAGGAAACGGCTCTTCTGGTCTGACTCGTAGACTGATCTGAACTGGAACTTGTTGGTATTAGAGCTACTGCCATATATGGTAGATGGCCTAACTCATTATGCTGAAAAGGTAGGTGATACCCAACACGTCCTAAAGAATGAGACGCACAAAATTATTTGAGATTTTGAGTGACACACAGATCACCTAATCTCGGCCAGACGACCAGACCTAAGCATAGTCAACAAAAAGAAGAGACCCTGCCGAATTGTGGACTTTGCTATTCCGGATGATCACAGTAAAACTGAAAGAAAGTGAAAAGGAAAATAAGTACTTAGACCTTGCTAGAGAACTGACAAAACCTAAGTAACGTGCTAAATGACAGTGATACGAATTGTAATTGGTGGGCTGGCTAGAGTCATCAAAGGATTGATAATGCAACTGGAAGACTTGGAAATAAGAGGATAAGAGAAAACCATCCAATCGATAGGATTATTAAAATCGGTCAAGAATACTGAGAAGTGTCCTGGGGACTTGAGGAGACTTGCTGTTACTCGACGTCAGTAGAAGACCATCGGCTAACGTCGGTTTGAAGAAATCTCAGGGGAATAATAATAACCCTTGCTGACACTCAAACTCCAGTGAAAGACCATCAGCTAACGTTGATATGAAAAAACTCTAAAGGAGAACTAGATAATTGAAAAAGCTGTGGAACATGAAAGTGACGATTGTACCTATTGTGATTGGTGCGTTAGTCACAATAACTGAAGGATTATTAAAAGGCCTGGAGGACTTGGAAGTTGGCGGAAGGGTAGAGACTATTCAAATGACAGCATTACTGAGAACGGCCAGAATACTGAGACGAATCCTGGAGATTTGAGGAGGCTTGCTGTCACTCAAACTCCAGTGAGAAACCATCAACTAACACTGATGTGTAAAACTCTAAAGGAGTAAATAATAATAATAATAATAATAATGATAATGATAATAATAATAATAATAATAGAGAAAGTTCTAAGAGACGCTAATTACAGCAACCAGAAACATCACAAACAACAAAAGCTTCAAAAGAACAACAAAAAAGCCGAGAGAACAACAATAACAAGAAAACAAAATGGAGGAAGAAAAGCAATTATGTGGATATTTCAAGCAACAAACAAGCGAAATCTAACACTAGATAACTCGGACTTGGCTAAGAATTTTAAAAAGTTTTTATATAGGGAATCAACAAACAATTTCCGGCTTTTTCATTATCTATAAAAAAGATATACGCCGCTTGGCTAGACGTAGGTACGAGAAAACAGAGACTAAAAAACGAAAATATAAACACACGGAGATCAACCCACAGCTTGAGTAATATATCCATGTGGCTTTAGCATTCCCTGACAGGGTGAGAAACAAGGTCTCTACAATTCAAAGAACAGAGAAAAATACAGGTTGATAATATCTTTTTGAACTGTCAAGCGACATTCAATGAGGTCCCTGATCTATCTGTCTTTTTGTTTGTTTTGTTTTGGTTATATGGCATATCAACCATTGAAGATTATTTAATGCCAAATCCTTTTTATAAATATTAAATATATATATGATTGGTAAACACATTTTGTTGGTAACATTCTTAAACGAATCTGAGCTCTTTTTTTGGCATACGGTTAAATGGTTTCAAGTATTGCTATATAAGAGTCCCAATTTAACATTTATCACTTGTTTGAATACATTTTGTTCTATTTGACCCACAAATGGGACTTTATCAGGTACTACCCACCCGGGTCAGAGTGGACCTGGGAGCAATGGCAATGAAAGGGTACTTCACATGCCGCAACTCTCCAAAGCTGAAACAGAAACATCCGATTGTTTAATGTCATATCCAGGGCACTACTTAGAGAGGGTCTTAACAGAGATGCGCTTGGTGTATTCTGTACCCTCAGCTAACTAGGTTCGATAGATATGTCCATTCTCAAGGAGATACTTGTTTATTGCGTCTCCATACAAGTAAATTGTCTCTTTGTTCAATTATTTATAAGCAATACTGTAATATATAGTGATTACCACTAAAATTGTAAACTTTCCAGATTTACATGTCTTTTTATTGTATGGCTAGTGAAGGAGTCAACTTATCGTTAATATCATTTCAGTTTTTCGTTTCCTGGCATATTTATTCTTTAGAGTATTAAGATGTGCATCAATATTTCTTGAAATCTGGCTTGGAATTTAATTGATACGAAGAAAAAATCTATTACTACCTAAGAATTAATGCCTTGTATAAACTTCTAATAAAGTGTGTGCTTTTTTTATTATATAAATGGAATACAATTTTTTTGATAAAGAAATGAGATCAGATATAGAAATGGGATCAGTATATAAATTATATAGATCTGATATGCAAAAGGTCGGTGAATAGGTGCCTCACTGGTTTTGAAAAAAAAGTTCTTGTCAAAAGCGATCGATTCTAAGCCATCTCCTATCTGACGCAGCCCAGTCGGATGGGGCTTCTGTAGAATACGCCAACTGCATCTCTGCAGAGGGGTAAGACCCTTCTCCCCAATTAATGTCCTAAATATTACACTAAACTGCACCTGATAGTGAAGCTCCAGTCCTGTAGCTCTCGGCAATGTGCAGCACTCATTCATGGCCATCACTTTAATTTCCTCTCTGAACCCATTCAACTCTATGCTAAAATTTAAAAAAATTTATATATGATTGGTAAACACATTTTGTAGATAACATTCTTCAACAAATCTGAGGGGTTTTTTTTGCACACAATTAAATGGCTTCAAGTATTGCTTTATAAGAGTCCCAATTTAACATCAGTCATTTAATTGCATACAGTTTGTTCTATTTAACCCATAGATAGGACTCTACCAGGTACTAACCCTCCGGGTCAGAGTGGACCTGGGAGTAATGGCAATGAAGGGGTGCTCCCTCCAATGAGCGTCCTAGATATTACACTCAAGAGCATCTCATGGGGAAGCTCCAGTCTTGTAACTCCCGGGAATGTGCAGTACCCCTTCATTGACATCACTTCAATTTCTACTCTGAACCCATTCAACCGTATGCAAAAATGGAAGTATTAATATTACATTGCAATTCTTGGAACTATCTAACGGTATGCAAATGATAGCGATACTTGCGTACAAACAAATTAGCTCTGAATCATTGAAATAATGATATTACTAGCTGAATATTCACATACAAATCATATATACCGGGTGCAGCTGTTATTTGAGGACACATATTTTAGATTAATACTGTTTTCCATTACCTTTTACTGCTTTTATTTTTCAGAAATTAATTATAACAGACCATATATATATATATATATAAACAGGAAATAAAAAATGGGTGCTGTGATTGTGTGGCATGGGGTATTTAGATATTGCACTTCTTCTCAGAGTTGCAAGATCGTTTGTCCACAAGATATGTCATCATCATCATCATCATCATCATATCGCGCTGGTAGCACGGATATCCCTGACCCTCTCTCGCCACTCCTCCCTATCGTTCATCGCTCTAGGTAGGTCTTCAGGACAACATCCCGTATCCTCACATAGCTGCTGAATGTATGTTCGTGCTGGTCGTCCTGCTTTTGCACGGCCATGTGTGGGGGTCCATAAGAGTACATCTCTTATGAGTTCGTCCCTGCTTCTCCAGCAGTGTCCTGCATGTCTGGTTCGTCTAACTTGAATAGTTTTCGTGATAGGGGGCAGGTGGCCGTACAATTAGTGTCTTGTGGGGTGTTGCCGCTAGAACTTGTTAAAAAAAAAGAAAAGGAAAACGTAATGTCTGTATGAAAACGTAAAAAACATTTTACACATTCCAATTCAATGTGAACACCCGAAATTATTCATAAAGTTAAGCATACAATTGATGAAAACCGAGGTCAATCCCTGAGGTCAATTACAAAAAAAAAGTTGCATATGTCGGAAAAGACAATCAGAAGGAATGTTCATGAAGACATTCGATATAAATTCTACGTGATGAAGAGAAGCCAATTTAACTCGGAAAAATCAAAAGAAAACCGCTTAGACAGATCCAAAACACTTTTAAAGAAACTCCAAAATCCTGCTGAAGCAAGAATGGATGGCTGATAATGTATATGATCTCATCAACCCCAAGATTTGACCTTCTAACTCCCCAGATCTCAATCCACTGAACTATTATGTGTGGAGCGTTGTTAAGAAGGAGGTTAATCAACATCCCCGTAACACCAAAGATTCTTTAAAAGCTGTAATGTCTGGCATGAATAAGGAGCAGTTAATCAGAGCTTGCTACCGATTTTGACCTCGTATAGATGCAGTTATTGATGCTAATGGTGGTTTTATTAAATAAAATTAATCAATCGTTAGCAAACTTCGATGCTTGTCATTCGTAGTCAAATACAATTATCTTGTTTTATAAGTTTATTTCTAATCCATGGAATCTGTTCTCAAATACAAGACGCACCCAATATATAAACATTCAACTAAGTGCAAACAAATTACTGCTATTAAATCAAATTGTTACAGTTAAATATTATTAGTTGAAATCATTTAACTGTGTGCAAACAACTAAGCTTTTGCGCGTTTAAAATGTTATCTGCAAAATATTCATAGACAAATATATATATATATATATATATATATATATATTGTCATCCACAGAGAGATCTGTTTCGTTCTATCAGAACTCATCAGTGTGGCTAGACGGGCTAGATTCCCGAAACTGGGATCGAAACCTGGTTGACTCAAACGCCAAAATTCTACCACTCAGCCACGAGGAAACCAGCGTCAGCGAACTAAATTTAAACGCTTATGAATCATAATTGTTATTGTTTACATATTTCCGCTTAACGGCTACCGAGAGCTCGATTCATTCGAAGAGCCTTGCATATACGCTAATGGCAACACAATTACTTCATTCACTAGAGAGCTCAACCCTACAGGGGTGTGGGAGCATATATCTCAAACATATTCGGTTATTTAATGCCAAATCCCATATATATATATATATATATATATAAACGGGATTTGGCATTAAATAACCTAATATGTTTGAGATGCCGTAAAAATCAAACAACTTGTTTGATTACTACTTCTTCATGTATTACAGTTTTCCTTTTTAATATATATATATATAGAGAGAGAGAGAGAGAGTGAGAGAGAGAGAGAGAGAGAGAGAGAGACGTGCACCATTCAATAAATGAGGGGATTTTTGACTTAAATATTTTGACTAAAACAATTTTCTGCCAACATATCACATATTCTTCCGTAAGTTTCGCACGTTCTTCACTTCTCAGACAGCCAAATTTTGGTGACAGATCTCTATACACATCAAAAGCACTCAGTTTGATTCACGGTCATTTTGAATAGCCTCTAAACAAATATTTTTGAAAGATTAAAATATTTTTTGCCGTTAACCAATTCCAGAAAAGCAGGGTTTACATTTATGGAAAATAAAAACTGAAAAAAATTCATTTTTCTTTTCCAAAAAAGATACTTCTTATTGAATGATCCTCGAATATATATATATATATATACACAAACACAGACACACACATACATATATTTATATACATATATATATATATCATCATGATCCTCATGTCACGCTATCAGCACGGATATCCCCAACCCTCACTCGCCACGCCTCCATATCGTCCATTGCTTCCAGCAGGTCCTCAGTGCTACATCCCGTATTGTAACAGAGCTGCTGTATGTAGGTTCGAGCTGGTCGTTCTGCCTTTGCACGTCCATGTGAAGGGGTCCACAGTAATACATCACTTATGAGTTCATCCTTACTTCTCCAGCAGTGTCCCGCATGTCTGGCTCGTCTAATTCTGATAGTTTTTGTGATGGGTGGTGGCTGGCCGTACAGCTGCTGCTTTGAGCGGTACTGTCTCCAGGTCTTGTTCAATATTGCTCGCAGCAGTATTCTTGTGTAATATATATATATATATATATATATATATATATATATATATATATATATATATATATATATATCTTTAAAGGAAAAACCAAAGACCGGTTATTTTAGGATTATAAATTTATTTCCATCCTGTTTTTCGTTTCTGGTGTGAACCAAAACACGAAGAAAAATATAACAGGACTTCTTCAGAAACCGGTCTTTGGTTTTTTCTTTAAAGAAATATTGCTCTGTAAAATCAATTACATTGAGCTCTCTACCAGGAAAATTTAAATGTTCAGCTACTGAATGATTTTCTTGTCCTGATGGAATTACTCCCAACTCTGGTTTAACTGGAGCGAATAATACTATATATATGTATATATTTTTTTTTTGAAAAAACCCAGATCGTACAACTTGCAAATAAAAAATATTACATAAACTGGTATCCGGGGAAAAATTCCATAAAAAAGGACAGACTAAGAGCATGCGTATTACTTAAAAATAATCCACCAATAACGCATATCAAGCCAATAGAAAAAAAAAACATCGATAGAATTCCTTAAGGTCGGAAATGTCACGATGATTCGTTTAGGAAAAACCTAGGTAATTTTTTTCTAACTCTGTAGGCATTCATTCATTCATTCATATATATATATATATATATGTGTGTGTGTGTGTGTGTGTGTTTGTGTGTGTGTGTGTGTGTGTGTGTGTGTGTGTGTATTTATATATATCCAGAGAGGTAAAAAAGAAAGAAAAGATCTGAAAAAATGTAGATAAAACGTGACGAATAAGAAAGAAAGGTGAAATTAAAGAATATTGAAAATCGATCATTGCACTTTCAGGGCGCTGTCCAATTTAAAGAATACCAATCAGGAATTCCTTTCATTCGTTTAGTTTCTTTGTTTTAATGGCATATCATCCTTCGTGGGTTATTTAATGCGAAAGTCATCCTTGTAGAAGAACAGTAGTAGTACTATTCAACCTCCCCCCATAGCTGGGGAATTAACCGGGTTTGATCCTTTCCCAAATTTTAGAGTATCACTGGAGTTCGAACTTGATTACTTCGAGGGTGCAGTCAGGCACGTTAACCATTACACTAATGGGTTTCCCCGGTTGTTCTACGGTTAAGAAATGACAAATTAAAAACTGTCTCAACGTTAAACATTAAATGGACTGGAAGAGACAGGATGTCTGTGACCGAACTTTCGGAATAATTCGGAAGTTGCTTTCGTCAAGTGAAAATGTTATTTTATATTTTAATGGATTTATTTTATTTTATTTAGAATTATTACTTTATTTCTTTGCTGAAAATAATTTGTCCTGGAAATCCTGTGCAATAAATTTTTCTGAACACACACACGCGCGCGCGCACATGCGCAAATAAGGACAAACACATTGATAAGTATGTACATAGAATAAGTATATTGAATAAAGAATGTGCAGTTCTTCGTCCACCACACACACACACACACACACACACACACACACACACACACACACACACACACATAAGGTCAAACACTGACAAAAGTTTGCGTTTGGAAGTAAGTATATTGAATGAAGAACGTGCAGTTCTTAGTACGCCACACACACGCCCATGCACACACACATGCACTCACACACATACACATGCTCACACACGCACACACGCGCACACACTCACACACACACACACACACACACGCACATATATATATATATAATTAGTGTTAGATGATAATTGAAATCATTTAACTGTAGAAAAAAAAAACAATTCTAGTGTGCAAACAAAATTAGTTCTGACTCATTCAAAAATGAAATTACCGACAAACTATTCACCGAGGTTCAATTCCAGGTCGAGTCATGCCAAAGACTCAAAAAATGGTACTTGTTGCCGCCTTGCTTAACACCCAGCATTATAAGGTAAGGATCAAGGGTAAAGTGGAGCAATCCAGGGAAAGGAGCTGCGCCCTCCCCTACAACTCGGCGTAGTAGCTATTGAAAAGGCAGCCTTCGGGTCACCATCGACTACGGTCGCCAACATTACTTATATATATATATATATATATATAAAACAGTGTTCGTAGTCAGTATATCACTTGGAGGGTTTGTGCTGACCAAATCCGGTATAATTTGGAGAGTGCTCAATATCTGTGATAGAGCTATTATATAATAATAATAGCATAGATACTTATCTAAGACCACAAGCTTCCATTCTATTAAATATGTATAAATCTAATATAATTGAGGTCTCGGCTACCGTTGAACGGATTTATGTAAACAATAGAAATTGTGATTCATAACCGTTTAAAATTTACTTCGCAGCTAATATCTCCTCGTGGCTGAATGGTTAAAAGCTTTGCTTTGACGTTTGAGTCAACCGGGTTTCGATCTCAGCTACGGGAAGATACTTTCTAGCCACACTGATGAGTTCTGATTGAACGAAACAGATCTGTCTGTGGATGACTATAGAGATATAAATCTAATATAAATATATCTTCTTCTTCTTCTCATTAATATTTATACATATATATATATATATATATATACAAACTGAATGGACCAACCATATATAATAACAATAATAATCCCTTCCATTTAGAAAAAAATACACCACAAAAACAAACCAATATTTCCCCTGTATATAACCGGAAACACAGTTGAAAGCGTTAGGGTAAATATGGGACACTTTCTCCATAATGTTGATCCGAACATATAAGAAACAAGAAGAATTGAACGTATAATATGAAGATCATACGAAAAAATACTCCGTGGTCAATAACAAAGCTTGCTTGAACAATGATCTGCTGCCAAAATACACAATAATTAAATTTGTTTTTTTTAAGAAAAAACAACAATCGGTCACATTAAGATAACAAATTTATTTCTATCCTGTTATAGACATTGATATCAATGCTTTTTACAGGATGGAAATAAATTTATCTTCATCATCATCATCATGTTATGCTGGTAGCACGGATATCCCTGACCCTCTCTCGCCACTTTTCCCTATCGTTCATCGCCTCAGGCAGGTCTTCTGGACAACATCCTGTATCCTCACGTAGTTGCTGAATGTATGTTCGTGCTGGTCGTCCTGTTTTTGCACGGCCATGTGTGGGGGTCCATAAGCGTACATCACCTATGAGCTCGTCCCTGCTTCTCCAGCAGTGTCCTGCATGTCTGGTTCGTCTAACTTGAATAAATTTATCTTAATGTGACCGATTGTTGGTGTTTTTGAAGAGAAAATTATTTGCTTTGTGGATTTTATTTACATTGAGCCCTCCCCCAGGATAATTTGAATTTGATATTCTATTTTTGAATATTTTATTGGTCCCAGTTGGAATTATTCCCTACTCCGGATTTACTGGATTGAATAATATCTTATATATATATATATATATAT